>JAYKKT010000066.1:18652500-19107500 GCA_036023115.1 Brasenia schreberi
TTGTTATAGTGGAGTACCTTTTATATATAGTACTAGCAAAGAGACTATATTGGATTGTGGTGTACCATGCAATGTATTTTTTTATTAGCGATGAAATTGAAGACACATTTGTTGACTACAAAGATAATGGACTTGATTATTCATTTGTGTTTGAGACAAATGACGTGTTTCATAGTTGGGATGAGCTCATTGAATGTACAAGAAATATCGGAAGGAAGCACAATACCATTATTGTTATTTTTTGTTTGAAAAGTAAAGATATAATAAGTAAGGTATGACTTGAGTGTGATAGAAATGACAACTATACGAGGAGTGTAAATATTGATGTTTATAGGTAGATTAGCAATAAAAAGGTAGAGTATCTATTTTTTATGATAGGAGAGGTTGTGATTGATGGTTATTGGAAGTTGAATATGATTAAGGGATTATATAGTCATCCTCTAGATTTTTAAGGTCATGCTTTTTTAAGAAGATTGAGTAAATATGAGTAAAGGGCAACAAAAAGCCACTGCAAACCAAAACATATTTTAACACATTTGAAGTGGGTGGATGAGTCAAATGTTAATATGGTAAGACATATTTATAATGAAAGAATGAAAATTAGGAAGGAAGGGATCGTTAAACTGTTTTGCAATAATTATTGTATGATTTACACTATCAATATTACACATGACATCGTAAGATACCATATCCAAATATTATCATCGACATTGTGTTTGTGCATTCTCATTCAAATTTAATTATTACATGCATTTTCATGGGTATTAGGGTTTGATAACATATATAAGACAAACATATATAATTGTTTTGTGTGGTTAATGTTGTTTCTTATATTAGGTATAAATAACACTTAAATATATTGTGTAATGATACATTTCTTTCAGATTGTAGGGTTCACCTAATATAACAAGAGTTTTTTGTACCTTTGCTTTCATGAGTGTGGAGAAGAAAGCGAATTATGTTTAAGTGTTGATATGCATTAGTGAGTTATACACTCCAAACAACTTTTCAGGTATAATTTATAGTTACTAATATTTGGTTTTGGTAAATGTCATTTAAATCATATTTTTAGATGTGACACATTTCTTGTGTGGACAATACATTACAAAAAACATAAAAGGATTTATTATCGAATTCACATTGAATAAAGATATGGTTAATGTGTTTGATGCAAGTTGGAAGAAGGTCGTTGAGTTGTCAGATTAGAGCAACTATAAGGAGGCAATGAAGGTAATCAAATTAAAATAGAAAAAAAATTCTCATCCTGCTCTCTTACCTTAAAGAGTATGGTTGAACCTCTATAAGAAGAGAAAAGTCTTTGCTTGAACAAATAAGATGATTGATTATAATATTCATACAACTAATAGGCATGTAAATTTGTTTGTCAAGACATATGTACATAGTTTACAGATTTTGAGTCTTGTAATAATTGTTTTGTATTGGTGGATAGGATGAAGAGTGCACACTAAAGGTTGAAAGAATTCCTCGATAGCTCAACTAAAAGATTCAATATAATTTGAAAACAAGTACATTCATTGATTAAAAAGGTCATTTGAGGAATCTTGAATCATTATCAAGCATTATATATATGTGACACAAGATATCATTGCAAATCTACATAGAAGAGTATCATAACACTTTCTTGACTTCATTATAATAGAGTACAATCGCATGAAGACAATAGTTCAGTGTTAGTCACATGTCAATGTACATTATGACATTTGCATGAGTTGTTATGTGCTCAAAAGATCAATGTTTTCCCTAAATATGATTAATCAATATAACTATTGGAAGTTAATTCCTTTTAAAAAAGGCTTAACATAGAGATGAAAATGCCCTATACTGATGATCACAATGATAAGAATGTACGAACAATAGCTATGATGGAGAGTGTTATTCGAAAGTTAAGGTAATATCATAATCGGGATAAATTGATTAAGGTTGGATGAGCAATTGAATTTTGAATATACCATCTCATAGAAACCACCAATTCATTATCCTAAAAGAAGACCATAAAAACAATTTACAAAGGTGTTGTTAGCTTGGGAGCACATAGAAATGAATGCTTCTTGAGGAGGAAGGCATGGATGTGGCTGAGACATGAGACCTATGAAGGAATGAGTCGTTCCTTATCCAATAGTCTCTTTCTACTATTGATTTCCTTGGTTCTCGAATTGGGCCTCTTCTTGAGAAGAATACTTCGAGACAACTGGACTTTAAACCATCATACAACCTTGCTTTATGAGTATATTTGTGAATTATTGGGTGAATGTTATTGCACATAAAAATTGTAGATATCATGGTATTCATGAGCTTTTGAAACATGAGAGCCTTTGAGGCTTGAAACTTATAGAGAGTTTTTAAACAAAGTGATACATCTACTTAACTTATATTCAAGAGTTTTTACAGAAAATGATAGTATTGATAGTACTATTCGTCATATTGCATATATGAAAAATGACTCATGTTCTCTTGATTATTGGATGTTGATGACATGCATGAGTTTAGTCGACCCTACCAGATGGAGCATAGTATTGATACTACTCTTTAGGATAGGGTCCATAATATTTTTACCATTAGTATCAATGGACATGGCCGAGGTTATAAGGCATCTCTAGGATTGGGTTGTTCTTCATTAGGCAATTATGATTCTCTTTCTAATATTGACATTCCTAATTTTCATTTGGGTATCCTCTTTAGAAGATTACTTCAAGATGATTGGACTTTGAACTATGATACGAGACAATGATACCCTAATTTACGAGTATATTTATGAATTACTGAGTGAATGGTGTTGGAGATGAAAACTATATGTATCGATTCATTGGTGAGCTTTTGGTAGAGGGAGGGGCCAAATGGCATGAAACTCATAGGGAGAGCCTAAAGGAAGTAACACATTCTCATGACCTATACTCACAAGTTTTCATACTTCTATTCGCCATATTGCATATATGAAGGATAACCCATATTCTCTTGATTATTAGATGTTGGTGCCAAACATGAGTATAGCATTGATACTCTCTAGAATGAGATAAAAAATATTTCTACTATGCCAGACAGTAAGCAATCATTTGTGAGAGACGTGTGATATATGTATTGTCATGATTCAATGTGACATTTTCTAGTGATAATAATATTCCCTTTATTAGATAAATATTATTTAAATATTTATTATATTCAATTTGTGATTACTTATCTTCTCTTATATATTTTTGTAGATGAACATGTTTGATGGTTCTCCAATACTACCCATCTTTTCATCTTGACAATGATATCGATATAAAAGCATTGCAAATTGGGATCTTGAGTTTCACACATATGTTGAGATACACATACAAAAGAGAGGACATAGCAATAACATTGTACATGATGTTGAAGACGATGATTAGATGCCATTTACAGTTTGTAAATGAACATTTTTGTAAATGACTTGTTCATTTGTTTAATGATATTAAGGATGAATACTGGCCAAACCAAAATGACATTCATCACAAATGTCAAACAAAATACATGATCCATGACAAACAAAAACCTCCAAATACATGTAATGTATTGATTTGCTCCTACATTAGTTTGTGTGTTTTGCTTATATGAGATAAATCTTTTATATTGAGGGTAAAAAAAAGATTCAACACTCACACAATTTGGAAGTGCTTTTGAAAAAGTCATATTATTGTTCAATTAGAAAAAATACTTTGTTTTAATGTGCCATTGCAGGAATCATATACATATATTTGAGATGATCAATCATGGACTTCCATACATTAGATGTGGGGATAGGCAGGATAGGTCTTGTCTTTGGATGTTAGAACTGTTTTATAATGACATCTAACTTTTGTATGTGACATTCGCTCCATATGGTGTTTGCGTTTTTGTCGTCACTTTGACCTATATAACTATATTGAACTTATGTTTTAATCACTTTAGACTTTATCTTGTTTCATATTCATCACGTACGTTTGTGTTTTTCCTTGTTACTTTGGCCCCATATGACTATTGTTCACTTACTTGTATATGAAAGCTTTATTTATGTTTGATACTTTAGTTACCTAGATTGTGCTTTTATTATGATATATATTGACTTGCAAGATCCAATGTATTATCATTATTTGATATTCATTAGAAATGTATAATAAGTGTATGTCAATAGATGGAAACCTATTTCTAAAGGTTTCTTTGGCAGACCAAAAATGACAAAATAACATTTTCGATGGTTATTGAAAATTAATTTCAACAGTTTCTGTTTTTCAAAGGAATTTTTTTTTGATGACCAAAAAATTGTTCACAACAGTTCAATGAAATATTTTCTAGTGGCTTCAATCACCAATGGAAATTTTTTCTTTTAGCATTTCTGGAATAGTGGTATCCAATTCCTAGCCTGGTTTGGTTCCAGTTGGAAACACCGGGCCAGTCAGGAATCGACCATGTTTACATTGCAAATCTCATGGAGTCCATAAGATGAGTGAATGCAAGCTATTTAATTATAGAGAAAGATAAAAAGTACATGCATATGCAAGTCCCTTTCTGTGGGGTATATATTTTATACCTCGATTCCAAACCCAACCCCTACCCATTCATGCCCCTATGCATCCTTTATACATGGAGGAGGTGTTAATAAGGTATGGGTTACAGATAGGATAGGGTGGGGGTAAGGATATGAATGTATTGGGTTGGGGTTGGGATCGAAGTATAAAATATATATCCTATAGAAAGGTCTTGCATATGCACCGTGAAAATAGTCTAGCTATGTTTCAAGAATGGAGTTAAAACAATATTGCAAACTAAATCCATTTTGTGGATGCATAAAACATGAGGGTGCAATATGGCAACTCTAATTGTTGCACACTTTTGCTGCACCAAATTTGCCTTTTTGATTCATATAGTGGAGTTCTTATCGAATTCAAATAGGAGTTGTGCTACAATCATTCTAGAAAGACGGAAAGTAACAAAAAGTTGAAGAAGAAACTCAAAACAAAGTTCATTTAGCTTCAATATTTCATTTTTGCTTAAGACCTCTATTCCTCAATCTAAATGTAGATGAATAATTCATGAAAGAGAACTTTTAATTTGGCTTTGAAAAATACCAGTTTCATAATCAAATTTAGCACTACCAACTTATTGGAAATCAACCCCTAGCTTCAAAATTTATTAAAAATTCATTTATGACCTTCGTTCTATTTTCCCTTAAGAATTCCATTCCATGTTCGAGTTACTAGAGATCTTAGTTTGTTAGGTACACCTTTTCAAAGAAAGGCAATATCTCATCTTATTTGTGAGTCTTTAAAAAGGTCTTTGTATCCTATTTTAAAGAATTAGGAATTAAAGTTTAAACAGAAAAGTTATCATAAAAACAAGTAGTAGACCTTATTTAAAGGGTTGATACCGGGCTATCAATTGGATTTTCATAAGGTTGAAAAAATTGCAAAAATAATATTATCATAATCACTTGACTTTTAGTTTGTTGGATAGCTTTACATATCTATTTTCTAAAGGGTAAAAAATAACATCAATTGCAGCTGTATCGAGGGAGATACAATGAAAATATTATAACTCATTATGCTTTCTACGTTCAATCCAATTTTCATCCCAAGGTAATCCAAAATCAAAAGGTTCTCAAGTTTCTTACCTGACTTCATCCCCAAACTCGACTAGAACACTAGAAATCTGTTAGCACCTCAATTATAATCATTCTTTTAATACTTTAATGAGGATTCCTAGAGATCACAACTATGCTCGATCTTAAATGAACTCAACATTCCCTCTTGAGAGCGGAGGTTAGGCCTTCTGGCATGCATGCATTCAAGCGACTCTAAAAATGAGATCGTTATGCCATTCGAGGTGTTTCATTTCAGTGTTCAACAATTAGCAAATAAGTAGAAAAATGCCAAGCTTTGGATGACCACTAATGGCGTCCTATTAGGAAAATGAAATATGTGCACTTTAATAAATAAATGCCATCATGTTTTAAACCCCCAAAGAAGAGGGCAACAATTTTTGTCCAGATTTGATACATGCATATCCTTTTTACTATCCAACACCCATTTTTTTATTTTCTCTCTTTGAAGGTTCCCATCTTACCAATGACCCACAACTCGAAGCTCAATCCAATGCACAGTATTGAACCATCCACTGTTCGATAATGCTCTAAATCTAATTGAAAGAAAGAAGAGAAAAAAAGAAAAGGGGTTGACTCGTAAAGGGTTTTAGTGATTTTTAGAGTTATATCATTGATTTGATGTGATTTTTGCTGTTTATTTGAAGTATTGATTTTGTTTTCAATCAGAATCAAAATAAAAAAAATATCCAGTTTTCGGGTGGAGATGAGACTCAATCACATCTGCTACTAATATTTTTATTGTATTTTAAGAGAAGGACAAAAGAGTAGGTTGACAGTCAACAATCATCTAGATTGCTATATTAAGCCTCACATTCATGTCTATTCTACTTAAACGAGTTTCTCTAGGAATATCAAATTCTATGGACTTAACCGAAACAACATCAACAAAACAGTAGGATTTGGGCAGAGAATTTCATGTTTGCATCGACGCCCTGAATTTAGTTGTAAAAACTAAGGGTGAATATATATTGTTTGTTTACCGTAAGGGCATAGTTATTCTTTACGAGAGCCTTCGTCATCAATCACGCGTCCAAGTTCAATATATACATCTCTTTGGTGTGCATGATGGCTCATCTCAATTTAAAAGTGAATCAAAGCAGTCTTATCCCTGGGTTTGGTTAAACATACTAAGATACAAGGAAAACTAAAATTCACCCCAAGCAAGACGGTGCATAGATTTCGTGCTCTAGTAAGCAATGTAAATTTGTAATCGTTGAAGGATGCCGAGACACGCATGGCCATAGATGTGCTCTCCTATCTTACTTTAAGAATGATAGGATCTTTCGAGATGTGCTTTGCTATCTTTCGAGAGTATATATTTCCGAACCCTAATTGTATGATATGATTCATTGATGAATGACGATATAAATATCATTCTTATTACAAGATATATATATATTGTCATTGATGAATGACGATATAAATATCATTCTTATTACAAGATATATATATATATATATATATATATATATATATATATATATATATATATATATATGCATGTAAAATATATACTTATTATACTCATAAGACATCCATATCTATATCTATATATATATGATGTACATATATTTTATATTAATAAATAAACACATAAACGCACACGGTGTGGGTTTACCTTAAACCCTACTCCGCTAACCCTGGTTGCAGATTCTCTTTGACACAACCTGCCTTGCAATGGGGAGGTTTTCTTTTTCCCTTGAGAACCCATCCCATGTAGGGGTGGTGCCCGCAACTTTGGTAGAGATTGACTTTCGCAACATTATCTAGTGAATGTTCCTCATTTCAGGCCATCCAAACCGAACCGTACCAAGGACCGGTGTTTCAGGCCCGAAACCATGGACCACTCGGTTCAATTTTAATTCCATTTTCTATAAAACCAGAACAGATGGTTCTAAACCATTGATTTGAAAACTTATTTTTAAATGTTTCTTTAAAAGTTTTCTCTTCTTTTAAAAATATATTTGTTGGTTTTGAAACTATAACTTAAACTGATCTGAGCCAGTTAGATTCTGACCAGTTTATCTCAAACCAGCCATGTCTAAGCTTCCCGCTGTAAACAAAATAGAAAAAAAAGCAATTCCAAATAGTAGTAGACAGCACTAAGGATGATTTAATTTTGTAATAATAAAATTATGATAATATCACCAACTACGTATAAAATAACCAAAAATAGAATGCCATATAAAATCAGATACCAATTCCATTTTGAATCGGTCGCATTTATGTCTATTCATTCAATGGTTCCGGTGGACCCATTTGATTTGCACTTATACATGAACCAAGAACCATGATGGTTTGACCATATTTATAACATGGATTAGGTTCCACGACTTGAAGATTATCGTAAGTCTTTTTCTCATACCATACCAATTCCAAATAGCTGTATATATGAGCGACGATTACACAAGGAAATAGTAGGTCATCGATCAAATTGCAATTGTGGGCCGTCAAACATGTTTAACTCTATAACATGGTTTATGGGTGTTGCAAAGAGCACATTTTTTTTGTTATAAAAGTAAGCTGAAGCCTAACACACATGCACCCTCTGAGAATCGAACTCCCCAACAGCAACAACGGTGGTAGAGCGCCTTGCTGTTCAGCTAACGTTATGGTTGCTGCAAAGAGCATATTTTACACGGACTGGGATCGATTAATCCCACGCGTGGTCATAAATTGCGTGTAGGCAAGTTTTAAATTGATGTACTCCCATAATTGATGAAAGCCGATCTTGTCCTGATTTGGTTATTAGTCAACTCTTGACGTTCCGTCTTTCAAGATCTTCTATATATGGGTTCATCTTCTTCATTCTTGTATTGTGAGTTGCCGGAAAACGCTGCCGAAATATAATCTCAAGAAGATGGTGTCGGGACCGCTTTGGAGTTTCATGCGAAAGACTTGTACGTGTAAAGGATTCAGCGGCTCTCCTACTGCAGAAGAAGTCACAGATGGAATCGATGCCTCTATTTTCACTGCCATTGTCACAGGTTTCTCTTTATATAACTATATATATACTAACAAATCTAAATAAATCTTAATTATCTACCATAATAACTAACCCTTTTCCAATAAAGTGAGACTGACTACATAAATTCTTTGTTTTCATAGAATTCGATCATGTATCATGTTAACAATCAACTTAACATTCTTTATTATTTCCTTCTAATATTTTCATTATCTTCTTCTTTTTCTTTTAACATTTTGATAATATAATTTTTCATACTTTCTTATTCGAGTTTTCTTTGGTTGTTTTTTTTATGTTCAAGCTATTTTAAATTATTTTACTCTTAATTTGTTGCTAACAATTTTGTTATGTATAGAGTCTCTCCTTATATGACCACTCATCTATTACAACATTTTTATTTTTGCTAGGAACATCTTTTGTGCATCTTGATAATTAACTATACAACACTCATAACCAAAATCTCAACTATCAAATTTGAAAAATAGATATTTAAAATAGAATGCTGCTCATAGTCAACCCTAATCTCAGAATTCTATAATACTACTCAAGAACAAACACAACTTTCTTTCGGTTTAGAAGGGAAAGGCAAAGCCAGGTATGTTCTTGAGAAGTCAAACTCAAAGAAGAGCCCTGCCAGGTGGGCTAATACCTTTAAGCCAGAAGACAACATAATTATAATTTTGGCATCTATTAGTGCAACCTTTTGATTATCAATTAAAAATGATGAACTTTAAGTGATCACAAATGGCCCATCTTGGAGGTATCAAGAAAATTATTACCCTTCTTTGTCTAGGGAGTCCAAATAAGTAAATGCAAACATGAAGAAACACTTATTTAGTGGTGTCTCATTGTTCTTAAGGAAAGAAACAATGTTTCCTCTTTGAGTTCTTCTAAGCTCCGACAATGGTTACATTTTTTGTTATGTGACTAGTAGCAATATGGTATGCTTCCATTGTATACATGTACACACACTCACACACACACACACATATATATATATATATATATATATATATATATATGTATAGAGAGAGAAAGATGTGTAGTGGTAAATGTTTAAACTCTATTGGTGGTCAAATGTATTCAAATATCTTCACTATTTCATTAGTATATCAAAAGTAGGATTGATTAGGTGTATGAAACTTCAACTTGAAATGATGAAGCCTCATACATAGGTATACTTATGCTTGCTTATTTAATTAACTAAAATCCAGACAAACGATAGATCTTGCTATTCAGTTATATATTTGTATATCTCAAGTAAAAAATATTTAGGAGGGACTGAGTCATGGTATACATATATATACATATAGTGATTGAATCTTGCCTACATTGACATCTACTTACTCATGCTCACTCATTGCTTTTGGTATAATGAATGTAATAAAAATATCTTTCGTAATTTTTCAAAATCTCTTAAAAAGTTTTGAAGTTATACATATGACATCCAAAAGCAATAGGTGAACATGAATAGTCATCAATGTATATAGAATCGTGTATATATAGAGAGAGCATAGTCCATACATACAATCAAACATTATAGTGCTAGTTTTGGGTGTTCCACATACACGCACCATGTATGATGCGAAAAACACACATGCTGAGGTTGAGCTTTTGGTGAATCATTGTGTAATTTTGTCTAGGGTATTTTGTATTGCTTTGGTTATATAATAAGGGGTCATGTGTGACTAACATTAGGGTGTTTAGAAGGTATTGTTTATTTGGATTCAATTTGATATCATTTGGGTCTAGTTTTAAATAATTTAGGGCGTCATTTGGTTTGAGTCTAGAGCAACTCATTTGGACCTATTTTCATTTAGTATAAACTTTTTATTTAAGATCTCATTGATTTATTGCAAAAGAGATCAACCATTGAATAGAATATTTCATCTTAGGGAGCAAAGATCAAATTCTTTTTCTTTCTCTTCCATCACTATGTGCTTGTGTGCATGTGTGCGTTTGACTTCATCGACTAGGACTGAGTAGGAGCATATATAATGAATCTCTACTCCACATAGTAATGTGCTAGTTGTAAGTCTTTAGAGAGAAGAGAGGATGCTCAAACAAAGATTATTCTACTACGTGTTGAGGAACGAGATGAGGCACTCAAGTGCGGTTGTCACTATCACTAGGTGCTTCTAAGAATTGTTTTCATGGATTTGATAGAGGGGTATTGACAACTTGGTATCAAAGTCTATTAGGCCATGCGTGGTGTCCAAAGAGGTGGTAGGTGACTGGTAAAAGTCTGAGAACCAATTGTAACAGTTTGTGACTCAAACGCATCCAAAGGTATGTTTTTCTATAATTTTAGGTTCTACCACATCTAATCGGTTGTAACAAGGTGCTACTTGTTATATTGATAGTTCTGTAGAGGGCAAAATAACTTAGCCAAGGTATGGTAGAAGTCAAAGGAGTAGGTTTATCCACTAGATTGGTTGTGGTTTGGCCAAATTTATTCCACATTCGGGATCTAATTTTGTGAAAATCATTTTGAACTGGTTCATACAAATTTTCTAATGAAATTTTGTATACAACTACCCCTTTGTTATGGATCCACAAAACAAATTGGCTGAAATTAGATTTTGGATCGTTGAGAAATCACGCTTCTTTAGATAATTGTCAAGCCACATTGGGAATGGCAAATTTAGCCACATGTTGGTTGAATTTCACCATTTCTAGATCATGTGATTTTTGGTGAAAACTGCCACTTGGGGCCGTGATGAATCACAATTTGAAGATGCTTTGACATGATTAACAAGTCTATATTTGGTTTTATTAATGTTGTCCTGTAAGAGAAAAGTTTATTATAGATTTATTTGTTTTGAGGCAAAAAACTTATTATAGATTTATTCGTTTGAGTGTTGGGAGCCTCATTACATTTGGTTCATTATAGAGTTGTCTTATAGAATAATGTTTTATTAAAAATTTATTCATCTTGAGACAAGACTTTATTACAAATTTATTCGATAAGGAACAATGTATCTCTTGTACTAAATATTTATTTGAGGTAGGCACCTTGTTGTCTCTTACTCGTGCTCATGTAAAAATGGTTTGAGGGATAATTATAGGTTCTAGTTTTAATCCCAATGACTAATTCAATGTTCAGCATATGGTTGGTATAGATGCTATTCTTACCTAAATATTTTAAGAGTTGGAGAAGGTTGATAAGCTAGAGGCCAAAATTCGTACATTAACAGAGACCACACAATTGACTCCACCACCACCTACCTCTCCTCTAAATTGTCACATAGGTGTTATTAGCATGAATACCACTGCAACCCCTATTCCTATCCACTATAGTTTGATGTGAAAGGTGAAGTTATCATATCCTTGTTCTTTTGATGATACCCGAGATTGTACCATGTTGTTGAATTTTATTTGATATATGAAAGAGTATTTTCAAGTAGCTCAAGTCCTTGATGCTGAGTAACTAGTTTTTGTTGCTTTGTTCTTATGAAGTAATGCAAAGCTTTGATAGAGGATGCACCAAACTTTGGCATAAGAGCATGATAAAAGACCCATCTCTTCATGGGTTTAACTGAAGATAGAGTTATAGAAGCAATTCTTATCAACCAACAATAGCCACCGCGCAAAAAATCTTCAATAATTGAGGCACACTGGATCTATATATGATTATATAAAGAAATTCAATGGCTTATTATTGGAAGTACATGACATGTCAAAGGTGGATAAATTATACCAGTTTGAGGAGGGTTTGCAGTAATGAGCTCAAACCCAATTGCGATAATGAAATCCTATGATTGTGTTGGAGGTTGTGATGATGGTAAAGTCCTTCGTAGATTTAAGGAGGATAGATGGAGGAGCAACTTATGTGGAGGGCAAGAGTAGTGATGCACCTAGTCATCCCTCAAAGGATACATACCGGAGGTGAGGTGGTTAGCTAGGTATATCTTCGAGGCAATAATTGAGTGCTTCTTCAAGTAACCAAGACTCTTCTAGTAGGTGGTTCGTCGAAGCAACATGGGCTTTGGTTTATTTGTCAAGGGTCACAGTTGATGTGAGAGTATCACAAGAAAGCTAAGTTTGTTATATTGATAGTTGAGGATGAGGAGTCTCAGTATGATAATAATGACCACATTGTTCATCCTAGCTCTTTATAGAGCAAGTTAGAGATGATCATGAGGATCTTGGTGAGTTTGGAGCGGTCTCTTGTCACTTTTGAGAGCCATGTAGGTGAGAGATGAGTCACACTAAGGAGCTATGTATGTGGAGGTTTGGGTGGGTCGATATGCTATTCATGACTAGGTTGATTTTGAGGAAACACATTCATTGGTATCACCCACCATTGTATGTTCTATAGGCTTCATAGTTGTGACTTCGAGTTAGCCAATGAAGATGGTAAATTTGGTGCCTAGGAAAGTGATGGGAATCATGAGAGTGTGCCAACTTAGGTTGGATTTTGGCCATGGAAGAAAGACTTGGTGGTGATAGAATTTGATTGATATCCTCTTATTACTTGTTCTCTTATAAGGTGGTGGTTGTCTTACATTTTGAAGGAGTTATATGTACAGACTTGAGACAATCACAATTCATCCCTCATATGGTTTTGAGTAGTGTATTAGTTGGTGGATTATGTACAATGTTGAGGATGACATCATCATGTCTTGATTCAAGTCATAGGAAAACTTACTATTTTGGCGATATTGGTTCTAAATGGAGGCCGAGTATGAGAGAATCACATGCATCTATGTGATGCCAAAGATTTGTTATAAGTGTAGTAGTTGACTAGGGTGGCTGGCCCAACTGCAAGAGGTAGCATATGACACATGAGTTACACTTAAGAGGTTGTAAGATACTGAGCACATGCTAGAGGTAGAGCATGTGGTAGGCCAATAGGATGGTAGGTATGCATGAGGGACCTTAGAGGTGATGGGACATAGTGACGAGTGGTGCTTGAGGATAGCCAACTTTGGTCATGTCATAGACTGAATAAGGCCCAATGACTGGAGGTTGTAAGATAGTGATCACGTGCTAAAAGTAGAGTGTGTGGTGGGTCAATAGGACAATAGGTATGCATGAGGAATCTTAAAGGTGTTGAGGCTTGAGGCCAACCAACTTCGGTGATTTTGTAGACCGAATAGGGCCCAATGATAGGGTCGTTGTGGTGGACATGTGAGGGAGTTGTCGATTCATCTAGTTGATGTTGGTGCATGGATGAGTGTTCTTATAGGATCACCTAGTGGACATGTTGGGAGGCATGAAGTTGGAGGTGAATCTCAACTCAAATAGTGTAGTGGTCATCATGATGGACTTTGGGTGTTCCACATTCATACAACGTGAGAGATACACTCGGCATTGAGCTCTTACTGCATCATTGAATAGTTTTGTTTATTTGCGTTGGTTATATAATAAGCAGTCATGTATCACCAATATTAGGGTGTTTAGAGAGTATTGTTTATTTAGATTCAGTTTGATGTTATTTGGGTCTAGTTTTGGATAATTTAGAGTATCATTTGATTTGAGTTTGGAGTAACTAGTTTATATTATTTAAGCTCTCGTTAAGCTATTGCAAAAGAGAAGAGTCATTGAATAGAGATTCTAATTTAGAGGGCAAAAATCAAATTCTTTCTCTTCCTCTACTATCACTCCGCGCTTAAGGAACTTCATTGACTTGGATTGAGTAAGAGCACGCCTAAAAAATCTCTACTCCATGTAGGGACGCAATGGTTGTTTGAAAGAAAGAGAAATTGTTCCAACAAAAATTATTCACCTATGTGATCATGATGAATGGGCCGAGACAATCGGATGTAGTTGTCATCGTCATCAAGCATTTTTAGGGACTGTTTTGACAAATTTGGTAGAGTTATGACAAGCTGTGCTTTAATCTTGTTAAAGATTTCAACCACATCATCATGTTTAAGTAAAGAAGAAAAAAGTAACTAGGTGCATTTATGGTTAACATCTGATAGAGAAGTCATAGCAGTTGAATTTCAACGTTGATCGAATAGTTAAAAGCCTTTAGCACGTGTAAGCATAGTATGCATTCACCACGTTTTCTCTCTCTATATATTTTATGGTTAACATGTGGACAAGAGCGTTAGCTCTATCGGCGGGGTTCTTTGACGCCTTCACTGCTGGTGGGGAGTTCGCCTCACAAAGGAGGTGCATGTGTGTGGTAGGCTTCGGTCTCCCGTTGTGAACATTTGGACAAGATACAGTTTAATGGGAAGTGAGTAGTTCTGACAGTCGACTCTTAATCCTTTATCAACTCTCGGAAAGGAGCCGAGGTTGATAGTCACACATCACTAAACCCACCTGATAGAGTCTGGGTCTTATCTCCCTGTGGATTCTTCTTCCTGCTGGTACTTCTAACTAGTTCTCTTGGCGCCAATGGATTTGATTTTCGGACGGCAGTGGAGTTGGTAGTGGGCAGCATGTGTTTCCCGTCATACCGCAGAACAAGCCACAGACGGAATCGATGCCTCAAATCTAACTGCCATTGTCACTGGTCTCTCTCTCTTTCTATATATAGTGGCATTTTTCCGAGGGTTCAGATCGGTTTCCGAAGGGTATAACATTCAGCTGAAGAAATGCCGAGGGTTTAAAAGTTGCTCTATCTGTTTTATTGCTTTACTAGATCACATTTCTCTCTCTTTCTATATATATATATATATATATATATATATATATATATATATATATATATATATATATATATATATATATATATAGATTCACTGCATTTTTCCAAGGGTTCAGATCGGTTTCCAAAGTGTTTAACATTCAGCTGAAGAAATTCCGAGGGTTTAAAGATTGTTCTTCTTGTTTTCTTGCTTTCCTAGATCCCATCTCTCTCTCTGGCACACCCACAGGGTCGCCAACATGGACTTTGCTTAACATTTTTCTTTGTTATGTATCATGTCAAACGTTTAATTCCTCAAAATCAAACCCTACAATCACATACATGTGCCTGCGCTCGCGCGCGCACACACACACACACACATATATATATATATGAAACGGCATACATGTAAAATGAAGGTGCAACTAGTGGGATTGGGAGGGAGACGGCAAGGGTGCTTGCTCTCAGAGGTGCCACCGTTATCATGACTGCGAGAAGTATGGAGAGTGGGCTCCAAGTTAGAAAGGAAATCCTTGAACAAATCCCTAACGCTAAGCTGGAAGTGATGGAGCTCGATCTCAGCTCCCTTGATTCAGTTAGATCATTTGCCGATTCTTTCCTTGCCTCAAGACATCCCCTCAGCATTCTCATGTATGCACTTCTATCACCCTTTCAACTCCTACGAAATAAATTGTACGTATATACACACATACTTATATCTATTTATAAATACATGCATATATGCGCACTCACACTCACACACACACACACACACACATATACATATACATATATATATATATATATATATATATATATATATATATATATATATATATATATATATATATATATATATATATGTATGTGTGTGCATTTATGTCTGTCTATCTATATATTTATTGATCTTTTGGATTGTTTTTTTTATTTCTGCTTAGGCGGTGCAGTTCACATGTGACTGTTTAATTCCATTGAACAGAAATAATGCAGGCATTTTTAGATGCTCCTACCAGCTATCCAAAGATGGGATTGAGCTACACTTTGCCACCAATCACATTGGTAAGCACTTACGATGATTGAATTTCAAACTTTTTTCTTTTTGTTTATTTTCATCTATTTCTCTATATTCTCTTCAAGCAAAATATATTTCTTTTGGACAAGGAACTGCGCTTGTCCTAGGTTCGGTTAAAAGAACCGTCTGTTGACGCTTTTGTGTAGGATACACGGATTGCCATCTAGGGATGTTAAACGGTAGGGATTCAGGTATGGACACAAAATTGACACAGACCAGTTTAGACAGACTTGGTTGGCACTTGTTCTCCTTAATCAAGTTCTCAATTAGTTTGAGTTCTGTGAATGAGAGGACCAACATTGGAAAAGCTTTACCCACATTGCTGATCGAATGCATGATTAAGTTAACAACAGGGTCTGGGTCAAGGTTTGCCTTGATCGTTTGTGTGCAGTTGCAGATCTATTTTAAGCGATATATAACTGTGGATCTATTTTAAGGCGATATATAAGGAAAGACAAGTACGCCTCACCCGAAATGCAAAATGCACCTCACTCAAAAAAATTCGATGGTGGTTTGAGTATTTAAGTTGCCCTTAAGTAATGGGTATCACCCAACGATGCGATCTTCTAAGGTAATATATATTAAAAAGAATCTGAGTTGTGTCTGAGCCACTGTTTTGACAACATGTACTCAATATCTTTAAGAAGGTAATGCTAGATTATGTATAATAGGTATCAGTGTCTTGGGTTGTGAACTGTGGAAGGATTACATGCATACTCAAGCCATTATATATATATATATATATATATATATATATATATATATATATATATATATATATATATATATATATATATATAGAGAGAGAGAGAGAGAGAGAGAGAGAAATGACATGAAAAAGAATCAAAAGAGACCGGGAACTAAGGTCAAATATCTATTGACATATAGCATCACGATTAGCACCGAAATGAATGTCATTCATCTCATTTCTGTAGCATGTTAGTGATACATAATGATATGTTTTGGACAACGAGCAATAGCAACTGTAAATGACCAGAATTCCTCTTTAAGGCATCATCCAATCACTGAACTTATACTGTTGGATTAATTTGATCAATGCATTCAGGGCACTTCTTATTGACAAATCTTCTGCTTGATAAGTTGAAAGCTACTGCTATAGAAACTGGAATACAAGGAAGAATAGTGAATGTTTCCTCAGTTGGTCATACCACAACGTACGCTGGTGGCATCCGCTTCGATAGTATCAATGACTCTTTGGGGTTCTTATCTTTACTCTTCTCTTACTTTGTGTGTATGTATTTAATTTAGATCAAAGTGGGTGCTTTCTTTATGTCACAATTATTTGTTCTTAGGTATGAACCATCATACAGAGCATATGGACAGTCCAAACTTGCAAACATTCTTCATGCTAATGAACTAGCTCGCCTTTTTGAGGTAAGATGCAGACAGTGTTCAACAAAATATACTTGCGTTTTAAATGGCCAAAGAAGGCTAACTAATGAATAAAAATCAATGAAAGGTCTTTTTCGAAAATAAGATATGCTTCTAAGAAGAGCGCAAACAAAATAAGAAAAAGAGATATCTTCTTATTCATTTTAAAATTAAATGACGTTTCTTTATTTTCTATCTGGATGCTAGCTTTGCAGCAAATATTTTGACAAAACTCTCAAATGTTGCCCTCACTCGTAAAAATATATTTAGGTTATTTAAATTAGGTTTTTGTATAACTAATGTTTACCTAATTAATTTAAAGAATATGGCCGACTAATGCCTTTTGGTTAGATAAACTCAATCTCAGCGGAATGCAAGAGTGATATTAACGACTAAATATGATAATGAAACTCTTGACAAGAGAACTCCAAAGCCAAAAATTTTATCAGTAATGACATTGAATACATGTTTGGAGATTAACAGAACTTCCATGGATCATCAATGAACTAATGCACTGAATCTAGACCATCCAAGCAAATAGATGGGATGGATAAGATTTAAAATTTAAAAACTAAAGCAAATATATACCTTTTATTTTTTAAATTCAAAAGAACGCTTTGTTTTTGAATTTGAATCTTAACCATTCGATCTCTTTGATAGAATGGTGCATATTCGATGTTTATATATATACTTTTACATTGTCTTGTCATGTTATACTTTTATTATAAATTAATTGTTAAAATAATCCATATTTTTTGGTGTATGTTTGTGACTATACATATATTCAAGTTGTTCAGTATGATGTATTTGTCTCTCTCCTTTAACTTTCTAGGAAGAACGGGTAAATGTTACAGCCAACTCCTTACACCCTGGGGTCATACCAACAAATGTCGTTCGTCACAGCAAGAAATTAGGTAACTTGCTCAACAATTTTATATATTTGAAACTTGTTTTATATCTTCAAATAACATCGTTGGTTGCAGCTATTCTCATGTTCATATTCAGGCCATTCTTAAAGAACATCCAACAGGTAAATTTGATCCCACCTCGGGCCCGTTCTAGGTGCTTCTCTGCCTTACATTATTGTGATAAAGCCAACCATATGCACCCGGGGCTCTGTAGGGTTGTCAATTTAACACCTTATTCAGGGTTAATAGATACATAAATAATCACTTAAGAAAAAGTTATATAAATAACCATTACCAATATGCGTTTAGGTTGGAAAAATAAGCAAACAGCTCATGGTTTGGCTTTGTTTATCTCATGATGAGCTCATTCATATTTGGCTGTGATTTATGCGAGTTAAACACGAGCTAGTTTCATAATTAAGCACTATAATTAACTTGAAAACTGCATATTCTATTTGGCTTGGTTCTTATATCTGGTCACAAGTTCATATAACTCGGCTCGCGTCGGTTCACATTTGGTTGGTACAATCAAAAAGAATGCAGCTAAGAATTCGAATTAGCAAATAAACAAAGAACCCTTGTTAGATTTATTTGTCTCATTTATAGCCCTAGCTGTTGAATGGGATCTCCGATTCAAACCTTTGAACTGATGTGAGGCCAATTACAGGGAGCTGCAACGACTTGCTATTTGGCTCTCAGCCCAAAATTGAAAGGCGTTTCGGGGAAGTATTTCAGAGATTGCAATGAGGTCAAGCCTTCTGCTTATGCTTCCGATGCCGATTTAGCCAAGAGGCTGTGGGATTTCAGCGAGAAATTGCTCACAACAAGAGTCGGAGACGAATAATATGCAGTTGCGAATTCATCGGGGTCGTAAATATAATAACCTCCACCTTCAAGCGCCGTTTTTTCATTGTAATAATTTTGTGCATCATGGATTCTTGAATGTCTGTTGAAAGCCCATTTGCGAACAAGCAAGTATTAGCCATGGATACTCTTTCTTTTTTGTGCACCTTGTGACTGTAGATTTTCGGCTGCCCTTTACTAAAATAAAACTATATATATATATATATATATATATATATATATATATATATAGTCTAATTTAGAAAATTTTAAGTTTTTAAAAAGTATAAAAAATAATATTAAAAGTCTCATGCTACGAAAAGTAATATTCGAGTACAAATGAGCAGCATGAATGGTGAGCAAGAGCCAATCACTCTCTTTCTCCCCTCTCTCTACATATATAAAAGAGAGAGGAACTTGATAAAACGCAATGTTGCGGTATTCAATAGAACCTAACAAACATTTTTAAAGTTTCTCTCTCTCATATATATATATATGTATATATATATGAGCATTCATTTAAAGGCGAGGTGAAGAACTATTTTTATCCTGATTAATAGAAAAATAAATTTGATGTAGTTAAAAGTTAAAATTTTGCAACCAACGCTTGGTTGGTTCAAGTAGTTCGGCACTTGCTCCCCTTAAGCAAGGACTCAACTTCGAATCTCCTGTGGATGGAGAGAATGATCGCTAGGAGAGCTTTAATCACAAAGTGGGCCGATCCTCGTTGACTTCTTTCCACCGATGGTTTACACGAAATAAATGCAAGCTATTGACAGTAAATTGTTAAATATTTACTCATGTTTTGCGTTCAAACCTCTTAATAATGTCAATTCGTGATTCACTCTTCTAACCCTGCTGAAACCTCAAATAAATTGGATTACCAACGACTAAGTTTTGGTATGCGTTTTGTTTTCCTGGTCGAACATTTTATCTGATTCGGCTCTTTGAATGCATAAAAAGATAACCACAAAAAGATGAGAAATTAGATTATAAAATATTAAAAACAAAAGAGAAAGATTACAAAAATGTTGAAAAAACAACAAAAAATGATCTAATCACGCATCATGACGTTTTAGGAAGACAAAGAATCCATGTAACCCACTCCGACTCCAACTCTAACTCGGACTCCGGCTTAGCTGTTAGTTGTTATCATATGAAAGGAAAAAAACAGCACCTATGTGACTTTGCTCAAACAGTTTGGAATGAAATGGTACGGAGATTGATGAAGAATCATTCCCAAAAAAAAGTCATACTCTTAGAGGAGGACTGGATGAATAAGAGAGCCTCGGGCCCAAAAATCACAGTATGGGCATCGAGCGTGTTGGGGTTTGGAAGGAGGCTGGATGCTTACGTTTAGGAGAGAGAGAGAGAGAGAGAGAGAGAGAGAGAGAGAGGAAGAAAAAAAAAAAACAGACGAGAGTGGTCATCCGAAGGGTTCTCCTTGGAAACCGGTTCCTACCATAATAGGAGTTTCTATTAGAGTAAGTATATATGTATATATATAAAGAGAGAGAGAGAGTATTCACACCGAAAAATTTGGGCAATGGTAAAATAGCAGATGTCGTTTGTGGTTTGTACTGTTGAATCAAAATGAATAGATAAATATTCAGGGCACGGAAACCATTACTGGTAAATAACAGGCGTTTACTTCAAAAATCAGGAGATTTGAATTTCGCTCAATGAACAATTGATC
This sequence comes from Brasenia schreberi, assembly GCA_036023115.1. Taxonomy (NCBI): domain Eukaryota; kingdom Viridiplantae; phylum Streptophyta; class Magnoliopsida; order Nymphaeales; family Cabombaceae; genus Brasenia; species Brasenia schreberi. The sequence continues at coordinate 18,673,577 of JAYKKT010000066.1, forward strand.
ATCGCTCAATATTCAAATTTTTGGATGCAAAGAACCCCTATGATTATCTACGGACAAGATACAAATACGGTGACTTAACTATTCCTTTCATAAGAAAAGTTAAGTTCTTCACAATATTGAGATATCAAAATGAATGACACTACAATTCCTTTGTGTGCTTAAGAATTTACAATAATTTACTTGAAAAGCTTACGTAAGAAAGGACTTTGTTCAAGTGCTTCAATCAGAATCGAAAAAACAAAGCTGATAAAAACATTGTAAGAGTGTCTATATGAAACATCCAAATCTTCAAATCAAATACTTTATTTAAAGCACCATCTTGCAAAGAACCAGACTGTTTGACCAAATTTATATACAATGGTTCAGCTAGGGCCCGAATTATAATGACTGGCATGATAATAAAGTAGTCACCGACAAAAGGAGACACACTACATCAACAAATGAAAGATTAAACTTCTATTTTTCCCTTGCATTTGCTTTTTCTTCTTCTCTACTAGTTTTACTTCCTTTTTAAAGAGAATTTTTTCTTTTCCCATTTCACTGCTTCTATAATATATGCAATCTATGCACCAATCATCTTTTAGATATTGGATCATTGTGAAGAAATAGTTTTTTTGGGAGAAATTGATTTTTTTACTTATAAATATCGCCAAACTTATAGCATGCACGAAATCATTTTTTATTGAAAGATATCAGCGAGCTTGAACCAACATGAGATCAACCTTTTCGGTAGAATGTCGACAAACTGGAATGTTGCATGAAGTCAGTATTTACTTCAAAACATGAGGAAATTTGAATTCCGTTTGATGAACAACCAAACACTTCTTTAACAAAAAGGATTGCTAATTATTAGGTTTTTTTATCACCCTCGATGATAATTTGTAGGATATAATGAAGAACACTTGACTCTCTTTAAAAAAAAAAGTTAAATTTTTGGAAATAAGATTATTATTTATAATAGTCAGAATCTGTCTCATGTTAAAAGACATGACCACTGAAACAGTTCACCCTTTTTCAATTGCAACCAAATTATAGTTGAAAGAGACATGCCTTTCAAGTTATAATAGTATATTGTGCAAAACTCCTTGTGTTTGTATCTATAACATCATTTCAGCATACATCATGAGATAATCATAGGCCTTAGGTTATATAATAACTTTGCACTAATGGATACTAAGTCAATTTTCCACCTTTTCATTGAGCATGTATTTTGAAAATCTTCTCACATACAAAAACAATCTTTTCGACATTATAAGATCACTTCTAGCATCAAAGTTTGATCAAGCCAAAGGTTGTTAGAAATGCCAACCTAACTATGTTTCCTAGCACGCCTCTTTCCTCTAGATGTGTACATTCGAACCAGGGTTTTCTGTAAACACACACACACACACACACATATCTCTCTCTCTCTCTCTCTCTCTCTCTCTCTCTCTATATATATATATATATATATATATATATATATATATATATATATATATATATATATATATATATATATATATATATATATATATATATATATATATATATATATATATATATATATATATATATGTATATATATATATATATATGTATATATATATATATATATGTATATATATATATAATGGGCTTTGATGATCCTCTTTAATCACCACTGAGTCCTTCTATCCAAGAACCTAAACGTTTAACCAAATTGATAATAAATGGTTAAGTTCAGCCCGCATTATAAGGAGATCAAAGTGGGCACGGACAACTTAAAATTTTACTGTCACAAGTCAAAAATATGTGTCACAAAAAGCCATGTCTCCTTAAATAGTTGGATCGACTCGAAAGAACGTTAAGTTGAAAGCTAAGAATTTGAGAGTGGGAGGCGCTGGGTTGATATTCACAGACTCCTTTTACTATACACACCTTTTTTTTTTGTCTCTTTTTCGAAAATGTTCTTCGTTATTTTGTAATTACAAAAATACCACTCAACGAAAATAAATGAATGTTCTCTCTCTTCATGTGTGAATATGCTTGCCACCCTCATTTCCGGTCGTTCTTCCTTCCATCCTTCCCTCTCCGACTCATTTCAACCACCTATTACTCGACTTACAACTATTTTCAAGAAAAGAATGAATCTAAATCGGTTGAAAAATAAAAATAAAGAATCAAAAGAAATAAAAAAAGAGAAAAACAAAGAAAAAGAGGATAAAAAAGGTTTATTAAAAAGACATTCATCAATTTATCGATTTATGCTATTGATTTAATTTAGTTTTTTCTTTTTTAGGTGTTTTGATTGATTTGTAGATCAAAATTAAAAATAAAAATTAGGGCATCCCAACGGAAGAGACGTGCCGGACCTGCATCTCCCCCCATATCTCTCCCATTGGGAGAAACACACCTCAGGCGTGTCTCTTCCGTTGGGATGCCCTAATTTTGTATTTTCAATTTTTTTCATATGTTTCTTGATTTTTTCTTCTTCTACTTTTGTGCCTGATTCTTATGGTTGTTGTTTTCTTATTTTTGAGTTGTGTCTCTTTTTATTGTTGACTTCATTTTTTAGTTTTCTTTTTTATGGTTTTAGGTTTTCTTTTTCTTTCTTTGTTTTATCTTTTTCAATGAAATTTATAAGAATATGCATTGAGATGTGATGAAGACAATAATGTTAAATGAAACTTCCATCACTGAGCAAAAAGATCGGCCAAATGTACTTTTGGTGAAATTGGATGGGAGAGGAGATTAGGTGAGAGAGTAGAGTTGCTCCGAAGAGGAGAGAGAAATATTGGGATGGAATGTGAGAAAAACAGTATTATGTGGAGGCTAATTTTAGTATTTAGTGGAAAAGGGTATGTGTACAGTACAAAAGGTGTGCAAATAATAACGCTCCATAGCATCCACATCTAGCAGTGGTCAAGTCCAATTGAATATGTGGGTCAGTAACAAAATTGTCAATTGCGTTATACATTTATTTTATATATGTAACATGTGCTTAATTTAATTGCAATTAATGTCAATACAATATAATAATTGTGATACTTATGCATGCTTATGCAAATATTAATATGTTAAGCACTCAGGGCGTTAGCTCATTTGTGAGGGCTCTTGGACACTCCTTGTCATCGTAGGTGATGAGCTTGATTCCGACCGTGCATGGGTGTGTGTTAGGCCTGGGACTTCCACCGTAGCAAAAAAAAAAAAAAGTTATTAATGTGCTAAAAGAATTATTCTCCTGTCACTCAAGGACCTATCAACTGTCCAATCTTTAGCCTCTCTACTTCATTTTTGGTCTTTTTTTAATATGAAATGAATTAATGATACCCTCTAAAATTTTTAATCGAACTGCCTATTCAACCATTTTAAATAGACATATAGTCGTCATGAATTCAATCGTTTCTTATAACTTTTTCATTGTTTTTTAAAATTTTAAGTGGGGTGGCTGACCAGGTAGATCCGCCACCGGTGGAAGCGGTTAGAGGATGCAACAAAAGATGTCGAACACCTATCATTTAGTTTCCTTCTCGCTCAAGCATGCTTAACTTTTGCACAATTCGCTAGCACACGGAATATCAGAGTCTCCACTAAAAGATATAGAAAGTATGGTTATATGGAGCATATTACTTGCCCACGATACCAAACAGCAAATGTGTATTGGTTTTACGACATATTATATTTTTAAATAAAAAAGAATAAAAGTAAAAAAAATAACAAACTATGAAATGCTCAAAATCACATAAAAATTTAGAAAAACGGATTGCATGATATGATACGACTAATATACATCCTTATCATATAATAATGATACGGTTCAGGCCTAGTGTCGTATCTATTCTTTTCAAATTTTTTATATGTATCTATCTATCTATATATAGTAATAATGATATGATATGACCAATATACACCCTTATCATATAATAATGATACGGTTCAGGCTTAGTGTCGTATCTATTCTTTTCAAAATTTTTATATGTATCTATCTATCTATCTATCTAAATATATATAGTAATAATCCACCTGTTATGCACAAAATTAGACATGATTAGGTCCTAACTGGCTCTTTGGTTTCAACTGGAACCGAACCGGATCAAGAACCAACCAAACCTAGAATTGGTGAAACCAGAATCCGGAACCACTCGGTTTGGTTCCAATTTCACCTTTCATAAGACCATAACATTTTTGTAATTTTTTTTAATAAAATTACTGATTTCTAGTGGTTTTGTACTCGATCCCGAATCACTCTTGAACCGCTGTTCTAAAACCATAACCGACTCCCATCGGTTTAGTTATGGTTCTAAGTTCTGAACTAACTGGAACCGAACATGATTAGTGCACTGCACTCGATGTTGGTTATCTAAGTTAACCCTCAAACCCTTGTATCTGGCTTGGCAGCTACGTAAAGTCAACCGTGGACCACCAACTTAAATGTTAAAATCAATGCGATTTGGAAGTCGCTTCTTATTTATGGTAGTGTCAGGAAATACACGACAATATAGCCTGTCATCTGATCTTATATTGCTAAATTTTGTCCCGGCATCATCTTTAACTCTCTAAGGCTTCGTCTTCCTCATTTACATCAAGTGCCAGAGATCTTACAAAACACAATCTCAACAAGATGGGGATTGGACGACCATGGAGGTTTTGGCAGGTGACTGGTCCATCAGGATTCGGCGCCTCTTCTACAGCGGAGCAGGTTACTAAGGGAGTCGATGCTTCTAATCTCGTTGCCATTGTCACTGGTCTCTCTCTCTCTAATTTTATCTTATATTGGTTTTACAAATTTGTTTCTTTAATTGTGTTATTGATAAATGATCTTTCATTTTGCAGCAAGTCTTCTACGTCAACATTTTAATTTCTGTCAAATATTGTATTTGGCATATAAATCGATGATTTGCCTAACACTTGACCATATAAAGAATTGCTAGTCTTCTGCAAATTGCAGGTGCAACCAGTGGCCTTGGGAAGGAGACGGCAAGAGTGCTCGCTTTGAGAGGTGCAACCGTTATCATGACTGCAAGGAACGTGGAGATTGGGCTCCAAGTGAGAAAGGAAATTCTTGAACAAGTTCCCAATGCTAAACTGAAAGTGATGGAGCTCGATCTCAGCTCCCTTGATTCTGTCAAATCATTTGCTGCTGCTTTCGTTGCCTCGAATTATCACCTTCACATTCTAATGTAAGCGACCCTCTCTAAGGAAGAGCTCTTCCGGATCCTGTCATAGTGTATCACTTGATCTATAGGTGATCAAATACAATTCACGCGAGTCAACTAACTCGATTTGAAATCCACGCACAATATTACGTCTTCATATATATATATATATATATATATATATATATATATATATATATATATATGAAACTGCTAGACACCCTCCGATCCTATGCCATACTCTCTAGTAAATAATTTGTGTCTTTGTTTTTATATGATTATCAATGAATCAATCCACTCGTGATGTCCCAAAATATATGAGCTAAACACTCTCTCTCTCTCTCTCTATATATATATATATATATATATATATTACGCTAAACATGCTCAATGTGTATGGTACGCACACATGGTAAGTATGGAGTGGTATTTCTACTCTACATGTAAAAGTTGTATGCTAACTTGAGTGAGCAGCTGGTGTTTAGCTCATCCAACTCTATTCTTGGGAAGAAGTTGAAGGATAATAAGAACTAGAATTGATGAACAAGTCATGAAGAACCCTGTTGGGTTTGATCAGCTGAAAAGGCTATCCTCTGTATATGAACTATCTTTGTTTGACACTTGGAAATGAAATGAATCGCAGGTCACTTCTTGTTGACAAATCTTCTGCTGGATACAATGAAAGCGACGGCAAGAGAAACCCGAATCGAAGGACGAATAGTGATTGTTTCGTCAGTGGCACACAAATTCACACTTGATGGCGGTATACAATTTGACAAGATAAATGGCCCCTCAGGGTACGTTTCTTGATTTCCCTTCTCTTGTATAAATTAAAACGTAGGCCTTTCTGATGGTCCGTCGACCCGACGGCCGACTGATGAACCGAAAAGTAGCCTTTGGTTGTGTCCTTCTCAGCCGTTGATCACCATCGGCAGCTCCAATGCCGACCGTGGAAATGGCCTTGCTTGTGTTTTCAGCGGTTCAATATCCAACCTCAACTCCCCAACCATCAAAAGATCAAGGCCACCTAGAGTTTGCTTTTGCTTTTTCTTACTTTCCCCATCTTCATGTGTTTGAAAATTAAGTTTAGGTCTTTTTACTCTAGCGGTTGACCGAATGCCAACCTTCAAAATAGCTTCTTTTGCTTGTATTTAAGGAGACAATATTTTCTTTTAAAAGTCAACTCCCTAAACATAGAAAAGAAGTCAGTTTCTACCAGAGCTTCTTAATTCTTTTCATCCTCATAAACCTTGTTTAGGATGATTTCAAGTAACTGATGCCGTTCTGCTTGATATCCATAGGTATCGATTATTCACAGCTTACGCCCAGTCAAAACTTGCTAATATTCTTCATGCCAAAGAACTGTCTAGACGCTTGCAGGTAAGTCACAAACCCCTTGCAAATTCTCCAGGAAACATGCAATCAGTTGTTGCTCGTAAGCAGGTGTTTGATTTCAAGGCCGGGCCAGCAGAACTGTCATTATTGGCCAATTCCAGCAACCCACTCCCTAGGGTGGCCTGTTGGTGACCCTTGTAAACAAATAAGAAACGGAGTCACATAACAGTATTATCCTGCTTTTAACTATACATCAAGACATATTTGATTACGAGACGCGAGCCTACAACAGTTCTAGTTCCATAGGCCCAGGCCACTATAATCAAACATGCTTAAATGAACTGAATGTTTTGTGATTCGATTCCATCTGAATTGTCTTGAGTTCTTTGCATTCTATTCATGAAAATTATGAATCCAACAATTAGAAGTTGAATGAGCCATGTAGTTTAGTTGTTCATAGAACAGGGGCTAGAACCAGCTCCCCGGAAAAGTCAGAATAACCCTCCTAAACAGTAAACACTCAAATTGAAGGGGTTAGTCTAGCCCGAGAAATACAACCTTTCCACATGAGCATTGTCTCCAGTGGCAGACCTATCCATGGGCCAGGTGAGGCAGCCACCTGATCTGAAACCTGAAAAAAATAACCAAAATAAGATGTAAAAACTATATGGATACCCTCAACTGAAGTTCTCACCGAGAAAAACTCTCCAGCACATCCATTGATTGAGCATGAGTCTAGCTCCTTTGCCAAATTCTCCGGTGGAGTATCCTATTCTCAGAGATTTACACCATATGGCCTAAGCATAAACTCGGAGGTCATGTCTTGATCCTTGAAAAATCACAAGAAAAAGAAAGACTCTTAAATACTTAGTTATTGTGTATAACCTCTCTCTCTCTATATATAGGAGGAAGCAGTAAGAGTAACAACAAATTCCTTACACCCTGGAGAAATTCCAACAAACATCGCTCGGCACATGAAGTTGCTCGGTAAGAGCACAAGCATGCGTGAAAAAGAGGGTATATCGTCTTGTTTCTGATGAGAAAAATAGGATGACAGATGCAGTAAATTGCAGTTTGACCTTTATGTTGAGAAAATCAGTGAGGAACAAAGATGAACCATTTTGCGATGCATATCTTCCTGCTCTACCATCAAACTGATTTTTGGGTTTTCGCTACAGGTTTTCGCTAACTGCTGTTCGCTTGAACTTGCAGGCATCATCCCTGTAACCTGGATCAAGCCATTCTTAGCACCTATATTACCGTTGTTCTTGAAAAACGTCCAACAGGTAAAATGCATAATAATGCACCATCCTTCTTTCCATGAAGTGATTACATAATAATGCATCTGCGTAAACCTCCTTGGTAATATGCTCTTTACAAAAGGTTTTCTCCATGCAAATACAATTCAGTCTAACATGCACTACCAGCAATAGCCCACCCGGCTGGGGGTTGACTCAAAAGTTGAAGGTAATGAGTTTGAAACCCAGGGCATGCATCTGGCTTCGCTCTCCCATAGTACCCCAAAAGCTCAGTCTACCATTGGCAATCGACCAAATAAAATTAATTTGATGGTTGCAACTGATGTAATGCTTTAGCGAGACTTCTACCAATCCTAGAGTGAATTTTAGTAATCACCCAAGTTTTGATCACACCAAAGTGTTCTGAAAAGGTTCGATTGTGCTATTAGCATGAGTGACGCACAAAGCAAACATGAGACTCTATCGCACCATTTTACACTGAGTCGGAACACAACTTTTGGTGATGTCGGGTATATTCCCCGTATATACACATATACATATAAATCTATATATTATAATCTGCCCACTACACACATATATACATATATATATTTCAGTCTACCATTGGCAATCGACCAAATAAAATTAATTTGATGGTTGCAACTGGTGTAATGCTTTAGCGAGACTTCTACCAATCCTAGAGTGAATTTTAGTAATCACCCAAGTTTTGATCACACCAAAGTGTACTGAAAAGGTTCGATTGTGCTATTAGCATGAGTGACGCACAAAGCAACCATGAGACTCTATCGCACCATTTTACACTGAGTCGGAACACAACTTTTGGTGATGTCGGGTGTATTCCCCGTATATACACATATACATATAAATCTATATATTATAATCTGCCCACTACACACACACACACACACACACATATATATATATATATATATATATATATTACAAATTATAATCTCTCTGTGTGTTTGTTTATGTTGCTTGGGTCCAATAAAATTTCATTGTAAAGTAAGAAACATTATGCAGTCATGGGATCGCATATAAGATCTCGTGTAACCATTGAACCAAATGAACTTGCAGGGAGCTGCAACAACCTGCTATGTGGCTCTCCACCCAAATCTTCAGGGGGTTTCAGGGAAGTATTTCAGTGATTGTAACGAGAAGGAGTCATCCGCTTATTCCCGTGATGCAGATCTAGCCAAAAGGCTATGGGACTTCAGTGAGGAAATGATAAACGCGAAGCTGGGATGACACTATTGAAGCCTCCATATTTAACCATGAAAGTATAAAGATAGCCACCCTAAAAATCAAGATATGAAGGTTCTTCACTCAACCTTGATCCCAAGCAGAACTTGTTGGTCAATGACAACTGTCATTTTAAGAGCACATGATCAAGTCGAGTCGCCGTATTTCATAAATATGGTCCACTGTATGTCTGCTTATGAGTACATTATAGCCTTTAATGGCAGTGCAATCCAATCTTATGCAAAAATATGTTTCTTCAATTCTAGTTTCACTCATCCGGGAAACACACGCAAACAAAAGTAGCATGTTAAAAGAACGCCTTGGATTTGGCTAAACTTGGGAATTTCACAACTGATCAATGCAAGCTACTGACTTACCAGAAGCGATATACATTACCTACTCTGTCACGGCATCAAGAGAGCCTGCCCGCCCATGCCAAAGCGCCATCCAATCCAGACTCAAGGGAGGTTTAGATTCTAAGGCATGTGTAGGACTGGCTCGCCAAGGGTGAGCCCGTGCAGATATAGAGTAGCAGATCTCCTTGGATCGATCCGCTAGTGTCATATGGGGTTGGGAGTGTCGTGTCCCAAGTGTCTGTATGTGAGTCTTGGTGGAGTCTTGTGTTGTGCCCTTTGCCATAAAAAAAAGAGTCGGCTTGTCTAGAGTCTCCCTCGGTTGCCCTAGAGAGAGTGTATTCAAGAGAGCGAAAAGCGAGTGCGTGGAAGGGAGAGTGAGGTGGAGGCATCCGGGATGCCACCTTGAGTCCATCACCACTATCTTCTTCCCTCCATTGGTACAGCTGGGCTGTTAGAGGACAAGGTCGCTTGGAAGCTCCCTTAGCAGTTGCGTGGATTCCATTGGTGGATGTTTGTGAGTTGGAGGAATAGGATTGCGAGTGACAATACCGGCCGAAAAGACAAAATGCAGTGAAGGATGCATTGAGCCGAAAACGGATCACAGACGGTGGCTGCCACAACTTGCCTAGAGGAAGATCTACAATAGCAGGTGCAGCTGCAGCTGCATGCCCCAGCCAACCCTACTTACCAAAAGCTACTGCGCCAAGTGCATGAGTGGATCACCGAGCACCTTGTGGATGAGGACTTATTGTGGACCCGAGAGCACGGTGTCGGCTCCGGTCATTTGTGGTAGCTTATCTTGTCAGAGTTGCGTGACACGCCTTATGCCGGCCATACAAGGAAGAGAGGAACTTGGTGCTCATCTAGCATGGGTACTACTGGTCACGCATGGCCATGTAGTGTTACATACGGCCTTGCTATGTTTGCCAGCAAGAGAAAACAGAAAGATCATGCCCTGCCAACCTCCTACAACCCTCTACCAGTGACTGCGGTCATTTATTACCATAGACTTTATTGGGGTTCTCATATGTTTTACAAATATGCGGTGTTTATGGTAGCACCCAAAATTTGCGTGACCAAGCATGCGTTGGCCTATTGATGGACAAGATATAACGACTAGTACTTTGGAGGAGTACTTTCGTTATTATCTAATGACAATGATAGTTGTTAATCCTAGGATTTGTTTTGCTTGTGTAGAATAGCTAGTAACAAGATTGAGAGAGTGTGGTTGACAACCTCTGTTTGCCCATATGTTTGAGGGTGGTAAGCAATAATGAACATTAACTTTGTTCCCAATCTATTATATAACATCCTCCAAAAGTGACTCATAAACTTAGAATCTCGATCGGAGATAATGGAGCATGGGATTCCATGGAGCTTCATAATTACTTGAAAGAATAACTCAGCAACATGTGAAGAATCATTTCTTTTATGACAGAAAATAAAATGAGTCATGTGTGAGAAACGATCTACAATAACAAAAACAGAATCCTCTCCCATTTGGTTTAGGACAAGCGAAGAACAAAATCCATCCTAAGTATTTCCCAATAACGATTTGGGATTGATCGATATAACCCTTGGTTGGTGTGTTCATTACTTTTGGCTTTCTTGCAAAGGATGCAATATTTCATAACGTGATACACATGCCTCCTCATTTCTGGCCAATATAAGTGTTCTTTGAGGATATCCAATGTTTTCTACCCTCCAAAGTAGCCAAAAAGTCCTCCATCATGAGTTTCTTTAATCAATAGTTCTTGTATTGATCCTTTGAGAATAGAGAGCCTTCCAAAATGAAAAAGGTATCTATTGTTCATGTAGAAACCGACCAATCCATAATAGCCTTTACCTTCTCTTCATCTACTTTGATGTTGTGCTGGGACACTACATACGAGAAACACATGACTTATTCTTAGCAAAAATGATATTTCGTAAGATTGCGAAAGAGTTGTTCTCTTAATTTGGAGAAGATTGAACGCATGTATTATTCATGGTCTTGTATTGTCCTACTATAGAGTGAATTTCTTCAAAATAGACAACAATAAATTTTCCAATGTAATCACGCAAAACCTGATTCATAAGTCTCATGAAGGTGCTTGAGGCATTTGTTAATCCAAATGACATAACTATCCATTCATATAGCCCAACCTTGGTTTTGAAAGTCATTTTTTATTTGTCTCCCTTCTTCATCCTTATTTAGTGGTATCTGTTTCTCAAATCGATTTTGGAAAACAATCGGACTCCATGAAACTCAATATCATCCAATCGGGGTATGGAGTACTTATATTTAATAGTAATTTTATTAACAACTATGTTATCAATACACATTCTAAGAGTTTCATATTTTTTTGGCACCCCTAATATAGGGACCGCACAAGGACTTAAGGACTCTCTCATGTATCCCTCATTCATCAATCTTTCTTTGAAACTCCTTAATTTTCTCTAGATTGTTCCTGTAGGTTGGTCAATTGGGAAGTGGTGCTTTGGGCATAAAATCAGTTTGATGTTCAATGCCTCAAATGGGTGATAGGCCAAAAGGTAGTTCTTCAAGAAGGACATCTTGAAATTCTTGGAGTAGATTGTGTACTAATTTTGAAAAGTTTGATAGCGATAGAGTTGGGATTTCTTTAAGGTAGAGAATGGAGAAAGGATGATGCTTGGTTATGGAATGAAAGGATGAATGCCTTAAGATTGTGTGGTTTTCCTTTGAATTTGTGGGTTTAAGAAGGGGGCTTTGAAGAAGTTGTTTTGAGTTGAGTAGTGCAAGGGTGATTTTCTTTTCATCCTTAGTGAAACTATAGGTGTTCAATTAGTCATAATAAAGGACTCGTCTATCGAACTGTCAGGGACATCATAGTAATAGGTGGTTGGCTTCCATTGGAATGACGTCAAAGAGAACGATATTCTAGTAATTTTTTCCTATAGAGAATGGGATTTCCACTTCTTGGGTTACTTGGAGCTCTTCGGTGTTATTCAACCAGTGAAGTTGGTATGTCCTGGGATGTGTTATAGGGTTCAATTGTAGCTTGTTTACTATCTGTATAGAAGTAGTGTTAGAACAACTTCCATCATCTATAATGGGAGAGCATACATTTCCTTTGATTGTACATCGAGTATGGAAGATCACATCCCTAAGATCAAGCTCTGAAGATGGTTGAGTGTTGAATATTTTATGGATCACCAATAGTTCTCCTGAATCTACATACTCAGTATAAGATTCTTCATCTTCTTCTTGCTCAGGTTTTGTCTCTTCACTTTCAATGTTGTGAAATGCACCCTTTAGGGTAATGATCTTTTTGTTAGAATATTGAGAGGCGATATAACCCCTACATAAATACTTAAAGTACTTAATATCTCTCGAGAAGAGCCGTCAACAATAGTCTTTCCCTTTTCATCAAATCGTGCAATGCCTGGTGTCCTTTTGCTAGTTTCCTTATTGAATGGAATAGTGTTGGATTTCTTAGGCGTAGAATTGTTCTTGATACTAGATGATTTTTGCATTCTTTCCACTTTAATTGATAATTTTATGACATCTTCCAAGAAAATGAACGGTTGTAACTTAACATTTGAAATAGTGTTGTTAAGTCCTATAAGAAAATGAGATGAAGTGTTCTTGTGGCTTCTGTACGTTACATTGAATCATTAACATCTCAAATTCTTTTATATAATCATCAACATTCATTCCTTCCAGCCGTAGACTTTGGAGTTTAAGATATAATTATTTTTTGTAATATACTAGAACAAATCGTTTATCCATTAGGCATTCCATCAACCTCCACCTTTGAATTTCTTCCTCTCCATCCTTCCTTTATTGGTCCTTTAAATTCTTCTATCAAATGTTAGCATAATTTCTAAATTCTAGGGCAAAAAGATGACATTTAGTTTGCCTAGAGTAGTTAAAATATTCACATATTTTATCCACTTATTGAGTTCATTCTAAGAATTCTTCTGGGGAGCTCATCCCTTTAAATGCTGGAATTTAAATTTTGGATCTCTACAGTTCATTTTGCCATGTCTTCTTCCTCGGGTTTCTAGTCATTTGAACATGAATGGGAGCCTCCTAAGTAGGGACAAAGTAGGGTATCAGGTGATAGACTCAATCGTTCTATTGCCCTAACTAGAAATTGAAGTTGACCCATCATTTCTTCTTGTTGTCTTTTCAAGGCTACAACTCTAGCTTGATCAAAAGACATGCCTCTGAGGAAGTTGGAAGCTTCTTTCATGGAATTTTGGTTGGGGGGGCTTTGGTGGTTTGTCATGGTTTGGAATATAATAAAAGTTAGGAAGGCTTGAGAGAGCTTACATGTTTTGAGGCAAAACGATGTGTAGTTCCGGACTGAACCACTTCTTAGTAGCAGGCATGATTAACTCAAATGGTTGAAGATAATCTCAATGAAAGTGTCAATGATGCATTCCCATTCAACAAAGGCGTTCGCCGATTCTAAATGAGTCAAACCGCTACTCACAGACAATTGAACTAAGGATGATTCTTGTTCACTCACACGAGTTTTGACTGATAAGAGAGAACAAAGCAATCAATCTTACCACTAATTCTAAGTTGAATTAGATAAAAGAACACAAAATTTGTTAGATAATGGATGATTTCCTCTCCATTCTAACAAGAGCTCTATTTAAGCTTTGACAAGGTCTCCAAAGCTAACAATGTACAAATAACTCAAAATATAAGTTCTCGTACAAAAATTAACTCAGAATGCAAATTCCAAGGGTGGTAAACCATCATTCTATTTTTTCAAGCATTGAGAACACAAAAGTTGATTTCCTATATTGTTTCCATATCTTCCATGGTGTTGGACGAATTCATGCCTTGATTACCCTAGAAAACACCATCATGAATTAATTTTGGAGTTGATAGGTTTTCAACATTTAAAGCTTGTAGTTCCTAAAGAGGACATTTTTTAGACTTTCTATAATGGGATTCCATTCACTTCTAGTGGGGGAATTTTCATTAACATATTTTTAAACCAATTGGATGAATTGAGAAAATTATCTTGTCATTGACTTGGTATATGGCCGAGTGGGTCCTATTGATTAATTTGGACTAATGCCCACATCAATGAACCACAACCATAACTTGTTGCTCAACCGGTTTGATGATGGTGCCAAAAGTATGAGAACGAGACGAGATCGAGGAGGAACCTTGTGGTTTCAATTTGGTTCGAACAGATGGTCCAAAATCATCTTAGAACTACTAGTCCAAAATCGCACAATACCAAGTGGTTCCAAACTGCCATGAAATTGAACTCAAATTGATGAGCTAAAGATTCTAATTTCTATATTTTCTGCTATACTATAAGTAAAGTAAACCTCTTATTTTTCTATGGTTTTTATCAAGACATCTCTAAACTCTTGATATTGCTTTATAAAAAGAAGGTTTGACACTCAAAATTACACCATCATCCCCTTTTCTTTGTTCCTCTAACCTTTCTTACTTCTTAACAAACAATACATCAATAAAGAAAAAGGAGTTGAGAATTGGCAGACGAGGAAATAAGGAACTTGAAACATAATATATCATATGGTCTCCAAATAAAATGATGTCTAACGGCAAGTTAGTGAAGCTATAGTAAAGGCAAGAAAATATTCAATTTATGAAAGCACTAAGGAACAAAATAGAGAGCCAATAAAGAGCTTGTATTGGTTGACCTAGAAAAGATTGTGGCTATGAAATGGGACAATGATGATTATATATAAATAGGTCGTATCCTAAATAACATATACAATATATTGTTTGATGACTACCAAGATTTTACAAGTGATTTGTGATCCAAAACTATGGGATCATACCCAATGCACAACGCTACTGAGTGAGGCTCAAGAATCTAAGCTACTTGGGGAGGACATGGAATGAATGAATACTCAAGGACCTTGGTGATGGAGTCCACCATTGGAGAGTTAATTCAGCCCACTGGATGGATGGCATGAGATGACAACTTCACCCCCAACACCCTATACTATGTATGCTAAGTATAACAATTGGAACCTTTGTGCATACACTTGGGCTAGAGTCAATTGGCTTGTGTTCTAATATTAGAAATGAATGAGTAGATTTTTGTAAAAGAAAAAATTAAAAAAAAAATAAAATCTCAAAGAACGTTGAATATCATTAGAATTCAACGTATCAAATGTTATCCATGATTATATCCTATATGAACCTATTAATAAAGTTTATGCATCTTCATTGAAGAACCTCACATGTCCTCAACAAGCACCACTTATATGTGGTTCATGATAAGCAAACAAACTTCGCTAACTTCAGTTACTTCATATTATATCCCTTCTATAGTGAATCTTTTGGCCTCATAAGGGCATTAAGGTTGTGATAATTGATACGAAATAAAACTATTCCACATTAAAAGAGTTTTGCATACAAATACAGGTGATCTACAATTATATGTAATTTCTTTGTGCACATTAAATAAAAAAAGGAGGATTTTTAATGAGAGATATCAAAATATACCTTTTTGTGGTGCCTATACTAAGTACTCTATTTTGGTTCCTAGCATGTCTATTGATAGAGATCAATCATTTATTGTCATATGCATTGACATTCTCCTTTTCCCCTCGAAACTACCATGAACCGACCTTGGAACCAGAACTTGAACCACCCCAAAACTAGTGGTTCTAAAATCATAACCCAAATTGTCTAGGCTAGTTCAGTTCCTAGCTCCAAGATAACAGAAACTAGCCATGTCCAGTTAATCTCTCCATATCCCTTGATGTGGTTCCTCCATTTAATTTACCTCCCACAAGAGTTATTACTGCATGTTTTCAAGAATATTCTTAATTACAAAACCATTCCCAAAATTCAAAAAAAGGATATACATATATGCACCCCTGGCCTCACCCAATTGCTTTTCCTAAAAAATAAAATTTGAATTCCAAACCAAATGGTCATGTAGCAATTGGCACTCACTCACCTCCCTATTAAACTGACAACCGAATAGGAGAATGACTGGATATTATATATAATATACAATATATATATATATATATTCAAGAAGGGTAGGGTTCTGTCAAATCATAAGCATATGAATGAACCTTCTTAAGGTTTGTTTTAAAATGTGTTGTTAATCAAGCGAGTTGCAACTACAACACAAAGTTTTAGAACTTTAAGGTTGGAGATGGTTATAACAAGCTATGGAACCATATGATAAAAAACAATCTATCATTTATTGATTTATCAATGTGAAGAAGTAGTTTCTAAACAAGTATAGAGTTCATGTAAGTGAGATCAATTATTAAGGTGATTCACCTATTGAGACATCTTATGAAATATTTTAGAATAAAAAAGAAGAACCTTACATCATATTTATTGATCTAGAAAAAACTTATGATATGGTCTCAACAGATATTCTCTGAAAACCTTGGAAGAAAGAGGTATTCCATTGACATATATAAATCTTATAAAAGACATATATGATGACAATAAAATATGTGATGACCCATGAAGAAATAACATATTTCTTTAAAGTTAATATTGGATTATATGAGGGATTAGTTTTAAGTCTATATTTATTTATATTGGTCTTTGAGGAGTTAACAAAACATATTCAAGATGAAGTGCCTTAGTGTATGTTATTTGCAAATAACATTATGTTAGTGGAAAGTCTAAGAAAAACATTAATAGAAAATTAAGATTATAGAGAGAACGATGGAAGTTTTAAATATGTGGAATGCAAGTTTGATTATTTGATTACTTTAGATGACATACAAATTAAGATTGGCACACATTGCATTTCTTAGAAGTTTTAAATACATAGGGTCAATTTTCAGAACAATAGAAAAATCGATGGACATGTTTCACATATAATTCATGCAGGTTAGTTAAAATGTTGAGATACATCAGGTATTCTATGTGACAAGAAAATACCATTACATTTGAAAGATAAATATTTATGAGTAGCAATTGGACCCGCTATATTTTATAGTTATAAGTATTGGGTAGTTAATCAACATATATAAAATATATATGTGATAGAAATGAAGATGTTGAGATGGATGACTAATCACATAATGAAAGATTGTATACATAATGAGGTTATTAGAAATAAATTGGGAGTGACACTAATAGATGATAAAAGAGAAAATCATTAAAGATGGTTTGAACACATAGAAAGATGATCAAAAAAGCTCTAGTAAGAAAGTATAAGAAACTATATTAAAAATTATTAAAAGAAAAAGGAGAAAACCACAAAAATATTGGAAAGAAACAATAAAAAATGATCTAGCTAATATTGAGTCAACTACTAGCATTGTACATGATTGGACTCTATAGAAACAAAGGATCCATATAGACAACCCCATCTAGTATGAAAAAAGGTTATTGTTATTGTATACAATCATTTGCATAAAATTGAGTAGGCCTAACACATAACAACACTATATTAATCAAGTATAACACTTGATAATAATAGAAAATGAATTTTACTATTACAAAGTTTGAATACTACATTGATTTGTTTAAATGTTTAGAAGAAAAGTTTATCTATATACATTACAAAGACAATTCCTAAACAAGCATAATATATCAACATATCCTGAGATTAATTATTCAACCTATTTTTCATGTGATCAGTCTCGAGGCTTTTCTATGATTTTGTGGTTCTTGAAAATTGAAAATCAAAAGAACAAATAAACAAGTAAGTTATGAATAACACAAATAAAAAATATATATAATATATTTTCAATACCTACGTTTGTTGTGATGTTGAACCAAATGTCTTACAAGCACTCATCAAAATTTGATGACTTAAAGAAAGTATAGCCTATGGTTAAATATGTGGTGATGATTTAGGGCAATTTTCTCAACCTAATAGCAAAACCAAAAAGAAAGAGAAGCAGCTTCACAAAGAGCAATAGCTCACCTGGCTAGGGAAGGCTGACTTATAAGTTGGAGGTCATGAGTTCAATGCATAACCTGTAGTAGCATGGTCAGCTCCGGTTACCCCTAAACCTGAGACTGTAACCAAATCTACCCCCATCTTATTCTTGTTATGGTTCTGCCAAGAACATACAAAAACATTAAAATTTAAGGAAAAAATTTAAGATATCAAAAACCATATCCTCAATGTGATAGTTCATTCTTGACAACTGTAACAATCACACTTTAAAGTTAATTGAATCAATAGTGTGATCACTAGCAAAAATCCATAAATAAAAACTTGTTTTTCATATTATCAAATTGAGTATGACTGGGAACATATTGATGTTTCATGTTTCTACGTGAAATAGTTTTGCTTATTCATGTAAGTGCACCAATATCCAAACCTCTCTCATACATGCCATGATGCTTACTACGAACTACTTAAAAGAGGTCCTGGTTGGCGGTGAACTTGATTCACGATGAATATTTTTATATTCATCAAACACTTTGTTTTATTCAAGAAAAATATCGTGTGATATGATAAACCAAAAAAGTAGAAACATATATATATATAAGAAAAATTAAAATAAATATTTATGCAAGTCCTAGTTTCTTTATCAAAACACTCTCCAATTGTTTTTATCTTTGTAGTAGTCAATAAATAATTACTTCATCAATCTCTATGTCTAGGTATATTTCTTTTTATAATAACATTAATTAAAAATATTATAATTAATTAGATATAAGTAACTTATATACAAAAATATGACATGATTGATTAAAAATTGAAAATATGATGTGCTTACAAGATTGTAATGATGTGCAGATATCAATGTAGCTTTGTAGTTATATCTCTAATCTTGCTTTACACGAGTTGCTTTCATATCCAAGCTTTGTTTTACTTTTAACTCAGACTCTTATAATTGTTTAAGCTATTCTTGTGAAGAATTTGGAAGTCCTTCTATATGACTAATATCATTTTCATAATCTTTACCACTTTTCTGTAGATACTTCTTAAAAGACCTTTTAATTGTGTTACTTGAAACTTCAAGTTTTATTGTATGATCTACAAAGTCAAATTTGACCTATAATGATAACAAAATGTATAATGTTAGATCATATATATATATATAATGAATTAAAAACAATGTACATGTAGGCATATTTAGTTAATAGTTATATATTATCTGGAATTCAACCAAAATATTCTCAAGCACTCTTCTTGTATTTCCTTTTTTTCATGTTTTATAAAGTGGAAAGAAGTTATCTATTTTTGTATAACATTGAAGGGAATACAACAACTTCTTCCTATTAGTATCATTAACCTCACCACTACTAACTAAAATTAACTATATTTCTCTACCTAGAGACAAGCAATTTTGTAAAAACGTTTTGAGTCTGACTCGTTATCAATTCATCTTAGGGTTGTGCTTCTTCTAGCATAACACATTTTCTCTTGTGAGCTTTTCTTCTAGTTTGTGATTGATCATATTCGTTTGTACCTGAAAAGTAGTATATGTATATTTGAGTTTGATGTTCTTAAAAATGTAAATTACAAACAATGCAATAATGGCAACAAAATACTCATTGTCTCCTCATAATCTAAATGCGTCCTTTTACATACTTCTCTAGCATGTATATTTGAAAATAAGAAAGATTAATTAATTTAACTAAAATAACTATATTATAACTTTATTATGATAAATATACTTTTTATAAACAATACTACATACCTGAATACATGTCGCTACTCGGCCCATCAACTATGGACCTTTTTTATGTTAATGCTCTTTCATATACATTTCTCTACAAGACAACAAAAAGATACTCATTAACCCTAATTGTGTGAAAAACCATAATACTATTAATTTTAACAAATACATGCTACAGATTACAATCATCGTTATGCAAGTAACATATAAGTAATTTTAATTATAATAAAATAAATATGCAAAAGCATAATAACATTAATTTCAAGATAAACATGTTATACAAGTTGATATATAAGCAAATTTGACTATAATAATATAAGCATGTAAAGGCATAATACTATTAATTTCAACAAAACATGCATAAACCAATCAATTATTAACTAACATTTTTAGGACTCTTTCTCACTGTAAATAGCTTTTACTTTGATATGCATGTATCATCATAATAGTATTATCTACCACTTTTATGAGTTGCTCAAACATTGATGCACTCTCATCTAATACACTATTTGTTGGCGGTTCCTATGTATCTTTTCGCCTCCAATGACAAATTGCCTCTTAATTTTATTTATTTTGGTCTCTTAAATACCATACTTGAATTATTTACCATCAAAATATATATAACTTATCACGATGTGATTGCTTAGCAGTACATATTGATGTTAACTTCATTTCATCTACTTTAAATTTGATGTCCATATCATACCAAAGACACTTAAATAAGAATATAGAAGGTTTGGAAAAATACCAAACTTCAATAATATCTTTTAAAACCCAATAATACATGCCTCTTGGTCCACCTACTATTATAATACCACTATTTTGTATATAATGAACTCTTTGTAATTCTTGATTGTCAAATTTATACTCATGAATATAAAATAATTCATATCATGTAACAAAATTTGAACATCTTATACCAAATGAATAAATAAACTAAGGAACATACTTGTGCACACATATATACTAGATGGTTACAAATTATATTCAAATAAATTACCCAAACAAGGAAAAGCACACCGTTCATGTAGAATTTGTTGAATTAGGATATTGACTCTACAAGATTGAATTATACATATATTAAAATCAATCCATCAAATATTAAAGTATGAAAATGACAAATGTATGTTCAAACATACTTTTCTAATAAACTTATGATATAAAATCATCAATGGTTGATATGTTTAAAAGGAGGAATCTATTGCATTCTTCAGTTCATCAATACTTATACCAATCAATGCTTTATCAATTAGGCTTATTCAAATCTCATTGTCCTATTCACTTTTATCTTGATTTCTTTATTTAAATATAGTATAAAAAAGTATGTCATTTCTTTCATGATATAACCTTTAACAATAAATCTTTTAGGTCGACTATTATTATGCATATAGTTCTTAGATGTAAATAACAACCTCTCTATAAGATATATCCATCGATATTGCACTTTCTCACTAAGTCATACATCTTCCGGTAGATGGCTAAGTGCACCATGGTATAAAAAAAATTGAAGAAATATCTTCTTCGATTTGCACAAAGTCTTAGAAATAGCATCTTCTAATACATTTACTCTTTGAATATCAATCGTCCTTTAACATAATTTATGAAAAAATATGCTTAACTCATTTATGATAATTATCACTTCTTTTGGAGCATTCTTACTCATAGCCATTAGAATAAGATGTTGCATCAAAACATAATAATCATGGTTCTTCAACTTCACAATCTTATGCTCATGTATTTACACTTTTTAAAATATATTGGATGAAAACCCATCACGTAATTTGATGCACTGTAAAGTACTAAAAAAATTGTTTTTTCTCTTTTCCAATTGATAAGACGCACGTAGTAAGATCACAGTATCAGATTCAATATTATAGACCTTTGCATACAATGCAACGTTAATCCCAATATCTTTATTTCCATTCATGACTTAATATTATCATTTATTTTTCATCTTTTTCTATTAGAAATGGCAAAATCTAGTCATATGTGCTATTCTCAATATGCATAATATCAATATTATGGTGTACCAATAAAGTCTTTCAATAGAGAAGCTCAAAAAATGCTCTTTTTCTTTCATCCAATAGGGGTGGTATTATCTTTCGTATGTGATGCTTTCTCAAATACAATATTTTCATAAACTTTCGATTGTGGTAAATATTTTCGCCAGTTAATAGAATTAGAGACTTCTCATATTTTGGCTTTCTATCAAATGATGACGTATTGTTTGACCAAGTATGATCTATAGGTAGAAAACAATAATGCCTCATATATACACTTTTTGACATATAAAAAATAAATACAAGTAATATTTTCAAACAAATTGGGCTTGTATAACCCTCAATCTTTCATCCGGACAACATGCTATAGGAAGGGAAGTTATTAATCATCAGCATCACAGTTGTAGTATTCAAAACTTTTCTTGCTTATTTGAATCATATGTCGAAACTCCAGCATTCCAAAGTACTTTCAACTCATCAACTAATGGTTGCTGATATACATCAATATTATGCACAGGTGATTTTAGTTAATTTATAAGTAAAAGCATTATTACAAGTGATTGTTTCATAGTCATCCAAGAAAGCAAATTATACGACATTAGCATGACTAACAAACAACAAGTAATATTCGTCCTGACTATGTTATAAGTAAGAAAGTCATTAATCATTTACATCACAGTTGCATGCATTCAAAACTTTTCTTGCTTATTTGAATCATGTATCGGAACTCTATCATTCCAAAGTACTTTCAACTCGTCAAGTAATGGTTGCAGATATACATCAATATTATGAGCAGGTGATTTCAGTTAATTTATAAGTAAAGACATTATTACAAATAGTTGTTTCACAATCATCTAAGGAGGTAAATTATACGACATTAGTATGACTAACAAACAATAAGTGCTCGGAATAAACAAGGTATTCTTGTGAATAAACAAAGTACATCCTACTGTTAAATTATGGGCATTTTTGTGAATGTAAATATATATATATATATATATATAATAAATGATGGCTTGAAACCACAAATTCTGGTTCCAATTCCAAACCGGTTTCTAAAATTCATGAACCGTAACCGAACCAAGAGGTCCTCGGTTCCAATTCTTAACCTTAAACTGTCGGTTTTGGGTCCCTGTGGTTCTAAGGCCGGTTCCAAACTGGCCATGTCTATCTTATGGGGTGATACCATTAAATACTTCTAATAAGTCATCAATCACCTTATTTGAATTTTATGCGTACATTTGATATGAAGCAAAGAAATTACAAATAATAATAATGAGTATTTTTTATATCTTGGTTGTTGGGGCTTCATTGCATTTTCAAACATTTCTTCACCCTTAGTGGATTCCCTATCATATGCATTTATATCTCGACGTATTTTAGGTAGAGCAAAGCATCTTATATCATGTTTGTCATATTTCATATATTATTTCTGAGAGGAACCTCGGGTCATTGTTGCTTACTATAAAAGATCCATCTATTATAGTTCGGAGTAAAACTATAACAAATAAGGTATAATTTCACATTTCAAAACCTCTATTATCACATTTCGAACATAAACAATAGATCTTCCCATCATTTTCATGTAGAGATTTGTCACATACATAATGAACAAAAGCATTCACTCCCACACAATAATTACTATGACATATATGTTGAATCCCAGTCTTAAACCTATAAATCCAACTTCTATCTAACAAATAATCAACATTCATATTTATCATGTTCACCTATCATACAGTTATCAACTAAATGTCGATTGAAAAAATATAAATTAGTAACGGTGATATACCACACGGTTTTAGACTTTTAACTTGTGATCAGATGGAGCTATGATGAGAAAGATTTTCAGAAATAAAGATAAACATGGAGCTCCAGTTCAAAAACCAAAAGTTTATAAACAATCACACAAATAACAAATAACCGTCTGTCTCGGTTAACACAATCACCTACCATATAGACGTGATAAGGTTATTCCTTTTGAAAGCTTCTTTCCTTCAAGAGGTGTGCATTGATTTTTTACCATCTTTAAACTCCATGCTATAGAAAACTATAATTTACCTAAAGCATTTTAGAAATGCGATCAATGTAAAACTTCAATTCATCAGTTGAGGTGTTTTGCCTACTTCTAATCTTGATCACTGGATGAAGCGTGATCAGTGATTGAGATCTTGAAAAAATTAAAAAATTGTTTTCATACTTCCAAAGTACAAAAACAAGTATATTGATTTTTTCCAAGTTCTTGATCAAGTAGTGGACGAAATTCAAGGATAGCTTGCTTAGAGATGGTGGAGAGCAGATTGATGAAAGCGGAGGCAATTATAAGATTTGTGGCTCTTCCGTTAACAATGGCCACTGCCATCTTGCTCGGAATAAACACGGAAATTTCTAAAAGAATCAGTAACGCTTCCGCGTTCATCAATCCAAAAACACATCAAAACAGGAAAAAAAAAGAATCAGGGAACAATCAAGCACATCAAAACAGAACCGGTTGAAGTAAAAAAGTATCATTGGATTAGAACAGAATAAATAAGGAACTTTCAATTAGGTGGAATCCACCTAATAGAAATTTCAATCTTGCTCGGAATAAACAAGGTACAGTACCAGTTTGTGAGTGGAATCAACTAACAAAACAGTGCCAATTTCTATTAGGTAAAGTATCATCAAAGCACAACTGATTGAGAGAGTTGGAATCGACCAAACACATGAAAACAGAACAACCGATTGAATGTACAATCGAACAAAGAATCTGTGAACAAAAACAACAAATCAGCAAAATCAATCATTTCCTAGAGAGAGTGAGAGAGAGAACCTAAATCTGATGCAGTTCTGCTTATCATCCTTTTTAGATAGGTATTGATCATTGAGGGCCCACTCCCAGTCAAAACTTGATATTATTCTTCATGCCAAACGCTTGCAGGTAAGTCACTGACCTATTGCAAATTCTAGAGAAAACACACAATTAGTTGTTGCCTCAATAACGATGGTAAGGAAGAGTTTGATTACGATGTTGGGCCCAGTTCTAGGTGTAAGCCTCTGGTAGCTCTTATAAACTCGTACGACCCGCTTGTTACTACACTTAAATTTCACTCAACTTAAGGTCTCACCAGGGAAAACTCTCTACCACCTCCATTGGTTGTGCATGAGGTTTGCTAAATAGCCAAAGCCTACTATAGGTCGGCTATGATAGTCTCAGAGTTTTACACCATATTGTCCAACCATAAACTCGAAGATCCTTACAAAAATCACACGAAGAAAAAGAAATAACTTTTAAATACTTGGTTATTGTGTATAACCCCTCTCTCTCTCTCTCTCTCTCTCTCTCTCTCTCTCCGTATATTGCTTTGGTCCAATAAAATTTCATTATATAAAAGTGAGAAATATTTTGTAGTCATGGGTATCAAATATAAGATCTCATGCAACCATTGAACCAAATGAAGTTCCAGGGAGCTGCAACAACCTGCTACATGGCTCTCTACCCAAATCTTCAAGGGGTTTCAGGGAAGTATTTCAGTGATTGTAACGAGGAGGAACCATCCGCTTATGCCCGCGATGCAGATCTAGCCAACGGACTATGGGAGTTCAATGAGGAAATGATAAACGTGAAGCTGGGGCAACACCATTAGCTCTTGAAGCCTCCATTTTTAGCCATGAATAAACCTACAATTTTACTCGAATGCATGACGAGCTAAAAACCAAGATATAAGATTCTTCAATCATCCTTGATCCCAAGCACAACTAATTGGTCAATGACTCCTGTCATTTTAAGTGCACATGATTAAGTCGAGTCACAATGTTTCATAAATATAATCTACTGTGTTTGCTTATGAGCATATTGTAACATTTAATGGCATTGCAATATAATCTTGCGGGTAGCCAATGCATGGACCCTTATGCAAAAAACATGTTTCTTCATTTCTAGCTTCACTCATCTATCAAACACGCAAACAAAACTACCAACAAAACAACAACTAAGCCTTTTCCCACACTAGACGGTGTCGGCTAAACAAAAACAAACACAAACAAAACTGGCATCTTAAAAAAAGAAAAAAAACTCCTTAGTTTTGGTTGAGAGGCCAGCGACAAAGTGCAAAGGCCCCGACAACAAACATAAAGAGCGAAGATGAATAACAGTTGGTTGTGTTCCATAGGCAAAAAATAATGGTCCGACTGAACAGAGTTGAAACTGCAAAGGCCCATTACGTAGGTCTCTCATAAAATAAAGATATGAAACTCAATGCAAGAACACTCGGCCCAGCACCAACACCAAAAGATATCTGCAAAATATCATAAAAGAATTACGTTTTTCTTTCTAATTAGTGATGATGATTAGCAAAAAACACATGCAATGAACAATATTGCTACAACTGCAATACACTTGATGAACTAGTACATGAAATAATTTGTTTGTGCCCGTTATGTATACTACCTGTTCTACATCTCAACATCATCAAGCCAAGCACTCAAAAGTTCATCCAAAGAAACTTTTTGAAACAATTCACTGGTAGGAATAGTTGATAGCAAACAAGCTCAACCATCTCTTTGGAGCCGAAAGAAGTCCCATACTAAATATTAAACAGTGTCACAACATTCGAACACGCTAAAAAACACCACATATGTTTGCTTCATTAAATATAACAGGAAGCCCGACACAAGATTCATCACCAATCTATCGCCGAGAGAACAACCCAAGCAGAACATAGTTGACAGACATAGTGCGAACACTCCAATCAGACAAAACTAACATTGAAAAATATCTCTACAACTCAACCTCTCTGTTGAAAATCCAACTGAATGGCACAGTTGAGGTCTTCTTGGCCCTCGCCTGAGCTCTCTCTTCTAACCTACGGAACCTCGGGGCCAAAGTGCACACATAGTCCTGTGCTTCCTGCGCCTTCCTCGAAAGACCAGTGAGCTTCTCCAGGTTCCACCGTCTCACCAGATGCTCAAGAATGTCAGTATAATCCTTTGCAGTATAAACACCAACCCTCTGTGCAACAGCAGAAAAATGCTCAAAGAGTTTATCATCCTGGCCGTCGTACATGAGGTGAGCAGGCATTGAAATCTTCTTCCTCATCATATCTGCAAAACATTCAACCGTGCCATTAGGATCTATCTCGAAAAGCTTCTCTATGATCTTCGTGTAGGCCGTTTCATGGCGCTTCTCGTCAGCAGCAATTGTCCCACACAATTTGGCAAGTTTCGGGTCCCCATACTTCTTAGCATGTGCAGCTGTGTTGCCGTGAGAAACGAAGGTGGCTCTCTCCTGGAATGAAGTGTAAATGAATCCCAAATAGGGATTGTTCTCCGTCCGAGGGTCCTAAAAAGATCAACATAATAGAAATATTAAGAAACAAATTTAGACCCCTAAATGTAGTATAGGGGAAGTAAACAACAAGATCAAGAAGCATATAAACCAATTCAGAAACTAACTACAAAGGTAATAAGCAACAAAGCCAGGAATCACAGAAACTAACTCATAAACCAAAATGATCTAAAGAGGCACCAATCAACATGGTGAGAAAACATATATACGCATATATATACCATTCCAGAGCCGATAAGATACTGAATTGTCTTCTCAATTTGCCTCATATCAACTCTTCCCGTATATGTCAAATACTTGTTGAGAAGATCGCCGTGCCGGTTCTCTTCGGCCGTCCATGCCCTCGTCCAGACTGCCCACGAAGTGGGGCTTGCGCCCGTCTCATCTCTAACACCATCTAGCGTGTTAAGCATCGTCTGATACGTCGGTAAGGCTTCCTCGGTGATCATATCTCCAACTAAGCAGATGAAATAGTCATCCGGGATCTCCTTCGCCCTTTCCTGCAATTCCTTGAGCTCGTCGTGGCTGGAATCAGACGAGAAATCCGGGAGGAAATCAGACGGCTGCCACGAATCCTCGATGGGCTTCAACAGAGGCAGGATGGTCTCCTCCGCCCACGACTCCAACGATTTGAAGATCTCCATTTTCTCCGGCGGCATCGAATGCGTGACCTGCACATGCACTTCTCTAGGACTCAGGTGCTTCCTCAGATTCTCTGCCTCCCTGAATCCACAAAAACAATCCAGAAACGTGAATAATAATATCTACTCAAAACCGCATCTTAGAAGAATCGGTCTGGCACAAAAGATTCAAAGGAGAAGCTTCTCAATTCTTACAAGAATCGCCACACATCCCAAAAATTCATAAACTAGAAAAGACGATAAAGAACTAAAACCCAAGAAACCAGAAGCAAAACCCATTGGACACAATTAAGACTAACCAAACACAAAAAACCCACATTGAATCCCTGAACAAAACGCTACCATCTTCTCGCGGGCAATCAAAAACAGAAAGGCCTTTGAAAAAATGAACGAATTCAAGCAGAAATAAAAAGATTCAATCATTCACACAAAAGAAACAAAACCTCACAAAAACCAACAAAAGATTAGTAACGAAAACTCACTTGGATTTGGGGGGAATGACGGCCGTCATCACTACCCTTCCGGATCGAGAGGAGTTGCAAGGAAGCCCCACCTTCGCGAAAGAGGGTTGTGAGGTAAGAGCTAGCTTCAACGCCATGACGACTCTTCAAGGAGTGAGAGTGGAAGCACCAAAAATCTAGAGAAACAGCGAAGTCGGGTTCTAAAGCGAGAAAGACGAGGGCGTACAAGGGCTGTATAAAGAGGAAAAGTAGCGAGAAAAAGGGAACTGCCGCGGAGAGAAAGACAGAGAGGGAGAGGCGGAGAGGCGTCCACTCGGCGGATTGCATGAGAGAGAGCACTGTTCCCCATTGGGGGATTTATGAAGAGACCCAAATAGGGAGGAACCCCACAAGGCCACGAGCCAATCAACAACTAAAATATTTTAACAGCAAAAAAAACTTCCCTACCTTATATTGTGCTCGAAAATACCCTTTCCTTCGATTTCTCTCTCATCCCACATCCATTTCATATAATCCTTCGCTCCTAGTAACGTTTTTTTCAAAAAAAAACTCGAAAAACTTCTATCCCACCTCCGAAATCTTTGAAACCCTACCGGTTCTATACCATCCTTCATAGTATTTTCCTTTTACTTTCGTGTATTTCTCTTATATCACTTTAAATCATGATATAAAATTTATTTTCATCACTTTTGATAAATTTTCATCATTTTCGATCTATTTTCAACCTTATTAAATTTCTCACAACTGAAATACAAATATTATTAAAAGTCTTTCATCAATCAATCACATGAAAATGGATCAAAAATATCAAGTTACTAACGCAATGAGTGTTGTTAGTAGGAAAAGAGATGCATCCCAAGCTTGTGAGTCTTTACAAAGTGACATGCTTCGGGTGCACAACCTCTTTAAACATCATCATATCCCAAGCGAGTTTGGCTTTTCCCAAAAACGCCTTTGAGATACGTCTCTCGTAATGCACACGCTTTTTGTATGCAGCTCTTTTCTCATAGATTCATGACTTGGGCATGTCATTATAAGATTTCTAAAAGCACGCAAAGTACATTACTCTATAGTTTTGTTATGTTAACAACATTATTCTTAATGTATAGGATGTCATAGAAATCAAATAATTATTCTTAATGTGAGTTAATCAAAGCACTCATACATTTTCTTAACAATATTATTTTCATTTTCATATCAAAGTACATGATGATACTAGATTAATTGCAAGATATCAGCAACACACTAGAACAAAAATTAAAGATGAGTGAATACTTGCAACCAACAAAGTGTAAAATAAAGAACAAATGAAAGATTAATACATTACCTGATCTATTGATCATGATGTTGAAGTGTACCTCCTCGATATAGAATAGAGGTGTTCATATTGAGGTGCAAAATCTCTCAATAAGAATGGATGTGTCTGTAACATATCAACTCATATATGAATCATCACATTCTTACATATATGATACATGTAAACCAAATTGTTATAGTCCAATACAATGTGAGTTATGTAAATGTTATTATGCATCTTGTGGATGATACTCCACCTTATGCGCTATAATGGGTCTTAATAGTTCAATGAGGATATGATGACAATGGCCAAATTAACGAGCAACTCAGTCTGATAAATACAGGGATCCAAACATCAAATGCATCCATGATATAAGGATAAGTGATAGGTATCATCCGCGTATTTATTTTAGCAATAAGATTATTAAGTGATTTGAGAAAAAAGATACATCAAATAATACCATTATGTATAACAAACATTTAATGTGCAACATACAGAACAATCAAATATTTACTATTAAATACATACCTCGTGGGCTTGTATTGAGTCCAATTGCCAATGATATGCAACAAGATCATAAAGATGATCTTTATGAGTAATATTGCTCATCCACTTAGCGACATGAGGTTGTCCATCCACTAATATCAAGTAGTGTCTAACTCTAAAGGCTAGAAAATGCTCATAAATTCATACCTAGAACATATAAAAATATTATTCTATCAATAAAACAAATAAGTAGTCCGACATCAATGTATTGCTAAACACAAACAAACATAATAGAGAAACTCATATCTACAATAAGGTACTATGCCATGCCTTTGTAAAAGAAGTCTTCCCTAATTGTTTATAGAAGTAGGCCAATGTCGTTGCATCCCAAGTATACCTATTGAGCCTCGGTAACATAGAAGCCAACAACTGAACTATAGAAATCGGCACTCTATCTCTCGACTTATCTTGTTTCATTATAAGACATCATGTGAAATCTCCCTTCTCTGAGCATGTACTAGGAGCATCTTAAACTTCACACCTTCAGACTTCATATGTGCAGTTTCACTTCATCATAATCTACATTCATTAGTTCATTCATAATATCTATCTTATCGATTGCTTCCATCGCACGTGTGAAGTCGCATCGGAAGGCTTAAAATCTCATAGAAATTATAGAGAGTGATAGTCATCTCACCCAACGATATATTAAAATTGTTAGTGTCGGGTTGCCATCTTTCAATAAAAGTAATAAACAGTGGCTGATCCAAAGTTTGAAATAACAACTCTTCCCATTCAGATAACCCAAAACTCTATACAATATCTTCCCAACTAGCTGGAAGTTTTTGAATACTATTAAAAATGGTCGTTATTTAGGTTAGATTTTTCTTTGCACGAAAAGGTAGATATTTTTTTCATAAAAATCTAGGAAATTGGGATTTAGTGCAGGAATGCATCAAACACCCAAATTACTTTTTAAATTTGAAAATAACTTTTTTAAAATTCAAACAATAAAAATACATAAATGATTTTTACTTTTAAATTTAAATACAAGCCATCTAATCATAATGTATCACGCATGCATGTTGTATCAAATTCATTCTCCCTCAAAAATATATATTAGGATATACCAATAAAAAAGAGGGCACTATGCTAATCGTCCACCTTGTTAAGGCAAAATCAAATGAATTGCTCCATCTTCAATTTTGTTGCACATGAAAAGGATAAATATTTAACTTAACTATATTAATACAATAAGATTTATTTAGGTAAAGGAGCTTTTCACGAACCGAATTATGTATCATTTTCGTGTAATTCTTTAATTCAAAAATATGTAACTCTTGCTCGTCTAAGGTAAACACTAGTGTCCCTATCAACTTGAACATGACTTGGCTTTTGTTGATCATTTTAAGTTGATATAGACCCCCAGGATGCCTAAACCTGACCCAGACCTGAATTTGTGGGTGGGGTTGATGATGGGTTGTTTGGTCGGATTCAAAATTACCACCCTTGCTAAGGACTTTGAACTTGAACTGGAGGTTTGTCAACCTACTACAACCCATTAAAGGAACAAAAAGATCAAAAGAAGCTTTGCACCCACCATGAGTCGACCCCTGCTGCAGCGAGAGAGTTCCAGCACGCGTTGCCGTTGGGCTATCGATATGGGTACTAAAAGATCCACCTACCCTTCATAGGACTTGGGGAACTTGACTAGTGACAGTATCAGGAAAACACGACCTTGCAACGTCTTAAATGTATATATATTTTTTACTTTCAAAAAATATTATTAATATTTACAAAATTATAAAAATATTTAAGAAAATATAAAAAAACACCCGCACTGAAGCTCGTCAAAACTAAATGGTATTAAACTCATAAAACCAACTGTTATACTTGTTCTTATAGGAATGGGTAGAAAAGATATATTATAAAAAAGATAAACCATAGCAAGGAGAGTTTTTGAGATTCAACTTAAAAAGTTGACAAAAGTAAATAAAATATTATAAAAAAATGAAAGGTAGTGTCCTATAAGATATAATATCTCGGATTGGGTTGCGCTGTATTCACACTACACAAACCGACCCAACTTCATCACAAACACATTATATCTTGCCTGACGCTCTCTCTCTCTCTCTCTCTCTCTCTCTCTCTCTCGTATACTACTTCCCCAAAATCAGCATTGAAATATTTTTTTCAACAATGAAGTTGGTTAGAACTGTTAATTTCATGCATTTAGGATGGTTTGCATTTGTTTCTCTAAACAAATATATGCACACTTATATATATATATATATATATATATATATATATATATATATATATATATATATATATATATATAGCACTGAGTATGTTAGCCCAAAGGTAGAATGCTCTAATGCTGTTGTTTTTTGTGGAAAGTTTGTCTCTTAGAGGGTGCACATATTGGTGTGTATTAAGCTTTGGCCTCATGCAAAGAAATTTATAATATATATATAGGAAAATGAGATATTTTCGACAAAATAATGGATGGATATGAATCAACAAGTGTTTGTGTGAGCACATAGTCTTAACGAAATAAATTACATTGTAACCCGATCTTTTTTGTTTACAAGAGGAAGAAGTATAACACATGCATCCTTTGGGAGTCGAAGTCCACACCAAAAACAATGATGCTAGAGTACTCTCCCGTTGAGCTAATGGTGTGGGTGCATGATCTTCTTTTTTGTTAAATTTAATATGCACAAGATCAAGCACAATGATGCCCAAGAATTCAAACAGTTCACCTGTACTGTCTGAGAAAGCACATGTTCTTGTTCTTGTACATGTAGGATAGGACAAAATGCATATTCAACCATTTAAGTTGGGGTGAATATACAGTAACTTTTTTTATGGGCTCAAGTGTACAGTAACTTTTCCATGGTGTTAGTACTCTGTCTTGCCGCAATGCAGATCCGCCACTAACGAATGTGCATATATATATATATATATATATATATATATATATATATATATATATATATATATATATATATATATATATATATATATATATATATATACGTACATATATATATACATATATATATATATATATATGGGTGTGAGTGTGAGTATGTATATAAATTAGTAACTAGGAACGATCAGAACTATATATATCAAAACTGTGAAGCCAAGATATATTATTGAATATAAAGGGTAGGTAACAAATTCTTTTCTTTTTTATTGCTACTGGATAATAAGTTATACATTGCTAATTCTCAATTCTTTCAGGGCACAGACAATATAAAGTTACACGGGTAAATTTACAGAAAAATTAAGCACTGTAAAAGAATATATTTATTTACAGACACTATAAAATTAGACAGGCAAATTTATAGAAAAATTAAGCATTTTAAAAGAATAAATTCATAGAATCTACTACGAGGCAAATGGGAGGTTGGCAAAGGGTTTGCCAGTAATAGTCAGTGGACGGCAGTATGCTGCATGTGTGCTTGTCAGAATTTGGGTAGTCTAGATTCATTCGTATCATTTAATGAGCTGGTTGTTGGGTCAGGTCCAAAGTTTTTGAGTATTACAAGACACTAGGTGTTAGGCCCCTCTAGGATCCAGAATATTCCACTGTTACAAACATAAGTACTCTGTCAATGAATTGGATCCCATTTTTATTCAAATAGATTTTAAGTCCAGGGAAAGTAGTTGAACTGGATTTGGGTCGGCAAGCAAAATCATACCCAGATCCTATAGTAGAAAATACCAGCATCACAGTATGAGAAGTGTTCTTGTTGTATTATTGTTTTATGGGGAAACCTTGCCGTTTATCAAAAATCGACATTAATATTTTATGGTCCACTTTATATATGTTAAGTACCTAAGGTTTCAAAAACTCATCAAATTAATACCTTATTCCTTGGTATCTATTATCCCTTGATATTTAACACGAATAAAAAATATTAGCATAGTACAATGATTAACATGGCAGTAACATATCATACATTTTTAAAATATGTTTGATGTAGCATTGATGTGATGCTTGACAAGCACATGATATTAAGAGGATAATATCAACCCAATCTTCAATAAGATTGAACATTTACCAAAAGTCTAATTCTTAGAGAAATCATCCGAACTATATCTCTATTTTACAACACAAAGAATTGTGTCAGTTTGAGTTGTATCAACAAAAATATGACCATAACATAGCGACTCTACTAAGTTATCTACACCCAACATGATCTCCATCCCTAAGTAACCCGAAATCGAGAAGGTTCTCGATCTTTTTATTTCATTTTGACCCAAAACTCAGTAAAGACTCTAGAAAGCTAGCTCGATCCTGAACGATCTCTCCATTAAATCTTGAAAGCAAGGTTAGTGTTCTCTAACATGCCCACACCCGAACATCTTGTAACAGGAGGATTACCATGTCAATCAAGGTATTCATTCTCAGATTCACACAACACATGGTTAATTCGTAATAAACACATTTTTAGTTCAAATTGAAAAGAAAGAACCTCCATAGCTTATTTACTAAAAATTATTAAAAACTTGTTTTGAATGCATTATTTTTTATAAGAAATCCTTTCCACTTGTCCGCAAAAAAAGAAAGAAATAAAAAAATCATTTTCATATGTGCCTTCCACAAATATTTCGTTTCTTTTTTATTAACTTAAGATATTCTACTTTGAGGTTAAGCATTCCACTAAATAAGTTGGTAAACACTTCTCCCTCTTCCTCCAAGTAAAAATGGGAGACATCGATTTATAAATAGAGTGCTTTTATGTCCGTGGCGGTCTTTAGTTCTTGCATTGAGTTTTGGGTAAGTGTTCGTATGTTGAAGAACAAAGATATAAAATATTCTTTTTGATATTCAACTAAAAAAAAGGGTTCTCTTGATAAACAAAGTTGCTTATGTATACTTATAATGAATCCAAAGCATTAGCTCAACTAGCAGCCTCCATTGACTCCCATGCTACAGTGGCGAGTTCGATTCCCGTGGGTACATGCATGTGTGTGTTAGGGTTCAGCCTCCCTTTGTAACAAAAAAGGAGAAGTTGCTTATACATACTTATATTATTATAAGAATATAAACTAAAATGTCTATAGTCCCTAATTCATAGGAAACTGCCTACAATCTTGCCTATATCTTTTATAAAAATTATTTAATTTGTAAGTATGTGGTTGATTTTTTTTTTATCAAAACTTGACTCAATTGCATTACAGTAAAAGGTTTGCTGGTGAATTTCAGAGTAGATAGCTCAAAATATGTCAAAGTTGATGTGGTTATGAAAGACATGGCCGGTTATAATTTATGTGTGGCCAATGCCCCACCTAGACTATCTGTCACTGCCTGTTTGGATTTGTAAAGAATCGTAACAAGAGCTTTGTGTGACCATTTGGTACCCTAAAATAGGGTTTTTCATTATCAGGACATTAGGTCCAACATAAGATGACCTATTTAACTTAATCAAGTTTTTCAATTTTCAAGATAAACTTTTAATTCAGCGAGAAACTCTCTCGATTCTAAAAAAAATAATTATTATTTAAACAATCATGCTTTGGGAAGACTATACCACTTTATGAAATATGTAATAGGAAAGGAAATTTCAACCTAAGGTTTCAAAACACAATCACAAGATAACACTTCCAATTCTCATCATACGAAAAACTCCTTTTATAAGAGCAGTCTATTAATGTGGGATTGAAAAGAAAAGACACGCTTCCACACCAAGAATCAACTACATAATAACATATCAAGGTATTCCACACGGTTTAACATTTCACACTCGAGAGATGCAGATCAGGCATCTTGATCACCTGCATAAAAGATTCTTTGCAGTATTGATAGTAAGTAGAGGAAGTTGTCTAACAGTTCACATATACGCAGCGTGTTATTTAAGCCAGATATGCCAACAGATTGAATTGACCAGTCTTGCCACTAATCAACATAATTGGAAGTGAAGAGCTTTGAATTAGACAATAAGAGCAGCAACAACCTCATTGTAAGCTCACACTGCGTTGTTCCTTGGATTTATGGAGCCTATGCAATGGATCCCTCAAAATTGATCAACAGCAGCAACCCAAATACTTTATATAACTAATTGGGAGGATAGCTTTCAAGGTAACAACAGTGAGCAAAAATCACATGCATGTGAAATGCATAACTCCTTCAATCTAATTGCAACGTAAATGTTAGTACTGGAACTTGCATTCATCACTATCAGACACCTTTGTTGAGGGCTCTTGCTGCTTAAATATCAAGACTGAGAATCAACAGCGTAAGTGCTACAGCATCAATGAAAGGCATAACAGTAGCAGACTCATTAGGAGAGTTTTACATTGTTGTTCCTCAAAACTATGCAGATCGATTGGTTTTATTACAGATATCTTCTCTTCATATCAAGAAAATAGAGGCCAGCTTAGAACATTAGAATAGACGCTGCTATTTTCAGAACTTATACCATTGATGTTATCTTTCTTCCCCCCTCTTTTTGTGATAGTTTCTCTCTTTATATGTGAGAGTACCTGAATTTTGTTCTTTTGTAAAGAAAGGTACCGCTGAGGAACCCTTTCTTCACCTAGAAGGCCAGACAATTTCAATCTTGCTTCAAATATAGATTCATCCACTTCAGCTGACAAATATGATTCTTGTACCACCCGAAAACTTAGTTAAGGAAATTCTTGAACTGCTACCACTACTAAAAAAGAAATAAAGCCAAAATGCATTCACAACTCAAACAGTAACAACTTTAAAAAAATCGATGAGAAAAGAATCAGTATTGTCTATCATCCCTCAAACACCATATAACCCTCAATTCGAGTAGCAAAGTGTTTGTAGCGATCAATTATACTTCGATGTGCTTGCAATAAATTATATGAGCAACTATCTGCAAATCGCAAGGACTTGTTCATCGCACAAGCACATGCAAAAGCCATTTTTTAATCAATCATGGTAATAGATAATACACACAAATCATAATTAAATCGTAGCAAAATCCATAGGTGCTTCAGAAGAAACATCATGCCACAAT
Source organism: Brasenia schreberi (assembly GCA_036023115.1). Classification (NCBI taxonomy): domain Eukaryota; kingdom Viridiplantae; phylum Streptophyta; class Magnoliopsida; order Nymphaeales; family Cabombaceae; genus Brasenia; species Brasenia schreberi. The sequence continues at coordinate 18,710,697 of JAYKKT010000066.1, forward strand.
AAGATCTTTTGAGAATATATGAGAAGTTAGGATAGATATACATCAGCCTGTAAAAGAAAAAGATAAAGTGATGCCACAACAATGTAATCCTTCGTACATCACAGAAGCTTTTTCTCATACTAGATGGGGTCGACTAAATGGATTCTTTGTTTCTATAAAGCCCAATCATGCGTCATATTAACTCAATATACTTGCGAACACTTTTGTAGTCTTTTTCTTCTTTTTTGGTAAATGTGAGTACAATCTAATTTCTTATATATTTTTGTGGTAATTTTTTAAAGTGTCTGAACCATCTTAAACGATTTCTCTTATTTGATTTGGTATCACTTCTAATTTATTTCTAATTGAAGGCGCTTATTGGTTGGCTTTTCAGCATCCTCTGCAACAACCGGAAGTGTTCTTGTTCGATGTACGCAGCAGCAACAGTGAGTGCGATGAGTCACCCTTAGATTTAAGGCAGTAGAAATATCAAGAAGAGGTAAGGATAAATGTATTTTTCGGTTATCACACAACCGGATTTCCAGAGGGGGCTTCTATTTCTTTTTTGTATTCACTATTTATATGAATCCCTATGCGTTGCTCTGTAATTATAGAGTTGCGCGGGCTCCTCCATCTCGGTTTTTCGGGGTAGACTTTCCTTTTTGGAAACTCATCCATTATGCTTATCATAGATATCCAACTGTTCCTTGATAAGGTTGCCGAACTTTGCCACCTTTACATTACATCTCCCACTTAGCCATTTGAGCCAAGTGAATTGACATACTAGTTTTTCTTCCACTTTTGTGGGGGTTTTCTAGTAATATCATTTCATAATATAAAAAAAATAGATAGTGAATACAGAAAAGATCATCTGTTATGGTTTGAGAAGTGTGGTGAGTCACTCGTTATTCTGGTTTTTTACATGAACAACAATCAAACATATCTCAAACTCATGTTTGTAACATGTTTTAAGAAAAGATCATCTGTTATGCCTTTAGTCAAGGGGTTACCAACATATCATGAGTTGGCATGTATGAGATAGATATTTTCTTTTCTAATAGTGAATTGACATACTGGTTTTTCTTCCACTTTTGTTAGAGGTAAGGATTTGTTCTATTACAAACATGAGTTTGAGACATGTTACTTTAATATGTACTTACAAGATCAACAATAAAACTAATATTAGATCTTTTATACAATATAACATACATCAAACTACCCACACCTTGTGTATAAAGAATATTAGACTTATCGTCTCCTTCATCGGGACAATCAGTTTGACCCCTTTTGCAATGAGTGCAATAACACACTTGCATTCACCCATTTTGAACTTCTTGAGTATATAGTCAATATATCTCTCCTAACTTAGACATAAGAATTTAGATTCTCTATCTTCAAAAATTTTTATACCTAGGATATAGGATGCTTCCTCCATATCCTTCATTTTGAACATTGAGTTTAACCATGACTTGGTTTTGACAAACATTTCATTGTCATTTCCAGTCAACAATGTCATCTACATATAATGATAAGATGACAAAGTGACTCTAATTGTTCCAGACATATACATAGTGATCAAACTCATTAGCCACAAACCTAAGTTCAATAATGTCATTTTGAAAAGTTAAATACCATTGGCGAAGTGATTGTTTAAGGCCATATAGAGTTATTCTCAACCTATATATTTTATCTTTTTTGCCTTCAACTATATATCCTTCAAGTTCTTACATATATATGATTTCATCTAAATCACCATTTAGAAAAGTTGTCTTTACATCTAGCTAATGTAAGTCTAAATCATAATATGTAGATATCGCCAGGATTATTCTGATGGATGCAAATTTTACAACAGGAGAATATGTCTCAACATAATTTATCTCCTCTTTTTGCGAAAAACTTTTTGCAACCAATCTCGCTTTAAACTTATCGATTGAACCATCAACTTTCTTTTTGAGAACTCATTTACTTAGTCTTAATTTTTCTCAATAGTTTCAATTTCCTTATCTATGACTTTCTCCCATTATGTTACTTCTGATGAGTTTATAGCTTACTGATAAGTCAAGTTATCAATCAACTCATCTAAGTCCACCAAATTACACATTTCTTTTGCAAGATAAGTATGATAATCCTTTAAGTAAGACGGTATGACCATAGGCCTTTTATGTACACTTAAAGTTTTGGTTGTTTCAATAAGATCTTGTAGGGGTTCAAATGATGATTGATCTATGTCTACTAGATCGTTAGCATAATCATCATTATTTTCAAATATGTCATTCGTAGTATCTTCTAAGAATTCAACATCTTTGCTCTCTATCAATCTGTTGTCCTTATGATAAAACTCATATTCTTTTGAACCTTTAAGATATCCAATGAATATACATCTCAAATACCTACTGCCTAACTTATGTCTAGACTGATCAAGGATCTTTACATGAGTAATAGATCCCATCTCTTTAGATGACCTAGGTTGGGTTTTCTTTCAAACTACATCTCATATGGTGTAGTGAATATAACCTCACATGGTACTCTATTGAGTATGCATACTGTTATACTTATTGCTTCTCCTCAAAACATCATTGGTAGAGAGAGATCGATTAACATTGACCTTGTCATCTTCAATAATGTCCTATTATATATTTCAGTTACACCATTTTGTTGAGGTATATTAGGTATTGTATTTTGTTTTGAAATATCAAAGTTTTACAGAATTCTAAAATTTTTGCAAAGGTGTATTCTCTACCTCTATCTGATCTTAAGACTTTTATTGAATGCTCCAATCGATTTTTAACTTTCTGCTTATATTCTTTAAATATTTCAAGTGCCTAAGATTTATGTGCTAGGATATATATATATATATATACATACATATATATATATATACATACATATATATATATATGTATATATATATATGTATATATATATATGTATATATATATATATATACATATATATGTATATATATATATATATATGTATATATATATATATATATGTATGTATATATATACATATATATGTATACATATATATATATATACATATATGTATATATATATACATACATATATATGTATATATATATATACATACATATATATATATATATACATACATATATATGTATATATATATATATATATGTATATATATATATGTATATCTCGAGTAATCATTGATAAAAGTTATGAAATAAATCTTTTCTCGATATGACCTTACTCTTAAGGGTCCACATAAATCAGTGTGAATGACCTCCAACAAGGTTGTTACACTTGTTGTTTCTTTCGTAAAAAAAAATTCTTGTCATTTTTTCTTATATACAAACTTCACAATTGCTGAAAGTGTTTTCTTCAAATCTTAGAAGTAAGCCAAAGTTGGATAATTTCCTCAACTTTTCCAGACTTATATGCACCTTTAAATATTTCAAGTGCCTAAGATTTATGTGCTAGGATATATATATATATATATATACATATATATATATATATATGTATATATGTATATATGTATATATATATATATATATACATATATATATATGTATATACATATATATGTATATATATATATATATATGTATGTATATATACATACATATATATATATACATACATATATATATATATATATATACATATATATGTATATATATATACATATATATGTATATATATATATATATGTATATCTCGAGTAATCATTGATAAAAGTTATGAAATAAATCTTTTCTCGATATGACCTTACTCTTAAGGGTCCACATAAATCAGTGTGAATGACCTCCAACAAGGTTGTTACACTTGTTGTTTCTTTCGTAAAAAAAAATTCTTGTCATTTTTTCTTATATACAAACTTCACAATTGCTGAAAGTGTTTTCTTCAAATCTTAGAAGTAAGCCAAAGTTGGATAATTTCCTCAACTTTTCCAGACTTATATGCACTAGGCATTTATGTCATACATTCATATCAACATTAAAGATACAATCAATATAAGCAAAAGAACTTTCAATTTCATTAACTTTTAATTTTAACAGTTCATTTTCTATATCAAATTCTCAAGAGAAAAATACACACTCATCTTTCCCCACATTCACCTTACCAAGAACAAACCTAACCTCAAAACCTTTCTTCACTAAGGTATGGAGCAAAAGTAGATTACACCTTATAGATGACACAATCAATACATCAATTAATATAACTGTTGTACCTTGAACAAAAATTATAAAGGACCAAGTACCCAAAACATTTGATAAAGTATTATTTTTCATGTATACTAATGTTCTCCTTGTTTGTACTCCTTTAGATCCATTGCCCCTTTTATGGTCTTTGAGATGTGTTTAATAGCTCCTAAGTCAATCCACCAACCAATTACCAAGAGATTCATGTAAAGACATTATGATATGATGCAAATTATCACCTCCTTGTTCGATTGTCCGTATTGTGTATTATTTTCTCCACTCTTCTTATTGCGGCAATCTTTCTTATACTGCCTCATCTTTTCATAGTTGAAATACTTAACGTGAGAAGCAGTTTTCTACATTTTATTAAAAGATTGACTGCACTTTTTGTTATTTTTGTCAAAAAAATTTGTTTGGCTTATTTCTCTTTTGGTTGAGTTTGGAGTTATACCCTATCTCATCTTTTGCTACTAACAATTTTTTATTTTATTTTTACTCATGTGTTCTTGCTCAATTGCTAGTTTTAGGGGCATTTCAGAAAGGTTAATTTTGGGCCCTAGTTAAAGGACCATGGTGACCATGTTCCATGACAGGGAAAGACTATTCAATATGGTGGATATCTGCATTGGTTTCGAGATAACAGATTTTACCACATCTAGATCTCTTATCATTAGCAACATGTGGTTTAAATGTTCTACTACATTATCTCATTCTTTCATTTTGTAGAATTTATATTTTTGTAGTAATAATTAAATATGTAGTTTAGTAGTTGTATCATATTTAATTGTTATAGAGTCGAACAACTCTTTCATGGTCTCAAATCCTCGAAGACCCTAATCAGGTCATCCTCCATGTATGTCAACATGACTATTCTTGCTATTGTGTCATCTTTAAGAAATATCTTATACTTTTTTATTTATTGCACTGTTGTGTCTGGTGGTGGACACATTATTTCTTTTAATACGTACTCTACACCTTCATGTGTTAGAGTCAGCGGTATTCTTCTCTTTTATGTTTGGAAGTTCAGGCCGTTTAGTTTTTTTATCTTTGTCTGTTCATACACACATTTTCTTCTATTTATTTTTATGTATTTGACAAATTTTACAAATAAACTGTCTAAAAAGAAAACATTTATAAAGCAATAAACCATAGATAGCATAATTCTCATTAACAAGATGCATAATATCCAAATGAACTGAAAAGAACTCATTTATAATATAAAGTAAAGGTGGGATAAATCTATAATTTTCTCCAAAAAATGAAATTTTTGCTACCAATAATTTCCCAAAACACTAGGGGTAAAATAGTAATTTTATTTGTTCATATGGTTTTGTAATTTTCTATAAAGACCGAGGATAGAATAATAAAATTAATGTTTAGTTTTTCTAAACAATTTATCACTGGTTAGGGATAAAAGCATAATTTTGCTTTTTCGCTAGAATCTTTAATTTTCACAAAAGATAAGAGCATATTTGTCTTTTGATACAATGGTAGTACTGTAATATGTTTATCTGGTAAGGCGGGAAAGTAATTCAATCTCTCAGTTTTTCGTAATTTTCACAAACTACTAGAGAAAAAAACTGGTTTTTTGCCTGAGTAAGGGTAAAACTATCTTTTTATTTTAAAATATCTCGATATTTTGGTAATTTTATCTAGTGGTAGTTTGTAATTTTGAAAAACTAGTCGGGGCATAATGAAATTTTTAGTCGACTCCCGAGGCAGTTTTCTAAAGCCACGTGGTTTTTTAAGGAGTTTAAAAGGGGAGGAGAGAGAGGTTTACACGAGGAAGAGAGAGAGAGAGGAGTGGGAAAGGGGGTGGCCGACCGCCTCTCCTCCGTCACTTCCTGGTTGGCCTACAGTCACCTCTAGCTAGTCCCTCGGTCGCATCTAATTCCTCTTCTCTTCTAGGTGCTTGTGGCTGCCTCTACCTACCTCTTTTCGTTTGGCCTTCTGGTTGGGTTTTCGTTGAGCGGTTTTTTGATTCTCTTCTTTCTACTTTCTCTCCTAGACCGACTTTTGTCTTGACCCTACTTTGTCTTGACCTGGGCCGACTCTTGTCTGCCTATACCTGGGCCGACTCTTGCTTATCTCTGCCTTGTCTTGACTTGGGTTAGCTCTTGCCTGCCTCTGCCCTGTCTTGACTTGGGTCAGTTCTTGCCTACAACAAGGAGTCTTCTTCCTCCTCTGTTATGTTTATTTTTATTTTTATTAAGTGTACCTTGTTTTACAAGTTACAAGGAGAAATCAGACTCTAATACCACGGAAGGCGCTTATCGGTTGGCTTTTCGGCATCCTCTACAACAACCCGATATGTCCTTGCTCGATGTATGCAGCATCAACGATGGGTACGGTGAGTCACCCATAGATTTAAGGCAGTAGAAATATCAAGAAAGGTAAGGATGAATGTGTTTTACGGTTACCACACAATCGGTTTCCGAGAGGGCTTCTATTTCTTTTTTTGTATTCACTGTCTATATGAATCTCTGTGCGTTGCTTTGTATTTATATCGCAACACGGGCTCCTCCCATCCGGGTTTTCTGGTTGGGCTTTCTTTTTTGGAGCCTCATCCATTGTGCTTATTTGTAACAGTCTGAATGTTACGGATAGGCATTGTGTTTGGATGGCTAATCCGGTCATTCCTTTGATAAGGTTGTCGATAATGACGACCTTTAAGTTAAACTGATAACTTCATTATGTATATGGTTTTTCTTTGTGGGACTACTCACCTATCTTACGATCTTCATTTTGGCCACGGACATATTTTGTATGTGTGTGAGAACCATAAAACATAGTTGTTCTAGTTAATGCTCTATAATATTTACCTTTGAACTTAATGTGTAAGTAATGACTTCATCAAAAATAAAATAATTAGAATGAATCTGTACCATTGTTGCAGCCGAAAAGAATCCATACGACGGAACAGAATCCCATGTCATATCAAGAGACAAGCAAGAAAAGGCCAAAAGTTTATAAAAAAAAAAACTTATTTCTGAGAACGCATTGCACAATCCAATCGCTCATGCTCAATATGTAAAAAGTAGGTAATTGAAACAAGGATCTCATAACATTTCAGAGAGTTCTCACATGATTTTCACACGCAAAACAAGCCCCTTTTCATCCACTTTACTGAATCTGCAGAATGTATATCCTGTAAAACCTTTAAAACATATCTTCAGTTTGCTAAAGGTCATCTGATGCTCATCAAACAAACAGGGATTGTAAGTCTATAGAACCATCTAACATGACCCCCACAAAATGTTTTCTAACAAACATGATCAAATTTGTGCACAACAAGAGGTCAACGATCAATCTCTCTTTTTGTGAGAATCCAAGGGGATTTCGCAACTCTCTCTCTCTCTCTCTCTCTCTCTCTCTATATATATATATATACACGATCAATCCAGTTCTTAATTAAATTTACTCAAACATCTCACAAAGTGGAGATTTGAAATGGAAAAGCATTATTAAATGTGAGTACGAAGAGGAGAATGGTATATACAAATGGTAGATATGTTTACATCGATTTAAGCATAGATGAGAATTGAGCACGGAACTCTCTCTCTATATATATATGTGCATATATAAAGAAACTAGAAGAAAAGTTCGGTTTTCAAGAGTTATTGTTCATATTAATCAGTTAATATTCTATGAAATATCCCTACCCGTACTAAACTACTTGTAAGTTAGAATATTAGTTGAAAAATTATTTTAAATAATTAGTACCAGGTCAAACACAGGAGAAGTACGGCTTGGAGGGCCGAGCACAAGGTCAATATTAATCAACTATATCCTGTTTTTGTAGAACCACAATCCGTTCATTTTATTAATTGGATGTAGTTTCCAAGATCATATTTTATTGATCAGGTCGAGAAAGAGTCGTTTATTCATGCATGGATCATCGAGAAGAGAGAAGTGTGATACATCCTAGCCGTTGACTTATTAGAATTATGAACCGCAACAATGTGATTTATGTACCAAGTTGTAATCATATATTAGACATTGCTGGTTCTAGGTAAACAAGGATTGGTGGCTCGAACCACTGGTTCTGGTTCACGCGGAACCATAAACCAGAACCCGGTTTCAGTTGTCGTTGGCAACCGCTGGTTCGCGTTATGGTTCTTTTTTGAAACAAAACCCCAAAAACAATCAAAATCTTTCTTTTTTGAAAAAACTTGTAAAATGAGAACAAAACCTGCTCTGGTTCCATCTGATGAGGAACCGTGACTGTTCTAGGTCTGGTCAGATCGCTTCTGCCCAGTTCCAGATCCAGTTCAAACTGGCAGACTGGGTCCAAACCCACCATGTCTTATGAATATGATAAGAGCATTACCATATATGGAGATTGAATTTAGCACCCCATGCATGTATAATCTATGTTGCACGAAAAACGAAAAGAGATTAAAAACTTGATACATGAAAGGATAGGAGTAGGATCCAAATATAGATCGGATCTGGTCTATCATTAATGAAGTTCACTTATTCTTGACCATTATTTTTCGGAGGTAGGAGTTTAATAAGGTTGTCCTTTGTTATTTTTTTAAATACTCTTATTATAAGTTTTAAAATTATATTCACATCCCTAAAAAGGAATGATCAAACTCATATATATACATGTATGTGTGTGCATGCACTATGGGGTTGTAGTCTGACCCAACCAGGGTCATGACTCGGTGTTGAAAATGAAGCCAATAAAAAATTGGATTGAACTTGGGTTGACCTGATTTGTCACCCCGATCTAGTACCCATGAGCCCTTTCCGTTGTGCGAATCCCCTTTAGGCCGAGCAGAGAAAACATCATGGTATCAAGTGAGACAAGAAAATTTATCATTTGAAACTTACAGCGCCCAGATAAAAGTAGTAGTGATATGCAATAACTTGAATTTGGAGTTGTGGATTTGATTAGTTATGGGATTATGGGGCCTTTAATAGTTTTCCTGAAAAATTAAAGCCTAAATTGAATACATGAGTTTCTACCCAAGTCGTGCACCAGGCAAAATAGGTTATTTAGACATGATCGGTTTCAAACCGGCTCAACGGTTCCAACCGGAATAGAACCGAGATAAGAATTGGATGGAATCAAAACCATCAGAATCAAGGTGTTGCCGGCTCTGGTCCCAGCTTTTGCGAAACTGGAACCAAAAGTTTGGAATGGCTGGTTCCATAATCTTTTAATATTTGTAATCAAAGTTTAAAATTTTTAAATATTTTTCAGTTCCATTCGAGTTGAGTTGTTACTTCTGGAGGTAATATATTCTTTAGCATGCCTTGTGGGACACACATGCTTCCATGAGGGATTACTTAGTTTATATAGACTTGATCCGGCTGAGTATATTTGATGGCATCATCCAACATGGACATTGAATGTCATTTGTCACCTTCACCAGCTTATGAATGTCATGCCCAACGGTCAAGCTCCATTTTCTCACATGCCACCTCAACAAAGAGAGAATGTGTTGATTATTCCTCATGTTCAGCTTAAGGAAGATATTGTCCTTGAACTTTTGCGACCATCGATTATTGACTGGTTGCAAGAGAAGTTTGAGGATCTTCATGTAGTATTATTTCGTCAAATGACAGAATCCATGCCTACCATGATCGCGAATCATCTGGCCACTATTCGAGATTAAGATGTGCTTGCCAATAAAAGGAGGTGGGTTGTTGAAGCAGTCGCCCAAGCAACATTGCAGCGAGAGTCGATATTCAGTACTTTATAGGGACCCAAAATGTTTTGAACCTTCTATGGATCGAGGACCCGCATTTTAGTAAAAACAAGTAAATGTCGCTCAGAAATCATTTGATTCTTCGGTTTGAGTCTTGTCTTTTCAAACTAATAGAGCGGGCAAGCCTCAACCCCAATTGTATACCAAGAGGCACATACCAAGGACCTCATTCTATACTAATGCTAGTCACTTTGAGCTTCATAGCTACCCAAGCAGGAGTGGGTTTCCTACCATCAACACAACAAACAGACTTTGGATAATTGGTTTCTCTATAGCATTCGATATATCAACTCGAAGTGCATCCATTTCAACCTTATCAGGTATTGCCTCCACCAATGCACTATCAACATCAAGCATTCGACAATCATATGCCTCTAGAGTTAGTGGATGTATTGATGAACCATGATGGGGTCATTCACTTGGTTCAGAATTCATTCGGAATTGAGCTCTAGGAACTCAATACTGAAGTTAATTGTAAGCCATATCTTGAATGGATTGATAGGATTTTGCTTATCCTAAGAAGTTTCAAAGCCAAGTTTACCACCTTTTTATGATAAGATGATAAATATCCAATGGGGCAATTAACTTGATTTACTCTCGGGTATAGGAATTATGAGATAGTGAGTGTAGATTTAAAATTTTCACTCCAAGCCTATGTAGACACTTGAAGCAAAACTTTCAATTATACTTTGTGCGTGCACTTAGTTTCAAAGTTTAAAATGTAAAGTTTCTGAAAAACAGAAAATTTTGTTTTCAGAACTTATTTCCTGAATTATTTTGAGTGCATTAAATACCTTCAAAAATCACCAAAATTTTATAAGGCTAAGCCCAAGATGTGAGGAGTTTAGGATACTTTTTTATTTTCAATTTGGATTGGGATGTTGTAGAATTAATTCAATGAAGTGACTATACTCAAACACCCACAACTGTTATGTCACATAAATACGCAAACTTAAAGATAAGCTTGTATTTCGGTACTCAAAGTTTCAAATTTAGTGCACTTGGTTTTGTTTGAAATATATGAATGTCAACTTTCTAATAAACTAAGAATCACTTATTTTGGATGCCCATAGACAAAGTTATTGAATCAATACCCAAGATCTATTCCAGGAAAATAGAGTTGACAAACAGTTTACAAAATTTTCCTTGATCTTAGACAGTTTTAAATACGTGATTTTATGACCCTAAAATTCTTGAAAGTTTTATTATGAGTGGGCCTAAATGTGTAGATATAGTATACAAAATTTTGGAGGGAATAAAATGAAAAATCAAACAATCAACATATGCGGTAATCCTGAAAATCAGTTTTCAGATTTTAGAGCATACGTGATGCAAAACTCATACGAATTAAAGTGCAACAACACAACATCCCGAATTAAAATACGTAATGGAAATGAATTGAAATATATCTAATAGCTTAAGTATAGAGAGAATTAGAATATATAGAGTGTTTATAACATATATTGGGGTAGAATGAAAACACATAGAGTGAATAAGCAAAGGAAAGAGAGATTTCAGCACATATACTTCTATTACATCATCCGGGAGAGGCAAAGCTCCATTAATACAACCCCTTTACAATTGAATAATAAGAAGAGATGGAGATTTAATAAAGTTAGAACCAACAATTACCCGGATTCTCAAAGAAATGGCCTCCAAAGATGGTGCTCGACCCTCACATTCCCTCCTTTTCACTCAATTTTCTCACCCTTACCCAAACGGCAACACTTGCCTTGATCCTAACACCCTCTTCCCTCTCTAAGCCTCTCCCTAGTAGCCTATACTCTCACTCAAGCAGCCCAAGGTGCAATACTCTCTCAAGCAACTCCAAGATGATCTTCACGCCCCTCCTTGGCCTCTATTTATAGGCTAAAGGGGGCCTTTCTAGGCCCTTCCTTGGGGTAGGTGGCACATTATCCAAATCTGATCAAATTCTTCATGGTGTTCACGTGGAAGAGAGAGAGGAGTGATTCCCTTTTCGTCAGCCATGGACCAGCCCCATGTGGGCTGGTTGTGGACTTGATTGGGTGCACCTAGCCATGGTCGGCTAGGTGTTTGAACCTGTCAAGTTCAAACGATCGACTCTTGCTTCTTTGAGTGGCTTCATTTGTTAATTTCTCCACTTAATCAAGGCTAGGTAGGAAGATGATTTGATAAATTTTGGTCCACGGATATAGCATGAAGAAGGCTAGAAAAATCTTGATATTGGTTGAATTAAAAACATTTGGTTCAAGTACGACTTGATGTTTAATTCAAGTCAATCATGTCTAGGATTTGGTTGAAGTGGGTTGGGTTTGATGAGGTCGTCCACCTTGATTTGATCTTGGGTGAGGATATGCTTTTGACTTGATCTCCTCCCTTCATTTTCGGCTTGTCCTTTGTGAAATCGTCCTTGCCTCGAGGTGGGCCCCACCTGTCAACCTACTTTACTCCAATTTTCTAGGCTTTATACTTTTAACTTTATTTTAAAACTTTTTAAAATCTTTGTTTTAAATATTTAAAATCTTCATTTTAAAGTTAAAAGGTTTAAAATAAGTCAACTTTCAAATTTTGGAGTATTTTTAGAAATTTTTATTTAAGGTGTTTAGAGAAGCCCTTCTTTGGAATTAATCTAAATTTATTTGGATAATGGAAAAGAAGAAAACACCCTTTTTTATTTACTTCTCAAATTTTCTTAAGAATATAAATCATTCTTCATTTCATAAAATCCTTTCATTGGATCATAGAGGAGAGGATTTTAGCCAAATGAGACTTAACTCATACTGGGTGTCTGTCTTAAACATGATCATGCAAGAACGACTTTGGATGTATGCATGCATGGTGTGTGATGCAAATGAAGTGTGGATTTTTAAAGATTTATTTAAGAGATGGGTGAACTTGAGAAGAAACCTATGAAGGTCGACTGCCCCAAGTAAGATAATTCTATGTCATTTGACCTTTCGGGTTTTCAAAATTTGTTTTCAAAAGGAAACTTCTTTTAGCTTCAATCAAAAGGACTTACGATTTTTTATATTATCCCTCACTTGGGTTTGAATACCCACTACTTGGTAGAGGTCCTGTAAGAAATGTTGGAAAATATTTCAAAATTCCATTTCCCACACAACAAAGTCTAATTCTCAAACAAAATGAAATCCAAATAAGTAGATTTTATTCCTACTTTAGGATTTTCATTGATAAACCTTTCTCCATTGGGATAAGTTGTGAGAATTTGAGAAAGAGTTACCACGGTCCCTTTTGAAGCTTCTTGTGGTTTAAGGCAAAAAAATAGAAACTTGTTCTTTCTGAGCTTTGGTTTTTTTTCTTTTCTATCAACATGGAGGGCTTCATTTTCTTTTCTTTTTAGAGGATTTTTTTTGTATTCCCCATTTCTTTTCTTTTTTATTCAAAGAGAAGACCTCTTTTGGAGGAATTTTTATACTCTCTCTTTCTATTTGAAGGAAAACCACTTTTTGAAGGAGTTTTTGTATTATCTTTTTCTTTTGATTTTGCCAATTTTCCTTTTGGGAGAGAGAAGTAAAATGGGGAAAAACTTATTCCTTTGGCTACTCGATTTAACCAAAATCATCCCATTTCATAATAGCATCTGCTATTTGAAAATATTTTGCTATTTTGAACAAGGCCTTATTTTGTAAGCCAAGGATTTTTTAAATGTTACCACATGATTTTGAAAACTCTACTTTTCATAAAGCAGCAATTCCCTCATTCAGAACCATACAATCAATCTTGATCCTTCTTTTAAGAAGTTCAAAGGAGATCCATTTTAAAAAAAAATCGAATTTTTTTTAACTTAGACCCTATACATAATAATTTTTTAAGTATTATGCATTTTTAGGGTCTACTAAATTTCTACCCTCAACATCAATCGACCAATATGCATTATTCGTGGTTGTTCCCCTTACAACATAGAGACCATCCCACTTGGGCAGCCACTTCCCAAGTGGATGTGGGTCACGATGGTGGATGATTTTCAATAGAAGGTCTCCCACTTTAAAGTGACGAGCTTTCATATGCTTTTTATAATGTTGGGCTATCATTTGCTAGTATGCATGTGCATGATCCATAGCAAGGAGCCTTTTCTCATCTAATAAATCAAGCTTAGCCATTCTAGCATGTTGTAAAGTCTCATGAGTAGGTCGAGTACGTGTGATATATGAAATGAATGTAATTTGGTCTGAATGGAAAGTATGAATCGATCAATCTAGTGGCCAATTCATGGTATGATATGAGTTTTTCATTTTTGACTTGCCAAATTTTCAAAACTTTGTTTATAACAAGCATAGAATCTCCAAAGACTTCAATACATGCTGCCCCTAGATTTTTCAAAATTTTTAGGGCTTGTATGAGTGCTTCACACTCGACCATATTATTCGAGCATGAAAATCCAGTCGAATGGCAATTGGGATTTCTTCCTTTTCAAGGGATATGATGATGATTCTCATTCCTGCCCCTTATTGATTCTTTGCCCCATTAAAATACATTTTGCATACTTGATCTTCATTAAAACAATTTGCTAAAATATAGTTTTGAAATTTGTTTGCAAATATGGGATACGTATCTTCAAAGAGGCAATTCGGCCACATGATCAGTTAGGGCTTGTCCCTTAGTAGAGGTTTCATGGGAAAATTTTAAGTCATACTCCATTAAGAGGAGTTGCCATTTACCAAGTCTACCCGTTAGGATAGGTTTTTCAAACAAGTGTTTGATTAGATCAAGCTTAGACACTATCCAAATTTCATGATATAGGAAATAATGTCTAAACTTTTGGCAAGCCCATACCAAGGCCAAGCACGTTTTCTCCATGGGTTGATAATTTCTTTCATATGCAAATAGAGTTTTTGAAATGTAGTAAATAGCATACTCCTTAAGACTATCATCCTCATATTGAGCAAGCAAAGCACCCAATGCATTCACATGAATGGAAATATAAAGGAATACAGGTTTGCCTTACTTTGGAGGTTTTAAAATCGAAGGATTTACCAAATAAGTTTTCAATCTTTGAAAAGCTTTTTGGCAATGGGCATCTCATTCAAATTTAACCCATTTTCTCAAAAGCCTATTGAAAGGTTTGCATCTTGTTGCTAAATTGGAGATGAATCTCCTAATTCCTTTGAGTCGACCTTGGAGGCTTCAAATTTGGGTCAAGTTGGAGGGTGGAGGCATGTCTATGATGGCTCGACACTTAGAGGGGTCAACTTCTATGCCCCTTTGGCTTACCATAAACCCTAAATGTTTTCCTGATTCCACTCCAAAAACATATTTTTGAGGGTTTAACTTCACTTTATAAAGCCTAAGTCTTTCGAAAACCTTTTGCAAAGATTCTATGTGTGTGCATCGGATTTTTTATTTTACCAAAATAGCATCTACATATACTTCCAATAGCTCATGGATTTGATCATAGAAAATGGTAGTCATGGCTCTTTAGTATGTGGCACCGGCATCTTTCAAACCAAATGGCATAACTGTGTAACAGTATGTGCCCCAAGGTGTAGTAAAAGCAGTTTTTGACTGATCTTTTGGTACTAACTTAATTTGATTATAACCCGAATAACCATCCATAAAAGAAAACATTTCATAATTTATAGTGTTATCCACTATGAAATCAATGTTTGGAAGAGGAAAATTATCTTTTGGAGTGACTTTGTTCAAATTTCTAAAATCAATACAAATTTGAATTTTTCCATTGGATTTTCGAACAACAACAATATTTGAAAGCCATTTCGAATAAGCAATGGGTTTTATAAATCCGGCTTTTAAAATATCTTTTGAACCCTCTTTCACTTGGGAGTGAACATTGAGATGGATTTTTCGAAGCTTTTGCTTCACGTCATTTGCATTGGGTTCTAAGAGTAGATGATGTTCTATGACTCTAGGGTTTAAACTTGGCATGTCTTCATAGGTCCATACAAATACATCTACATAAGATTTCAAAAATGCAATGAATGATGCTTTTTCATGTTCTTGCAAATATGCACCTATTTTGACACACTTTGGGTTAGACTAACTCCCTAGGTTAATTTCTACAAAATCCCTTCCTACAGAATTGAAAGGTTTTTCTAAGTCAAGGGTTCTATGAAATTCGGGAAGCTCAGAGGCTTGATCTTCCTCATGGATGAGGAGATCTTCCTCCTTTCTTTGATCATTCTCAAGTACTTTTATTTCTAAGGAAGTGTTAGGCAAAAGAGTGAGGTTATGCACAATGGGGTTGGACAATTTTGGTATGGATATATACCATGGACAAAAATTTTAGAGTTTTAAAATTTTTCATTTTTTTTTCAAAACACAAAATAGAAGGATGAATATAAAAGACTTTCCTTTTGGGATTTTCATATTTTTCAATTTTTTTAGAATTTTCCAAACAAAGGCTAGGAGAATGAACATAAACAACTTTTTTTTTTGAATTTTCAGGTTTTTCAAATATTTTTGGATTTTAAAAGTTTTCAAAATAAATTTTGGTTTTCCAAATATATAAACTTTCTTGGATTTTTTTTAAAATAGGGATCTTCCATCAAACCTACAAAGAAAATACCATGAATTAGACTGTAAACAAGAGGTTTAAGCTATAGGTTTCGGTATTAGTGGGTTCTAGGGCACCCTTGACCCAATTGGTCTTAGGTTGTGGCTCAAGGGGTATGGATGGGATGTAGTCCAATCCATGTTGACTTGGGTTTGGAAGTGGTATGCTGGGCTCTAACCTACCTTGGTTCTTGGCTCCTAGACCTTGGTATGGTGTATACCCCATGTTTAATATCATATTCTAAGGCTTTTTGAGTTTCAAAATTTTTTTGTAAAGTGGATGTCCTTGGAATAGGGTGTCGTCCATATCATGGATGTACACACGATTTATTTTAGGTTTGCCTAAGAGTTTTTAGGTTTGGATGGTGGAAGACTTGAGTTTTCACATGACCCTAGGAGTGAATGGCTTGAGAGGTTTTGGCTTGGACTATCTTGAGAGGTGGACGATTTTGGCATGGACCCTAGGTGCAACCCAATGTGCCCCTAGGGGTGGATGATTTGGGTTTATTTGGATGCAAAGGGAAAACATGTTTGATTCCTTACAATTTTGAGAGGTATGGATTCGAAGGGAAACTATGGTTGGTCCCTTGGTGGGTTTGTGGATGTTTGAGAATGGTGTAGGCTTCCCTAGAAGATGGATGGTTCTAGGAGAGGACGACTCCATACCTTTGGGGTTTTCTAGGAGGTGGACGGCCTTGGCTGGGTGTGGCTTGGTTTCTCGTTGTAGGTGGATGATAGGGGATGGATCCTAGGTGCAGCCAAGTGTGCCCCTAGGGGTTGATGGTTTGAGTATATGCAAAGGGAGAGCATGTTTGATCACTTGCAAATTGTGAAAGTGTGGATTCCAAGGAAAACTATAGTTGGTCCCTGGGTGGGTTTATGGATATTGGAGGACATCATGACCCTAGGTTTGGGTTCATCATACAAACCTAAGCTCAAAGGAACACTTTTATTCATGGTAGGGTTAGGTGTACCTAGGATGTCAATGCATGCCTTAGGAGTAACAATGTCAACTGTATTTTGAACTTTATTTTGATCTTTTCTTTCTTTTTGAAATTCCTTATCTTGGTGCAGGACATTCGGCGCACCTTGAAAATCCATATCCTTGGGCACATTTTATTGGTAAGTGGGTGCATGAGTATGATTCGATGCATCTAATGAATGATTTACCGATCCTACACTAAGAAGGAGAGGATCGAGTAGGGAGTTTATGAGAGAATGAGTTTCGGACACACCTTTTTCAAGCTTGTCTACCTTTTCATAGTGAGAGCAAGCATCCTTGTAGGTGTCCTGAGGTTACTCTAGCTCATACACAGCTTTGAGATCCCGTTGCTTTTCAATGTCTTGGATTTCATCCTCCAAGCCTATGTGTGTGCAACACTCATTGTCTTGTGAAGTGGTGCTCATGGGATTGGAACCCATCAAATCGAATATTTGTGGAACATGTGGAGTGATGTGGGTGAAGTGATACTCATGCCCCACTCTGCTTATGTGCCTAGAAACGTGGACTTCACCTTCAACTTTTGGATTT
Source organism: Brasenia schreberi (assembly GCA_036023115.1). Taxonomy (NCBI): domain Eukaryota; kingdom Viridiplantae; phylum Streptophyta; class Magnoliopsida; order Nymphaeales; family Cabombaceae; genus Brasenia; species Brasenia schreberi. The sequence continues at coordinate 18,728,614 of JAYKKT010000066.1, forward strand.
TCAAATTTTTGATTTTCAAATCTTTTTTATTTTAGAAGATTTTCCAATTCTTTTATCTTTCCAAACGTAAAAAACTTTTTTTGGTTTTTCAATGAAAAATGAGGTGCTTGGAGGATGAGCAAGGTTAGATTATTTAATATCAACACTTGTTGCATTTGTAGCCTCATTTCCTTCATCTGATTCTGGGCTCAATTTGGTTTTTTGGGTATGCCTTTATTCTCCATGTACCCGAGATGAATTTTTATGAAATCGATGTGCCTTGGCCTTTTGGCTTAGGACAGTGATCTTTTCCTCTATTTCCTTCATTATTTCCCTTTTAAGTTGCCTTGCTCCTTTTTTAAAAGAGGCAAGCTCTTTATCTTGAGTTTTAGAGGATTTCCTTGAGCTTTTGGAAAACCGATTAGGGAAATATGATGAGGTTTTTCTTATCTTGTTTTCAAAGGAATCATCTGAACTCGACATTGTTTTTGAAAAATTGACCTGCGCACAAAAGATGTATTAACACCAAAGTTTTAAAAGATTGGAGTTTGAAAATTCACCTAGACTTGGAATCCCAAAAGACTTTTAACGCTAAAGTTTTAAAAGATTGGAGTTTTAAAAGATATGAATTTCCAATCTACTTGATATGCGAGCGTGCTAGCTAGTTTTCAAAAACTAGCAAAAAAGTTTAAAATCTAACTTCACTGGCGATTGTGGGTAAGCGGGCTATTTTCGCTTTAGACCTTCTTGAACCGATGCTCAAGGGTTAGCCAAAGCACTTAGAAATTTCAAATTCACAAGTGAAAGACTTCAATTCATGTGAAAATGAAGTGTTTGGCTAAGAAATAGTGAGTGCACCTTGTTTCAACATGAAATCCATCAAATTCTGAAAAACAGAAACTGGCTCTATTTTTCACAAATTGTTCTCGAATTTTTCTCAGGATTCTAAGAATCTCTAAAATTCATAAAATTTTTACAGGGTACACCTTAATGTATTAGAATCCTAGACAACCTTTTGTTTTGAATTTTAGACTAACAGATTTACAAAATTAAATTGGGAATTGGACTTGACTTCACTGTTTCAGGAGGTTCTTTGACAGAAATAAAGAGGATCAAAGAAACAAGGTGCATTCAGTGTAAAGAATTCCAAATTTTATGATTTTAGTCTTTTTGAAAAGCTATGGATATCAACTTTCCAATTAGACTAAATTCATCTAATTTGGATTTTTACAAACAGAGATATGGGACTTTTACACAACCTTTATCGCAGAAAATCTGACTGTATAGAAAATATAAATAGATTTGTTCGATTTTTCCTAATTCTTTTCACAGGGTTGCACGGTCCTAAAATTCGTACGAATTTTATTTCTAGTGTGTAGGTGTTGTGCCTAATGTTTTTGTACATTCATAGAAAAAATTAGAGAATTAAAATTCAAACAATCAATGTATGTAGAGCAGAAATTAAATTGCAACAACCCAGTAAGAGCAAAAAATTCAAACTAAGTTTTATCTTGAAAATCATATTTTTGTATTTTTAGAACATACATAAATGCATACTCACCCAAAATTAAATTGCAACAACCCAGTAACACTAAGCAAATTACTGAAGGAAAATGAAAGGAAATATATATATTAGCTTAAGCATAGAGGGGGTTAGAGAATATAGAGTGTTTTATAGAATATATTGGGGTAGAATCACAAAACCAAACACATAGAGGGCGTGAGTAAGAGCAGAAAATTCACAACACATCTACTTCTTATTACAATATGGAGGCAGACAAGGCTCCATTAATACAACCCCTTTTTAAATTGAATGGAAGGAGTAGAAGTATGAGAATCAAAGTTTAGGGATACTTAAAGATTTTCTCTCAAGAATCCAAAATTCCTAAGATGGAATTTGGCACTCCCTTGCTTCTTTGCTTTAATGTCTCACTCACACTCACTAAGTGCAACCCTTAGCCTAGAACTACCCCATTTATCCTCTCTTTCCTTACTCTCTTGGCAGCCCACGACCCAACCTAGGTGCAGCCCCTCCTTGCTAAGCCCCAAGACCAGCCCAAAATGTGAAGTACAACCCTCTCTTGAAGCCTCTCTAAGATGTCAAGATGTAGAACCTGCACCTCCCCTTAGCCCTATTTATAGGCCAAGGGGGGTGGTTTCTAGGGGATTCTTTGGGATGGGCCTTGCATGGTCCATGTCCAACCCATAATCCAATTTGAGTGGTCCCCTTATGGTGTTATGGATCAGCCCCATGTGGGCTAGTTTTAGTCCTTATTGGGTACGTCTAGCCTTAGCCGGGTGAGGTTCAAGTGACCAGCTAGGCTTGCTTTCCTTCTTGAATCACTTGTCTTCACTCGATTTGCTTTGATATATTAGTTGGACGTAACTTGGATAAGTATATCAAATAAGCTCTTCCAAGTCCAATTCGTTTTATACAACTGGTCCGTTTGATTTGAAGTGAATTAATCTATTTTTCAAAGTAATCCGTCTCTTGAAGCGTACCGACCTTTGATTTGAAATGAACTAATCCATCTTATCCAATACGTATTTTTTATCCTCTTATCCAATCTTGATATGCTTTGATTTATTGGGAGAGGATAAGTCTCTAACTTGGTCCATCCTTTGCTTCCAGGATCGATGTCGAGTTGAATTAGACTGGGTCTTCATTTGTTCATCCGATTGGTCTTGAATTGCCTAGGATTTTAACTTGAATTTAAAACCTTTATTTTAAAATGTACCTAAAAAGACTTGAGCTTTTAAAAAGTTTTGATTTTCGAAATTGAGAATTCATAAAGGTTTTAAATAGATTTTCGAAATTGGGAGTTTTAAAAATATTTTGATTTTGGGTGTTTACAAATATGAAGAAGAGATGGGGATAAATCAAGTTAGATCAGCACTTACCTAGATTCCCAAGAAACCGGCCTCCAATGGTAGTGCCCGACCCTCACCTTCCCTCTTTTCACTCTACTTTCTCACTCAAACTTAAATGACAGCACTTGCCTTTATCCTAGCACTCTCTTCCCTCTCTAAACTCTTCCCTAGCAGCCCACAATTCCCCACAAGACAGCCTAAGGTGCAATAAATTTTTCAACTCTTCAAGGATTTCAAGATTATAGAAGATGTCTCCCCTTGGCCTCTATTTATAGGCCAACGGGGGCCTTTCTCGGTCCTTCTTTGGGGCAGGTGGCCCTAGGCCCATGTCCAGCCCCAATGTCTATCACATTCACATGGAGGAGTGGTCACCCTTGATCAAACATGGACTAGCCCCATGTGGGCTGGTTTTGAGCTTGAATCATATGCACCTAGTCATGATCGGCTAGGTGGTTGATGCCTCAAAGTGTACTTTCGGTGAACTTGCTTTTCCAATTGAAGTGGCTCTCTTTGTTGGCTCATCCCATTCAATCCAAAATAGGTAAGAGTGGCCTTGAGAATATAAATCGTCCTTTATTTTATAAAACCCGTTGCTTGGATCATAGAGGAGGGGATTTTAGCCAAAGGGCACTTGACCCATACTAGGTGCTAGTCCTAAACATGATCATGCATTGTTGACCTTGGGTGTATGCATACATGGTGTGTGTGATGCAAATGAAATGTGAGGTTTAGAGACTCTTTTATGAAATGGATGAGCTTGACGAGCAGCCTATGAAGGTCGATTGTCCCAAGTAAGACAATCCCATGTCGCTTGACATTTCGGGTTTTCAAAATTCATTTTCAAAATGAAACTCTTTTTAGTTTCTATAAAAAAGGACTTCCAATTTTTCATATTTTTTAATACCCACTACTTAGCAGAGGTTTTGTAGGAAATTTTGGAAAACATTTCAAAATTCCATTTCCTACATAACAAAGTCTAATTCTCAAACAAAATGAAATCCAAATAAGTAGATTTTATTCCTACTTTAGGATTTTCATAAAAAAAACTTTCTCTATTGGGATAAGTTGTAGGGATTTGGGAATGAGTTATCACGGTGCCTTTTGAAGCATTCTGTGGTTTAAGGCAAAGAGATGGAAAATTGTCCTTTTTGAGCTTTGGCTTTTTTCTTTTCTATCTTTTTCTTTTTTTATTCAAAGAAAAAACCTCTTTCGGAGGAATTCTTGTATTCCCTCTTTCTATTTGAAGGGAAGACCTCTTTAGGGATGAGTTTTCGTATTCTCTTTTTCTTTTTTCATTTAAAAAGAAGACCTCTTTTGGAAGAATTTTTGTATTCCTTCTTTCTATTTGAAGGGATGACCTCTTGATGGAGGAGTTTTTATATTCTCTTTTTCTTTCGAATTTTACCAATTTTTCTTTTGGGAGAAAAGTAAAATGGGGAAAAACAAACATTCGATTTGATGGATTCCAACCCCATGAGCACCACTTCACAAGAGAACGAGTGTTGCACACACATAGACTTGGAGGATGAAATCCAAGACCTTGAAAAGCAACGGGAGCTCGAAGCCGTGCATGAGCTAGAGCAACCTCAGGACACCTGCAAGGATGCTTGCTCTCGCCATGAAAAGATAGACAAGATTGAAAAAGGTAGACAGGTAGAGTTTTCAAAAACCATTTGGTAGCATTTCAAAAATGTTTGGCTTACAAAATAAAGCCTAGTTCAATATAGCAAACTATTTTCAAATGGTAGATGCTATTAAGAAATGGGATGATCTTGGTTGAATCGAGTAGACAAAGGGATAAGTTTTTAAGAAAAATGAGAAATTACGAGTGTGCATTGATTATCGTAATCTCAATTTAGACACTCCAAAAGATCAATATACCATGCCAATGAATGGATAGCTATGCCATTTGGACTCAAGAATATTGCAACCACATCAATGAGTGATGTATTGTATTTCCCATGATTTAATCAGGAAAAGCATAGGGACATATATATGATATTGCAGTCAAGTCTAAGGATTTCAAACAACGTTTGTTTGATTCTAAAAATGAATCCTAATAAATATACTTTTACAACTTTTGTTGGACATTTCTTAGGTTTTTTGGTATACAATAGAGACATCAAAGTCAACCCAAACATGATTCGGACCATTATTGATGCACAACCATCCAAAACAAAGAAGAAGTTGCAAAGCTTGATGAGGTAGGTTAGCTATCTATGGTGCTTTATTTCTAACACCACTGGAAAAATAGCCCTTTAACAACATTACTTAAGCTGAAGGATGTAGATGACTTTGTTTGGGGTACATAGCAACAATTTGCATATGAAAGAATCAAGGAGTAATTAGTGAAAACACCTATGTTAGTACCTTGATTTTTGGAAAGCTATTGAAACTGTCTGTAACTATGAGGAAAATTTTCATCGGTGCCCTTCTAGCACAAGATGCCAATGACAATATTGAGTGGGCGATTTTCTATTTGAGTTGAATCTCAATATTCTCCAATAGAAAAGATGTATTTGGTCTTGTATCATGTGTACATGAAATTAGAACATTATCTTCTTTTAGCTTAATTACATACGGTAAGTAAGATTAATATTTTATGTTATCTAGTCAGTCACCCAACTCTCTAGGGAAGGACTATAAAATGGGCAATCAAGCTACGTTCTTTCGATTTGAGACACTTCCCTATTAAAGTGGTAAAAGATCAAGTCGTGGTTGATTTCTTGGTGTATTTCGTATACATCAAAGTCATTGACCCCTTAGACGTTGTAGAGAGGAGGATAGTCCAACAATTGGTCGATTATGTTTGACGTCTCGAAGTAGAGTAGAGGTGTGGGAATCAATGTTTGTACCATTTTCTAAACCGAGAAAGTGGGGATGCTCACAATGTTTTTGGAAGTAGACTTCACTAATAGTGAAGCAAAATATTTTAATCTATAGTTTAAACCTAATACATATTGTTGGTACAAGAAAGATACAGATTTATGGTGATTCTTAAGTAATGTCGAGAACTTAAAAGGTAACTTACAACCTTCGCATTAGTACATAATATGTTTGTTAAAAACCTTTGTTGAAGTAAAGATGTTGTATATTCCCAAATATAAAAACTAAGTAGCGAATAATTTAACCTAGACAACCTCATGTTAAAAGGCAATAGATGAGCCCCATACATTGATAGCCTCAATTCAAGAATGGGAAGAACTTAGTGATTGGAGGGACTTACTCGAAAAATACTTAAATCAACCATCACAATGTTTAGATATTAAAACCTGACACATAACCCTAGGTTACACCTTGTTGGATGATGATTGGTATATATGAAGTCATCATGGCTTGCTTTTTTGAAGTGTTCGAGTGTAGATGAAGCTTGAATGGTAATGGTAGAGGTCCATGAAGGAATCTATCAGACCCATCGATCGAAGCCTACAATGAAGTTGATAATATATCACATGTATATTATTTACCAACATTGCATTGACTACATTAGTTAGATGAAGGGATGCCAATCACGTCAACATTTCGGTCCCCTAAAGAAAGTGTCCACATTGGAATTACATTCAATCATTAAACCATAACCGTTTAGAGGATGGGCCATGGACCTAATAAGAAAGATCTGCCCAAAATCATTGAAAGTGCATACTTTATCATAGTTGTTACCGATTATTTTACTAAATGAGTTTATCCATTACCATTTGAAAGTAGTAACCTAAGATGATGCTATCAAGTTTATCAATGACTACATTATCTTTTAGTTTAAAATCCCACAAGCAATTGGGGCTGGTCAAGGAACGATGTTCATAGAAAAGGAGGTAACGACCTTTCTTGAGAATTTCAATGTAAATTGATGGTTTCAACCCCTTATTATGCCCAAGTGAATGGCCAAGATGAGGCTACCAATAGGGTGATCATCAATTTGATTAAAAAGTCTCTTAAGTACAACCTACAAAAATGTCATGAGATGTTACTTGAGATCCTTTCAACATATTGAAATTTTGAAACTTCGGTAACTAGTGTGATTGTTTTGGCTTACATATGGAGAAGATATGGTATTGCCAATAAAGATCAATGTCAAATCTTTATGGTAGCTAGATAAAATAATTTACAACCTGATGAATATTTGCAATCGTTGATGATGGAACTCAATTCAATGGATGAGGGTCACCTAATAGAATCGTTTTGAGGAGATTGAGCCTAGAAGGCTATCCTACCACTAGTCTTGAAAGATCCACAATTTGGAAAGTGGTCTCCCAATTTGTATGAACCCTATATAATATCAAAGGTTTTAATAGGAGGGGCTTACAAGTTAGCAGAGATTCAAGGGAAAGAATATTAGAGAAGCATAAATAAAAAATATTTGAAGAAGTATTATCCTTCAATTTGGAAAGGACGATTTATTTGATAACTTTGATTAATAAAAAAATATGTGTTATCAAAAGAATTACAAAAAATATGATAAACACATGTCAATTGCCTAGCATGAAGTAAAAGCCTTATTAAATGCAGAAGAAGCTCCCAACCAAGTCACCTCATCTTGGATTATAGTTATTCGATATTCTTCATACTCCCATTCAGGAGCTACATGGTTCTCGATTGTCAATGACTCTTCCGACACTTGATTCCTCAAAAGGGCTTCTAGGTCTCCTTTAAATACCATAGTTTTTATCGTTCCTCTTTATAAGTTTGAGTAGTTGTCAATAATTCTTGATAGCGCATGGCCAAGCAATTATTAAAGGAGGGAAATTGTGTAATGAGGGAAGTGACTTTCAAAAAGAGGCAGAGAGAGAAATCGCATCTAAGTCAATCCATTTGCTCGCAAGCTTCTCGGTATCGATCCATGCTATATCATAAGTTAGAATCATGATACTCAAATTTGCCAGGAGACACCCTCAGTTGAGCTCATTGTTGCGCAAGATAGTCCAACCTAGAACGAAAATCTCATAGGTATTGGTGGTTTACATAGATCAACAACAACAACAACAACTAAGCCTTTTTTCATACTAAAGAGGGTCGGCTACATGGATTCCTTTTTCACATAGCCCTATCATGTGTCATGTTAGTAGTTAACTCACAATAAGCTAGATCATTCTTTATTATTTCTTTCCAATACTTTTGTGGTTGTCCTCTACATCTTTTAATAATTTCCAAATTTAGTTTTTCATATATTTTTACAGGTTCTTCTTTTGATCTTCTTTCTAAATGTCCAAACCACCTTAAATGATATTCTCTCATTTTATCCTCTATTGGCACTACTCCTAATTGTTTCTAATAACTTTATTATGTATATGGTCTTTTCTTGTATGACCACTCATCCATCTCAACATCTTCATTTCTGTCACAACATTTTTGTACATGTTGATGATTAACTGTCTAACACTCAGAACCATAAAACATGACAAGTCTAATTGTTGCTCTATAATATTTACCTTTTAACTTTAATGGTATCTTCTTATCACAAAGAATACTTGATGTTCTCCATTTTAACCAACCAACATTAATTATATCCATAACATCTCCATCAATTTTTTCATCACTCTAAAAAATTTACCCTAGGTATTTAAAAACTTTCCTTTTGGGGGATACAATATGTGCCAATTTTAATCTTTATGTCCTCTAAAGTAACCAAATGATCAAACTTACATTCCATATATTCTGTCTTTGTTCTACTAAGTCGGAGGCCTTTGCTTTCTAATGTTTCTCTCCATAGTTCCAATTTTCTATTAACTTTTTTCTTAGACTCCACTAACACAATGTCATCTGCAAATAACATACACCAAGGTATTTCATCTTTAATATGTTTTGTTAACTTATCAATTACCATTATAAATAAGTATGGACTTAGAGTTGATACGTAACCCAATATTAACTTCAAAGAAGTTTGCTATTCCTTCATGAGTTCTCACACATGTTTTTGCACCATCGTACATGTCTCTTATAAGGTTAATGTATGGGATACCTCTTTTTTACAAGGTTCTCCAAAGAACCTCTCTTGGTACCCTTATCGTAAGTTTTTTCTAGATCAATAAATATTATGTTGCTCTAAAATATTTCATAAGACATGTCAAAAGGTGAATAGATCCTTGGCAGTTAATAGTTGATGATTTTTTCAAAATTAAAGCAAACTTATCGAACCTAAGGAGATATGTTTAGATTGATAGCTAACTTGTAAAGGGTAGAAGAAAGAGTGCCTTGAAAACCTATCCCTTCCTTAAGATCCTTATTGAGTATAGTACGGATAAACTTTGCATCAATATTCAATGCAACCATGATAGTTAAGGATCATGATGTGATTCCTCATGTAGGCTGATAATAAAAAAACAAAAGAACTTATACAACAAGTGGGGATAGAAATGTTGGAACGAAGACACCTTTGTAGTAACATGTTTGGGTTGACCAGTACATGTTAGCACTCAGCTCGACAAGTGTCAAATTGGTAAATGTGCATATAAAATCCTTTGACTCTTTATCAAAGACGGCATAAACAACTGAGGAACACCACTGCTCATATCCAATAGTGACTCATGGATTAGTTGTGAAGCCACAGAAAGGAAACTTCTCCATTAATTACACGGTTGACTTTAGTCACCACATAAATTATCGAATTTCATGTTGCTACACCACCTGCTAATATCTAAGATAATTGGGAATGAAAATTCCTTGGACAAGCCTGAATTGTAAAGCGAGGCATTGAGAGAAATACTTCTTTGTCAATACTTCTTTGCCATTATTTGATTGGTGGAGGAAGATGATGTTGCAACCCCATTCAACAAATCCCTAAAGCATAGAAATCATTGCCACTCAAAAAGAGATGAATAAAATTGGATAACCTTTTTTATATCTATCAAGTCATGAAATTACCATAACTTAATTTTTTAAAGTTATAGTTATTATCAAACTCAAAATGGAGTAATTTATCGAGGCAGATTGATAGTTCTTCAATTTGATATTGGAGTTTCAATAAAACTCTAGCCAAAATGAATTCTTGTTATTTAAGGTTAGCAAGTCGATGACCTAGGAGATAAAGAAGATTCAACCATGAAAAGTAAAAATATACCCAATACTGAAAAACTATCACAAACCAAAGGTGGTGTTTTTCCTTTTGCAAGTTGGAAAATAAAGGTATATATATCCTCGAAAAGAATATTCAAGAGAAAAGAACAAAAATCAAAAGGGTACATAGAAAATAGAGTCTAAACAATGATGTGATACTCCTAGGTGATCGTTACATCATTGGGGCAAACGATAAACTTACACAACCGGAATAAAAAATAAGTTGGTCTATTCTTCTTGAGTCACATCCCTTCAATGATGTGTATTGGCTTCTAAAAATTCTATTTAGGATAGATTCTTAGAAAAGAAGAACATCAAAAGAAGCTATGGAAACAAGAAGGCAAGAAAATCTTGAAAGAGTTTTTAAAGGGAGATGCAAAAGAATGGAAGTATAAAGAGTGGCATACAAGCAGCAGTGGGGAGCTACCAGGAATAACGTTTGAGAAGATAAGTACATGTTATGTCGTTTCAATGAAAGCCTAAAAATAGCGCTCGTAATTAAGCAAGAAAAAAATTAAAAAATCAATCATACAATTGTAATCCTTTTACCTTTACCTTTTCTAGGAGTAGAGTAACATAATTTCATGGACGTCAAATTTTTTACCTTCCTATATAACCCCTATTTGCAATCGTGAAGTCTTGTCCATTTTCATTCCTCTTGAAAACGAGGATTAGAGTTCTCTAGAACTCTCTTACATCTTATTCCATTCCATTGAATTTAAAGTGCTCTATCATTCACATCCGGTGGCAGTAGAACTTAAACTGAAACCGAAGTCGGCCCGATCCCGATTCGGTTCCGGTTCTTGGCTCCAAGCAAATTGGAATCGATATTTTGGAACCGCCAATTCAGAGTCTTGGTCAACATTTCCCTTAATAGTATTCAAAAACTTAAGAACATTATTGTATTGGTTATTATAATTTATAAAGTTTATAATCTTATTTTATTTGCCAAACATCAAAAGCAATCTTTTTGTTCAATTATGGCTCAAAAAAATTAGACGTAAACCTTTTGGAAGCTATATGAGGCCGCACATGCACATGCACCTTCCCTCTAAAAAGATGCATGCAACTTGTACAGCAAGCATGCACAACCAAGGCAACAACAAAAGAAGAAAGCTTAAAAGAAAAATAAATATTTTATTACTTGGCAGACAAGTATATAATACTTTCCAAATTTTCCTCATCAGCCGTTGAATGTCATCTTTCATTCGACAAGCCTTCAGAATTTCAGTATGAAATACTTATCGGCGACCGCATTCCACACTCAGTTAAGGAGCACGCTTTACATTCTTTTTTGCACACAAGATCCAAACCAAGTCCAAATAAGAACCTTAAGTTTTGGTTTTCAATCTAAAATAATGTTATTAGTTCCAAGCATAACCACATATGCTTTACATTGTTTTTTGGATGCAGTATGAGGGTGCAGTCTTTCTCACGATACAACCAATTGAGCCTGTGCTCGGGCTACTAGATAGATCTTTGATATGGGTCTGGAGTTATATCAATCCAATGAGGTCCAACACGTTGACGCCTAAATCGTGTCGTAGGATTAGACTGAAATACAAAGCATGGATGTCTGAGTGTGACTTGATGCAGATCCACAAAGACCTAGTTCATGTACCATTTCAGGTTGACACACGAAAAAGCGAATCTGGGTCCTATCAAGTCTATCATGATAAAAGTTGTATCCGAAAACATCTCAAGGAATCTGGACCTGCAACCTGGGAAGAAAACTTTTTTATATATATAGATAGAGAGAGGGGAATCCTACCCACCTCAAACGTTGTTTGTTCATTCTCCAACGACGGATCTATATTGAGCCAAGGTAGGAGCATTCACTTCATCTAAAATTTTGAAAGTCAACTTAATGTCTATACATAGTTCTCTCATCCAAAATCATTCAAGGAGCTATTTGCCACATTCTAAAAAAGTTTCTAGATAGAGCATGAGTGTTTAGACTTTCAAAATCCTTTAAAAATTTTACATTACACTTATACCACTTGAAAACAATAGTGAGAGTAGGCAAAATCGATTTATTATATATAAAGAGAGGAGGGAGTAATGATAAATGCTTAAATCCTATTGGTGCTCAAATCTATTTTATCATTTCAATCCTTCATTTTTTCACATGAAAGTACTTTACAATTAATGTAAATTACAAAAGTATAATGGTGTTTTAATTCAAATATCGTTGATCATACCAATCAAAATCCAATGATAGAATGTTTGAGTAGATTTCTATATATATATATATATAGTTTTACACAGGATAGTCATAAGTCTTCATCAAAATTCAGGTACTATATGGGATTTATGGGATTTGGTATAAATCTTCTTAACCAAACCCCCACCATTTATCAATCCAATCTTGTGGATGTGACTTGTGGAGCGGACCCGGATTCTAAATATTCGGGTTAAAGAGAAAACTACTCGCCACGGAGACAGCTATAAAATCTCCGGCCGTCCGAATGGAATGAATCGATCGCAATCGTGTCCAAAATTTTCCCTACACCCGTATCGTGCAGTCGACGCCGTGGTTCTCTCTCTCTCTGGATCGATTCTTCATCACACCTTCTCGCTCCTCGTTTTGCTACTGCAAACGTGCTAGACGCCACTCGACAGTGCTGCTCCCGCTATCCCCTTCCTGAGAATTCCGGAACGTCGCTCTCTTTCCGGTCAGTTGAGGCCTCTCGGTCTTGGATGGGCGTGGAACCTGGATATTGTCCGTTGGGAGCTTCCTAGGGAAGCAGGATCATGTACGCGTACAGCCGATTGGGTCCCGGCAAGCCGACTTCGCCACGGCGATCGCCGAGGGCGCGGCACGGCAAAAGCAAGTTTGCAGGCGCCGGCGGTGGGAGGCCTGAGTCACCGGCGAAGCTGCAGAGGGCCGCCCAGAGGTTCGCATACTTGCTCCTCTCCGTAGTGTTCCGGCGGCACAGCGTTTTTCTGTTTGCTCCGCTTGTTTACCTCTCTGGGATGCTCCTCTACATGGGAACGCTCCCTGTAGAGATCCCGCGCGTCATTCACCGGCCGCCACCGGGATCGACCTACCGGAGCCCCGAGGTTTTCCGGAGGCTCTGGCCTTACATGCAGGATGACGATTTGCAGACGAATGCGGTGCGTTCCCTTTCTGTCGTCTTTCTTGATGTTCTTCCTCTTTGCTGTTTTGCGTTTCTTTTTCTTGTTAACGATTTTGAAGCAGTTTGGTGTCTTTGTATTTCTTTAAGTGATATGTTTCTTTTCTATCCTTCTCTTCTCATGCTGCTTCTTGTTCTTGTTCATATTTCCTACTTCTATGTCTTGCTTTTCTTCAGAATTTGGAATATGGAAGCAAATGGATATCTTTCTCTATCGTTAGAGTTGAATTGCACTTTTGTTCCGAGATACTTGACAAGTTTTTTTCTTTCGTTTTCTAGGTCGATTAATCTCTTTGTCGAGAACTTATTTGATTGGAACTTTTGGCATTTGATGAATTTGTTCTTTGTGTTTATTTTGCTTCTCCCTTATGTCAATTGCTCCGTCCCTTCGGTTGGGAAATTGATTGTAGTTTAGATTCCCAATTGATCATAGTTTAGATAAGTGAGATGATTGAAGGATTTGGTCGTTGTTATGGGTTTTAGGCACAAATATACGGGATTCCGTTAAACTGATTTCACTGGCTTGTGATTTTCTTTGCCGTTTTACTATATGGATCCTGAGATTATAAGTTTGTGCAAGCTTATTGGGCTTAAACATCAATGGTGGACTATAGGCATTGCATAGTTTAGGCACCGGTGCACTCGAGTTCGATGAGTAAACGAATAAAATTTGTTTCTTGAGACACGATTGGGTGTTGGATAGCGGTTTTGTGTGATGCAAGCACCTTACCGTTCTTTGGATGGACTTCTATGACAACTCATCGTATAAATTCACCAAAAGATACGACGTTTTCTATTTTGCACTCGCTTTATCAGGCAATCTTGGCCCTTTTGATGATCTGGACAGTCACAGAAATCAAACTCAATCGGATCTGTTAGCACTCGGAAGCTTCTGGAAAACGCTCGTCCTCCATCTCTTGAAAAATAAAATGAATTTTGCCAAGTTTTTTTAAATAAGAAGAAAAAAGGGAAACTTAGATTATGCATTCACGAAGAGTAAACTTTATTTAATAATGATATAGTTGATATGGTAGACAAAGATGATTTTGTCATAAGGCTGTATACAATACCTCCGTAGGTGATACGTCCACCTTTCTAATTCACCGTAGTAGTGCATCAGTAATTTGAAAACCATTTGTTTGCAAAGATGTTTTCTATGTCTTATTGCAGGTACTTTCTTATAATGATTTATAATGTTCTTACATGTGTCAGCAGCAGCATCTTGTAACCTTTTATAAGATTTCTTTTCTCCCATCCTTTCTTTATTGGACCATTACTGTTTGCTTGTATTCTCATTTTTCCTAACGTCTGTGATCAACTGGGCTACACTGTTGGTTGAAAACGAAACCATAACATATCAAAAAGTGGTTGTCATTATATGTTCGTTCTGCTTTGGGTTGGAGTAATCCTTTGTGGATGGTAGGAGTTAGGTTTGTGTTTTCATTTAAAAGCAAGCTCATTTCATTTCAGTCTCTTTAAGTGTGTTCCTACATAAGAGTTTCCTATATTTTTCAAGATCTGAATCTTAAACTTATGCAATTGATGCAGTTGATGACAGCATGGCATCAAACGAAAGGTCAAACATGGATGCCTTCCATCAGCAAGAGGACATCCCAAGAAGGTTTGACTTTGTAATATCTGATGTTGATTTTCGGTTCAATAATATCAGAAGTGAAAAAATAAACAGTATGCAAAGTATGGGAAAGCAAGAACCCAAGGAAGCAGTTAAGAAATAAACAACTTTAGATGAGCTGAGTTGAACAAATAAAATATCATTTCATTCAAGTATTTGCACTGATTTTCTCATATTGATTTCCCTATCTTCTCCTCTTCCTTTATGTTTGACGTTACAAAGTTAGTAGGCATTCATGCAAACGCTTTCTTGTGATTGCATCTGTGCCTCTGCAACTGCAAAACTGTTTCTTAACATATGGTGCATGCCCACTCTGCAAGATATTATCCTTGTCAAAGATGGAAGGTGAGGAACTTATTAGTCTCTTTGCACAAATACAATGGTTATGGTGTGTTTCTTTCATGGTGAAAGAGGGTGTTTCTATACATGGTTGAAACAAACAAAATAAAATTTTCCACTGACCACCCATTAACATGAAAAACTGTTCAGGAAGGATCCCTGCCCGCCTGGAAAAGATTCTTGTTATTTCACCTGCAGAATCCCTAAAATTGGTGCCAGTTTCATGTCTGCTTAGGCAGTGCACACTTTTGAAGGAATTGATCTTTCTTTCCCATGCAATGAAACCAAAAGAAAACTATGACAAAAATTACCTACCATGTGAGGACTTTTGAAATCAAACGATGAACTTTGAAGCAAACATACCTTTACTACTAGAATTCACACATAGTTTTCTTTTATGAAATAATAATCAACAACAACAACAACTAAGCCTTTTCCCATACTAGACGGGGTTGGCTACATGGATTCTTTGTTTCCACAAATCCCTATCGTGTGCCATGTTAGCAGTTAACTCCCAATAAGCTAGATCATTCTTTATTGTTTCTTTCCAACACTTTTGTGGTCGTCCTCTACCTCTTTGAATACTTTTCAAAATTAGTTTTTCTAACCATTTTACAGGTTCTTCTTTTGATCTTTTTTCTATATGTCCAAACCATCTTAAACGATGTTCTCTCATTTTATCTTCTATTGGTGCCACTCCTAATTTGTTTCTAATAACCTCATTATGTATACAGTCTTTTCTTGTATGACCACTCATCCATCTCAACATCTTCATTTCTGTCACAGACTTCTTTTGTACATGTTGATGATTAACTGTCCAACATTCAGAACCATAAAACATGGCAGGCCTAATTGCTGCTCTATAATATTTACCTTTTAACTTTAATGGTATCTTCTTATCACAAAGAATACATGATGCTCCTCTCCATTTTAACCAGCCAGCATTAATTCTATGTGTAACATCTCCATCAATTCTTCCATCACTATGAAAAATTGACCCTAGTTTCATGAAATAATAATCATAATGAAAAATGGGGGATTGACCACAGCTTAATAGCTCTGGGTCTGAAAGAACCCAAATGTTCAATGCTACATTATAAACCACACACGGTAGTTCCCTGCATCACATTAGTCATGCAATTTTTTATCAACGAGAAGGCTTATGGTGCTATAGTTGACCTGTGCACGCATCTTATATGTTTGATGCTACTTTCTTGTCATCGGTGTATAGTTGTTTTGGTGCCAAGAGAAAAGGGGGAAAGAATGAAGGTACAATAGTAAGATATTTCTTATTGCGATCCCATTCTGTACTAATCAATTGTTTTGACCTTTTCTTCTGTGGTGTTCCAGAACCTCCTGCATCAAACGGTTACCTCATAGTTGAAGCAAATGGTGGTCTAAATCAGCAGCGCGTTTCGGTATGACATGTTGACATAAAATACTAGTATATTTAAAAGATTTGCACTCATATAATCATGTTATCTTTCTTTCTTTCTTTTGCTTAAATGTTCTTTTGTTTTTGTGATTTAGTATGATATCGTAAGAAAGAGGCAATCTTTTTGAGTTAGCTGAGAAGCTTCACATTTGCCGTATGAATTAAAATATTTCCGAGTTTTTATAGCAGTTGGAGACAAAAGCTAAACAGAAGCATATCGTGGCAGGCAGCAATACAGTGTTGCATGATGCTATGTAACATTGAGAAAAGTAAAGAAAAGGGGAATTGTATCTCCACACTGAAATTATTAAGGAAAGTAAAGAACATTAAACTTTGAGACTGCATGATATTCCTTTTATCTTATGCATTGCTTTATATGTTATGAAAATGTTAAGAGCAATGACTCTTATTACTTTTAATGTTGAAAGATTCTGTCTACATATGCCAAAATACGCAGTTCTCCCTCCTTATCAATTGAATGGGTTTCGTTATGCAGTCAAGGGACCAAAAAACGTTATTCTGTCAAGAAACTACCAATCTAAAATTTTAGAAAGCTGAATTCAAACACAAACTGCTGAACCTTGGTTGTAGTAGAACTGGATTTCTGTGCGAGTAAAGAGGCTACCTAAAAGGGTATAAATGAGATTTTGAAGGCCCACTTGATCCTTTTGCTAGCATCTTAACCTGCATCGTATCTATAAAGAAGCATTTGTCCTTGATGCTCGTAGATGTTAGGATGTTGAAATTTTGCAGATTCATTATACAGTATGCAAGTTCTCTGTTATAGGTGTAGTGGACCAACAAATAATTTTTTTCTTATGGATATCTTGATTTGCTGCTTGTTTTCTTGATTTCTTCTATTTTTCTAAGCTGCAAGTATATTATACCTCATGCAGATATGTGATGCAGTTGCAGTTGCAGGCCTCCTGAATGCTACTCTTGTGATCCCAATCTTTCATTTAAATAGTGTGTGGCGGGATACAAGGTATCTTTCGCCTTGTACTAATCCATAATTCTTAAAGGAAAAGCTGTTGTTTCCTAGACATGCGTGTGCGAACCTTTTCTTCTTAGTGTTGGTGTTATAAGCTCCTAGTTCAATTGTCCTTCCATTGACTTGTCTGATTCGGAAGCTCACTTGATATCGTCACTCAGCTCACTTGGTGGGTTGATCATTTGACCGAGCAAATAACATAATAACGACAACAACTAAGCCCTTTCTGATACTAGATATGGTCGACCACATGAATTCTTTGTTTCCAAAGAGCTCCATCTCGGGCCCTGCTAATAGTTATCTCGGCATATTATGCTAGATCACTTTGTATTATTTCCTTCCAACATTTTTGTCGTCTTCTTCCTCCACTTTTAATATTTCCACCATCTTGTTTCTCACACTTTCTTACTCTACTTCTTTTGGTTGCCTTTTCATGTGTCCAAACCATCTTAAACGATTATCTCTCATTTATGTTTATTTATTTAATAAAAAATCAATAGGAGATTTAGATATATTAAATATTGTATTATTGTGTACATGATGATGTATGTCTATGAAGTTGAATATGACTTGATTTTCATACCTCAAATTCAAATCTGATTTTGCATAAGGGTACGTTGTGGTTTTTCAATGAGATGACAAAATGTTTCTCTTTTTGTATGTGATGCAGTAAGTTTGGGGATATATTTGATGAGGAATACTTTATTGAGGTCCTCAAGGATGAGGTGAAAGTGGTGAAAGAGCTTCCAGAAGATATTCTTCAGAAATTTGACAATAATATTAGCAACATTGTCAATTTGAGGGTTAAAGGATGGTCAACTGCAAATCACTACTTGGACAAGGTCCTTCCAAAGTTGCAGAAGCTTGGGTATGGAACATATTTATTCCCATTTTTCAGTTTGTTAAATTTGTATTGTCACCACTTCACAATTTCTGCGAAGTTTATTGAGATGTTCATGGCAGTTGGGTATATAATTGTCCTCCTTTTGTTTGTTAGTGTCTCCAAAACCTTTGATTTATCGTGATTCCTCTCTGAACTCAAATAGTCATTGCATGAGTTACTCGAGTTGCTTAACTTCATTTTCATTCATTAATTATTCATAATGCAATGATGTCCTCGTGTTTAGATCGTCTAAAAGCTAAACAGAAGTTGGTCTGTTATTTGGAGAAGAAATCTCTTCCTCCAATTTGTGATAATAAGATCTAGAAGCTAAATGAAAGTGACACCAGGAAATTTGGCAAAAATGAAAGCACAGTGATACTTATACAGATCTATGACTTTCTGCTGTTTTTTCTTTCTTTTCAAAGAATGATACTTACCTCCACCGGTTGTTGCTGCATTTCTGTTTAGGATTAGGTTATAACTTTGTTCCTAATTGATTTCAGGCATAATTACTAGTTAAAATCAATGTTATAAATATCGTAATGTACGATATGATACACAATACGAGTGTATCGTTACCTAAACCGATACGATTTAGGTACATGTATTGCAATGTATTATACCCGTAACACAACGTATCGTATGATACACTATGATATGGTATGGTATCGCACAATACACCCTGATCTCACGATACACTATGTTACGATACGGGGTGATTTTTTATGATTTTTTTTTTAATATTTTAATGTACCATATATGATACGATACGGACACTGATATGCTAATTACAACATTGATTAAAATGGCTGAATAATTACCTTCAAAGATGAAATACAAAATACACTAGTTCATATTCATTTGGGAATTATCTGTCGTATTGGTTTTGACTTGTGGTATCATGTGCTTGTTTCTTTTTTGATAAGAAGTAATATGTTGGTCAACGTTTTACATGCATAGTGAGTTGAAGTTTTACAGGCTTGATTTTAGTAACTAGATGAATTTGGATTATTCCTTAATACAACTTACTCGAGTGTTTTTTGGATCACGGTGTTACATGTAAAGCTCCACAATTCCTGCTTTGGTAGTCTAAATCATGCCTCCTGAAGCAGCAAATGACAGTTTACCAAATAGGCTGAACTATTCTGAATTCCCTAGATTAGTCATGTAGTTCTTATAAAACTTGTTAAAAGGTCATAGCTGGAAGCTCTGTTTTATGCTTTCAGGCAATTCTTTCCAGTTAATACTTGAAAGTGAATCTGTTTCTTATTCACGATTTTGTTATACTTATCCACTTCAAATGCAGATACACGTGAACCAATGGTTCTTGTTTTACACCCATGTCCTTGTTTTTTCGTAACAATTTAATGTTTTGATTACGTCAACATGTTTGAGGTTTTGGTCCTCTGAAAATTTGCCACATGAGAAAAAACTAGCCAGTTAAAACGTTCAGCCCATTGTATATCCGCTCCTTTGATTGCATGTCTTTGTTTAAGTTTATGATACTTTCAATTCCCCAAGTCTGAATTCCGCTATCCTCTTCTTATTAAAATTTTCATTTCTCGGTGGTATCAGTGCTGTACGCATTGCGCCTTTTTCTAACCGTTTGGCGAATGAGGTTCCTCCATATATCCAATACCTGAGATGCCTGACAAACTTCAAAGCACTGAGATTTTCTGAACCTATAAGGCTACTTGCAGAAAATATGGTAGACCGGATGGTGAAGAAGAGTTCTATGAGTGATGGAAAGTATGTTTCAGTGCATCTCCGATTTGAAGAGGTATTCAGTTGTGGCTCAATTCATTTCTTTTGTAAGCATCATCGTGATAGCATGTCACATATTTACTTGTTCTTGGGTTTCCTCATCCTGCCATGGTTGTCAGAGTTTGTTTTATATGTTTAGGATATGGTAGCATTTTCATGCTGCATTTATGATGGTGGTGAGGAGGAGAAGCGCGAAATGGATAATGCACGGGAAAGAGGTTGGAGAGGAAAGTTCAACAAAACAGGTCGAATAATCAGGCCTGGAGCTATACGCATGGATGGGAAGTGTCCATTAACCCCACTGGAGGTCTGTTCCTTCTGTTGTACTAAGAAATCATGTCTTATCACATAAGTACTTGTTTGTTGCTCTCTCTCTCTCTCTCTCTCTCTCTCTCTCTCTCTCTCTCTCTCTCTCTCTCTCTCTCTCTCTCTCGTTCATTGTGTTTATGGACAGGTCGGAATGATGCTCCGAGGGATGGGTTTTGACAACACAACTCATGTTTACGTTGCTGCTGGGAAAATTTACAAGGAAGAAAGATATATTGCCCCACTTCGCCAAATATTTCCTTTCCTACAAACAAAGGAGTCTCTAGCATCAGAAGATGAGCTATCTTCCTTCAAGGTACATGAAGTTCCGCATGTTGTCATACTTACCTGAAGAACATGAACTTTTATTCGAGTATTTTTCCGTCATTGGTATATTTCCAGCATCACTATGGTAAATGACTTATTTCTCCTTGATCATGCATGCTTTCAAATTTGAGCAATTCTTTGTTGATTTAGGGCCACTTGTCGAGGCTAGCTGCACTTGATTACACCGTATGCCTTCACAGCGAAGTTTTCGTGACAACTCAAGGCGGAAACTTCCCTCACTTTTTGATGGGTCACAGACGTTATTTATACCAAGGACATTCAAGGACAATAAAGCCTGATAAGAGGAAACTGGCTCTCCTTTTTGACAACCCAAGAATCAGGTTAGTATTTGTTGAAGCTTGAGCCTTGTAGAATCTCTTCAAATGGTGGTCCTTTCTCTTTTTGGTCACAAAGGAAGGCTGAAACCTACCACGCTTGCACCCTCTGGGGAATCGAGCTCATAACTGCAGCGTGGGAGTCAAGGACCATACTATTGAGCTAAAAATGGTGGCTCTTTGTTTTATTTATGCATAAGTGCATACATGAAGGGATGGTATGTAGAAATATAATACGGTCCTACAGATAGCATTTCTGACCTATACTAAGAAGTTTCACTTTAATGTACATCTACATACCACAAATTCATCTTTATGAGGAGAAACCTATACATCAGAACACACCTAACTGGATTTGGACGTAGTTCAGTATTTTGACGATTGCATCTCTGATGCCATACATTGAACCTTCAACCTGATGGTTTGTTCGAGTTCACATTCCTAGTCAGGAGAACCATGGCTTCTTTCTTGTATAGCAAGTGCCTGCGTGGTGAAATTTAATTGTATTTTTGTGTAACAATCAAACTATTATTTCTACCATTGTGCTTACGTCTAATTCATTTGTTTGTTTTTCTTTTTCCTTTAGCTGGGACAATTTCAAGAGGAATATGCGTGGTATGCTTCATCACAGTGATTCAAAAGGGGTTGAGACAAGAAAGCCCAATAGTTCTTTGTATACCTTCCCAATGCCAGATTGTATGTGTCGTTCGGCAAATAGCAGCAAAAATGTGATCACTGTCGAAGGTCATTAGTGTCTATATGCTTCGTCTATCCCTGTTGTAACCCAACTTGTATAACATAAGAAATATCATTTATTTAAAAAAATTTATTTCTTAGACAAATCCAGGAATCACCCTCTAGGTTTTGTATTCTCTAGAGCTCATTTGGCTATCGTGCCATTGTAATATGAGACGATCGGTTGCACCGGTAATACGAGGGACACCAACTTTTTGTATATGTAGCATTAGAAATTTATTACGTGACATTCTTTTCGAGATTCAAGCTTTACAGAAATTCAGATTGTCTTATGATAATTTCATTCATCTTCAACCAGTTAATTGTCAAGAAGCAGAAATTGTTGCTGCAGTTTGCATCGTCGGGTATAGGTATGCTTTTGGTGTCCACCGAAACCTGGTATGGTTCTATACCCAGGATCCGCAGGAGATAAGTTGGCAATAGCGAGGGAGGGGCTTCATTCGAATTGTGCTGAGTTCGTTCATTTCTGGAGCTGAACACAAACAACCGATGGGGCTCCGGTTGAAAGTTCATAGAAAGTAATTTTCTAATGTAAGCATGTTGAGTATATATGATATTGGAAGCCGTCTCAGTAAAAATCTGTGGTCCATTGGATACAAATTTTGCGAGGAGCGTAGATCCGACAAGAGGCCGAATAGAGAAGAACCCTTTCTTCTGCAAGGGAAACGCAAGTGTTGTACTCCTCTTAATTCGTGGTTGTAACTGTAATCATCCTCGGAAGAATTCTCGTGGTGATCACGATTTGAAGGCACTTGGGATTGCCCACCCCATTTGGCTCTTAAAACCATGCGAAAGTGTCGTCTGTTTGATCCGAGATGATGTTGCTAGACTGTCCAGCAACCAGCTCATTTTACGCTCGATCACGCGTTGGTAGTGAAGGTGCTTCGGTTGTCTTCCGGGCGACCTCTGACTTGTTGAACTCCGGTTTTCTTCCCGGTCATCATCTGCAATCCGATGCGTCCTCTTGAGGTAATAGCAATGGTGAGTCACTATGAAAAATAACATGTAAGACTACTTTGTTTGAGGTTTCTTCATAGTAGGATTTTTCAAAGAGGTTTTTTTTCGTGTGTTCACCTTTGCGATGCTCTCTATTTATAGACCAATGCTTACTCCTGTGCCTCCTCGAGCTGTTAGCTACACTCTTGATTAGAGAAACTGCTACGTTCTAAATAACAGTTGGCTCATCGGTTATCTCCAGTTTCAAATCTTTTATCAAGCGGCTTATACATACGACACTCGTTGCAGCCATATAGCAAGCCATATACTTAGCTTCCTATGTATGCAATGTTACCCTGTTTCTTACATGTCCGAGAAACAGCTCTACCTCCAAATAAAAATATTTGTCCCGAGGTTGATTTGTTGTCATTTTTGCTCCCAACAAAGTTAGCATATGAGTATTCTACCACTTTCAGTTCATCTACTTGAAAACACAGTTTCAAGTCTTTTGTTACTTTCAAATATCTTAAAATCTTTTTTACAACTATCAAATGTTGTCGTCTAGGATTACTTTGATATCTACTCACAAAACCTACAACGATGTTGATATTAGGTTTTGTACATAGTATAGCATATATCAAGCTACCCACAACTTGTGCATAAGGAACGTTAGGCTTATCGTCTTATTTACTAGGACAATCAGTCTTACTTACTTTGACTCCTTTTGCAACTGGTATTATACCAGACTTGCATTCACCCATTTTGAACTTCTTGATGATATAATTAATATATCTCTCCTAACCTAGAAATAAAAGTTTAAACCCTCTATCTCGAGAGATCTTTATACCCAAGATATAGGATGCTTCCTCCATATCCTTCATTTTGAACCTTGAGTTTAACCATGACTTAGTTTTGACAATCATCTCATTGTCACTTCCAGTCAATAATATGTCATCTACGTATAATGATAAGATGACAAAGTGGCTCACACTGTTCTAGATATATACACAGTGATCAAGCTCATTAGCCACAAATCCAAGTTCAATAATGGCATTTTGAAAGGTTAAATATCATTGGCGAGATGATTGTTTCAAGCCATAGGGATTTTATCAACTTATATACTTTATTTTTTTGGCCTTCAACCATATATCCTTCAGACTGCTACATATATATGATTTCCTCTAAATCTTCGTTTAGAAAAGTTGTGTTTACATCTAATTGATATAAATCCAAATCATAATATGCAGATATTGTCATGATTATTCTTATTGATGCAAATTTCGCAACAACAGAATATGTCTCAATATAATTTATCCCCTTCTTTTACAAGAAACCCTTTGCAAATAACCTCACTTTAAACTTATAAATTGATCCATCAACCTTATACTTCCTTTTTATAACCCCTTTACAGCCTATGGCTTTTCTTTCTTTTAGCAAATCAACCAATTCATAAACTTAGTTTTTCAATGGATTCAATTTCCTCGTCCATGACTTTCCCCCTATGCGTTGCTTTCGATGAGTTTATAGTTTGCTGATAAGTTGAGTTATCAGTCAACTCATCTAAGTCCACTAAATTACATACTTCTTCTAAAAGATAAGTGTGATAATCCTTTAAATAGGACGGTGTGACCCTAGGCTTTTTATGTGTACTTAAAGTTTCGGTTGTTCTAAGAAGATCTTTTATTGGTTCAAATGATGATTGATGTAGGTCTACTAGATCATCAGCATACTAATCATCATTTTTCAAGATGTTATTTTTAATATCTTCTAAGAATTCAATATCTCTACCTTGTATCAATCTATAGTCCTTATGATAAAATTGATATCCTTTTGAGCCTTTAAGATATTCAATGAATATACATCTCAAGGACATGTTATCTAGCTTATTTTTAGACTAATTAAGGATCTTTACATGGGCAATAGATCCTTACCTCCTAAGATGACCTAGGGTTTTCTTCCAAACCATATTTCATGTGGTGTAGTGAATACAACCTTACATAGTACTCTATTGAGTATGTACATTGTTCTACTTATTTTTTTTCCCAAAAATATCCTTCGTAGAGAGACATCGATTAACATTGACCTTGACATTGATTAACATTGACCTTATCATATTAAGTAAGGTCCTATTATATCTTTCAGCTATACTATTTTGTTGAGGTGTCATGGCATTATATTTTCCTTTAAAAGGCCAAAGTCTTTATAAAATTTTAAAAATTTTGCAGAGGTATATTCTCTACCTTTATCTAATCTTAAGACTTTGATTGAATGCCCCAGTTGATTTTCAACTTCCTATTTATATTCTTTAAATGCTTTAAGTGTCTTAGATTTATGTGTTATGTGCTAGGAGATATATATAGGCTTATCTCGAGCAATCATCGATAAAGGTTATGAAATAAACCTTTCATTGATATGACTTTTGTAACGCTTAAGCATTACTGCACAGGCTGTGCAGTAACGCCCAAATCAAATGGCCTTTAAAAAGAGGCCTTCATGACCTCATTTTCCAGGGAGAGCTGGGGCAGCCTTGAACTAGCCGGAAAACAGGAGGAGTCGGCTGGAATCTAGTGAGTTCAATGTTTTTTTTTCTTCAGATTTTTGTTTTTTTTCTTTCTAATTTTTGATGAAAAACTTGTTGAAAATCATCGTTTTGGGCTTGGATTGGAGGTTTGAGGTAGAACTAAGCATTTTGGTGGGGTAGGTAAGCAATGGAGTCGATTTGGCCGGAAAATGGTTGTGCTTCACCGAAAATTGGTGAGATCGATACCGAAAAAAAAAAAAGGGGAAAAGAAAGAAAAAAAAAGAAGCACTATGGTGTAGAGGGCCATGAGTCAGGTACCTCTCATTTGGTTACTAGTACCTTATCAGTTTGTAGTTTGCTTGCGCGTGTTTTATTTGACTCTGGTGCAACGCATTGCTTTGTTTCACCTACTTTTGTAAGTCGTACGGGTTTAGACCCGAAACCATTAGATGAATTCTCTGTATGTTTTCCTAATAGAGATGTTATTGTGTCGCATCAGATTTTGCGAGATTGTTCTGTATTGGTTGGTGGTCATGACTTGAGAGCCGACTTGGTTTTGTTAGAGATCTCGAACTACGATGTAGTTTTGGGTATGAATTGGTTATCTAGGAACCGTGCTGTGATTGATTGCAAGAAGCGAGAGATTACTTTCTCTATTCCTCGAGAAACTACTTTCATTTTCCAAGGTCAACGAGAAGATAACCCAGTATCAGTTATATCTGCTCTTCAAGCATATAATTATATACGAAAACGGATGCGAAGGATACTTAGCATTTGTTATGCAGTCTTGTGCTGAAGAGAAGTTATTAAATGATATAAGTATAGTTAATGAATTTCTTAATGTTTTTCGTGATGATCTATCAGGACTACCTCCGGAACGAGAGATGGAGTTTGCTATTGATTTGCAAACAGGTGTCAATCCCATATCTAGAGCACCCTATCGTATGGCTTCTACAGAATTACAGAGCTTAAGAAACAGTCAAGGATTTATTGGAAAAGCAATTTGTAAGACCAAGTGTATCACCATGGGGAGCTCCATTATTGTTAGTAAAGAAGAAGGATGGAACTTTCGCCTATGTGTAGACTACTCCATTAGCTTGAACAAGATTGACATTAAGAATAAATATCCACTTCTAAGAATTGACGATTCGATGGATCAATTCGCGCAGGAGCCGCAATATTTTCCAAGATTGACTTATATTCCGCTATCACTAGATACATGTGGAAAGCAGTAGGATATTCCCAAAATCGCATTTTGGGATACATTATAGGCATTATAAATATCGTCGTGATGTCCGCTTGGGTTACGACTGGTACACCGGTAGTGTTTATGGACTTACATGAACATGATCTTCAAGCCACTACTTGGATTAGTTTGTTGTAGTATTTATTGATGATATTCTAATATATTCTAAGAGCAAGAAGGAGCATGAGCAACACTTTCGCGATAAGGAGTTGGTTCTCCAGACATTAAGGAGATTATGCTCTGTATGCCAAATTATCTAAATGTGAGAGTTTGGTTGGGCTGATAAGTGGTTTTCTTTTGGGACATGTGGTGTCTAAGGGTGGAATCTAGAGTGCAGATCCAACAGAAGGTTGAAGCAGCTTAGAGCATGCCAAGACCACATCACTCTCCTATGATCCAGATCAAGAAGTTTTCTTCGGACTACAATTGGCATTATCGCCGGTTTGTCAAGAATTTCCTCCAAACTTAGCACTATTTCCTTTGACTAGGACTTGACATAAAAGATAGTAACAAGCTTTGTAATGGACTCCGATGCATGAAGAGCAGAGTTTCCACACTTAAAGGATTGTTTAACTACAACCCCAATCTTAGCATTACCTTCTAAGTGGTAGTTAGAGACCTTTGAGTTTATCAGGATGCTTCTAGTAGTTGGTCTTGGATGTGTGTTAATGCAAATAAGGGAGAGTTATTGCTTATGCTTCTAGGCAATTGAAAGAAGTATGAACAGAATTATCCTACACATGACTTGGAAAATGGATGTACTGTGATATTTGCCCTCAAGAGTTTGGAGGCACTATTTTATATAGGGGTAGACGTTGAGATCTACATTGATCATAAAAGTCTTAAGTATATCTTTCAAATAGAGTGGATTTGAACTCTAAGGCGCAAAGAAGGTGGATGGAGCTTCTAAAAGATTATGATTGTAATGGGTTTGTATCACCCTTTGGAAGGCAAATGTAGTTGCCGATGCGTTTTGAGCAAGTAAAATCTATGGGTAGTCTTGCACATATAGTTAACGTTAAAAGACCACTGATATGTGAAAGAGTTTTAAGATTTTATAGATAAGTGGGAGTGCAATTTGGAGGTCACATGCTTGGAGTCATTAATAGCTCATTTTCAGTGTCTGCTTTCTAATTTTGGTCGATCAGTATTACAGGCGACACAAAGTCAAGATCTTCATTTAAAGAAAATGATTGGGAGTAGGTTCAAGAAGGCAAGACTTAAATTAACGGGGTGGCTGACTCGAGGGTGTTTTACGTGGTTGGCACTCGCTTATGTGTCCTTAATATAGGGGATTTGAGAAAGAAGATTTTAGAAGAAGCTCATCATTCTCCTATACTATTCATCCAGGTTCCACAAAAATGTATCAAGATTTGAAAGAATTATACCGGTGGGAAGTGGATTTAAGAAGCGATATAGCGTGTGCATTCTTGTATCTGTGATGCTTAGTATGTCACAGTGAAAGCCGAGCATCAAAAGCCTCGCAGGTTTGCTTTTACCGCATTGATATTCCGTAGTGGAAATTGGGAGAGGATCACTATGGGAGTTTCAGGACGGGTTGCCTAAAACCTCAAAGTGGTTGGGCGACTCAGTCTGGGTAATCAGGATTCTAAGTTGACAAAGTCTCGTGACACTTTTGCTTGTAAAAACCACTTATACAAGCCACCAAGATGCTAAGCTCTCTATTTAGAGAGAAGATAGTATCTCTACATGG
This sequence comes from Brasenia schreberi, assembly GCA_036023115.1. Classification (NCBI taxonomy): domain Eukaryota; kingdom Viridiplantae; phylum Streptophyta; class Magnoliopsida; order Nymphaeales; family Cabombaceae; genus Brasenia; species Brasenia schreberi. The sequence continues at coordinate 18,756,837 of JAYKKT010000066.1, forward strand.
AGTACCATTGTCTATCATTTCGATCGAGGCCCCCGCCCACAGCGTTTAGTTAATGGGAGATCTTTTCAAACCGCTGGGGAACACCTACTGACTTCCGAGCACTACTTTTCACCCACAAACCGATGGTTAGTCTCGAGAGGACTATACGTATTTTGGAAGATATAAGCTTTCAAGGCGTTTGTGTGTTAGACTTTGAGGGAGTTTGGGATCGGCTTACCTACCTTTGATGGAGTTTGCTTATAATAATAGTTAATCAATCTAATATTCAGATGGCACCCTTGGTGCCTTATATGGGAGGCGTTGTGTGGTCCCCCGTCGGCTGGTTCGAGGCTGGAGAATTCTAGACTTCGTGGGTCCGGTACTTAATTCAAGCAAAGCCGCTGAGAAGGTTCAATTAATTCGAGATCGCCTAATAACCGGCTCGTAGCGGGCAAAAGTCTTATTCTGACGGAGAAGGCGTCGAGGCTTGGAGTTCGTGAGAGAACATGTGTTTCTACGTGTTTCTCCTAATGGCAAGGTATTATGAGGTTTGGTAGAAAGAGTAAGTTAAGCCCGAGGTTCATAGGACCATTTCGAGATCTTTGAGAGAAGCCTGGGATAAGCCGGCTTATGTTTCAGCCATTACCCTCCCTAGTCTTTCACAGAGTTCACCCGCTTTCCATGTTTCTATGCTTCCGAAATACGTTTATGATCCATCTCCTACGTCATTCAACATCGTACGATTCAATTTGATGAAAATCTTTGTTATGTCGAGCAACCCGTAGCTATAGTAGATAGACGAGTAAAACGCTACGCTTCCAAGGAAGTTGCTTCGTCAAGGTTGTTTGGCATGGGGACCATCTCTGGGTGAAGTTGGTATGACGCGGGAGCCCGAGATGGTTATGCGGACACGATCCGCACCTCTTTGATATACAAGTGTTAGTTAAAAAAAAAATTGAGGATCTTAATTTTACATGGGTGCGGGGGAAGATTCGGGTGGACGTACGCTCGCGTTGTATATGGAGTGAAGGCCGGGAAATAAATTTTCTTATAGTGGGTATTTTGGTCATTTGGCCTATATGTGTAAAAAAAAAAAGGAAATCAAAAAGTTTTAGAACGGAGGAAGAACGAGAAATGTAGACGTTTCTCAGTCCTCTGCTTTCTCGCCTCTTCCCATTTCTCCACCAAATTTCTATATTTTCCCCATTTTAGCACCAACAAATCCTTGCATTCACTTGCACCAAGAGCTTGAGGTAAGTTTCTACTATTTTATTCTTGTTTGCTTTATACCAAATCTCATTTTCCTCAAGCTTTGTTATTCCTTTATACCAAATGGTCAGATTCCTCAAGCTTTGTTATCTCAATTAAAATGGGTAGCTTGAGCGATGGTAGCTTTAAGTCTAACGGCACGTGGGAAGGTTGGTTCTAGTAAGTGGTAATGGGAAAGTCATATATTAATTTTTTTTTCTTCTCTCACGAGATTCTTGAAAAACCCTAAGCCCTAAAATTAGGATTTTAACTAATCTCTTTACCCCTTTGTTAGTTCGACTCTGAATGAAATTTTTAGAGTTTTATCAATCAGAATTCTGTAATTATAGTGTAATTATTTTTATTTATTCATGGTATTTGTGTTCTAAATTCTTAATAGCTAGTGGGTAACTTTATATTTATCTTAACTTGTCAAAATGCTTGCTTTCATAGCCTGGATCGTATTCTACTCCACCACACAACTTGCTCCTGTCGAGTGTCGCAGTGAACCGATTGGTTCTTCATAATTTGCGGATGGATAATTTACATAACGATATATGCTTATAATTAGCTACTTCTCAAGATATACGTTATATTTATTCTAATAGTTTTGTGACGATTATATTTATTCTAATAGTTTTGGTTATAGTCTCAAACTTTATATTATGGAAAACACAAACCTTTCGCTTAATCTTGGATAATTTCAGTAATCTTGCTATAAGGATTGAGCTATAAATGTTGAGTGTTAAAATTCCCACTCCGGCCATACGGCGAAGAGATATAACGGCCAGTTGTCTCCGCCTGCCGTGGCATAAACAGACATAACGGCGAATGTTCCGTTCTACCGCTGCCACAAGAGATGTAAATCGGCTTATCGTGGTATAAAATGAATGTAGAAATTTTGTTTTAAGATCTCGAGAAGAGATTTGATAAGTAGAAGTTGAATTTTCCTAATACGATTGTAAATTTATTACCGGAAAGGAAAACACGTGGACGCAGATTTTATTTATCTGGCCTTATTTATTTGATTTTTGTATATTAAGTTATCTTGCAAAAGTTTAAATGTTTTTGGCTCTTACTTGTTTCCTTTTCTAATTCTTGTTCATTTTTTATGCCCTCACCCGAGTTTATGTGACTTACCAATTTTCTTTCTTTTTCCCCTTCAGATTGGCGGTGTCGTTGAGTAGGGGATTCTTGGGATTTGTTATTCGCCTGTGAGTATTTCAGTATTTTGGTAAGTTTTTATTGTTTACTGTTTCGCCCGCTAATTCGTCGATCATCCAATTCGTATTTTGTAGCATATAGGAGATAACGTTTATTTTCTTCTTTTGATGTATATATATGTAAACATAAAGTATTGATATATTCCTTCTATATAACTGGTTCATCTCTGCTTTTTTTGTGATTGATACTAGATACTTACGTTAATAATGGATGATGATATATATTTGTTGACCAAGTTTAAATGAACTATGCCGTTTCGTTTCAATTTTTCTGTGAGTGAGACTGTACGTATATTTAATGACCTTAATTCTGACATTATAAATTATTTTTTCTTTAATTGAAGTCAGTAGGATTAAAGCCATGTTTGCTAAGCTAGCAAGACTGAGTATCATCACTTACGCGCTACCATAGTTATTACGGGCCATATTAAGATGTCGTGACACACTACCAGGTATTGGCTTGAGGTGAATCGACTATAATAGCACTACCATTATTGGCTTGTTGTGAATCAACTTGAATGGACTACGTGATTCTGGAGTTCAAGATACCCAGTTTCTGGTAAGGCATCTCCAAAAAGAGGAACGAAGTGAATGATTGATGGGAATAACTGAAACCAGCTCCAACAATAGCTAACAACAATAATTTATCTTCATGCAGCCGGTAATTTGATGAGACATCCAAGGAAAATATAGGAGATCCACTTCGAATCAAGCAGTGAATCTGCCTTGACAAGCTGAGAGACATGATAGCAAACGCAGCACACGAAATCAGGCTATATGCATCTGGTTTCCTGCTCACCGCTTTATCGAAGAAAAATGAGTAAACAGAGGTGTGATGGCCAAAACCAAAAATGCCAAATGAGTTTTGAACCGGAGATTCGTTGAGTGCCGCCATACCTGCAAACAACATGGCAAGGCAGATGATGATACTGAAAACACTATAAAGAAAGATTTTCAATAAGTTCCACTCTCCGAATAGATTTTCATCAAGTTCCACTTCGAATAGATGGTTGAAGGAGCATTGAGAGCATGCAATTAAAACAGTCCAACTACAGTTGACGTAAAAACCCGCCAAATTCTCCATACCTTTGGCTGCATCAGCCATCTCTGAATTCTGGATGAGCGTACGTGGGCGTCATGTTTCCTTTTTTCTCGGAAGTGGTTGAGTGGAGAAGGATTGCTTTCGGTGTCATGACACAAGAGAGCGCCCATTTCTAACTTTCAGTATCATAAAAGCTCTCTCCTTATTTTCTGAGGAAATTATGAGGAAGAGTTCTGCACGGTTTCTTTTACGCCTAGGAGCAATGACAGGTTTGAAAAGTCTTTACCCCGCGTTTTCTGTCAGCTTTCTTGCCTAAGTTCCTTTCTTTGTAACAATGCTATCTCTCGCGAAGGCTTGTATTCTACTATTGTCACTATGAGGTTTGGTGTATTTTCATTTTTTTTCTGTTATATCTGATTCTCTTCATGCTACTTCAATTTCAACATGTTTTTTTTTTTTTGGTTTAACAGGATAATCAATCCTTAATATTTGTTGAACCAAATCAAGAATATTGACGATGAAGCAGATCAAGATGACGATGAATATATCAAAAAATTTGCTTCTAGGTATCGAACATTGCCTTGAATAAAATTTCATTTGGATCTCTGCTTTGTGTATTTTTTATTTGAGAATTTTTAATTTTATAAAATGAATTTGATTAAAAAAGAAATGTTTTATATATTTCATTTTATTGCTTTATAACGTCTGGTGGTGGCGAATGCACAGTTTCTTTTAAAGCATGCTCTACACTTTCAAGTGTTAGAGCGAGCGGTATTCTTCTCTTTCATGTTTGAAAGTTTAGGCCGTTTAATTTTTCTATCTTTGCTAGTTTTGACACACATATTCTTGAGTTTATTTTTATGTATTTGACAATTTTAACAAATAGAATGTCTAAAAAGAAAATATTTAGCAAGCAACAAACCACATATAGCATAATTCTAATTAACATGATGCACAATATTCAGGAACTGAAAATAACTCATTTATAATATACAATCAAGTTGTGAAAATCTATAATTTTCCCCAAAAAATTATGCCTCCAGTAATTTGCCAAAACAACAGGAGTAAAACAATACTTTAATCTCTTTGTCCAGTTCTGTAATTTTTTAAAAAGACCAAGGACAAAATAGTAAAATCGGTGGTTAGTTTTTCTATGATTGGTAGTAAACAACAGGAGTAAAATAATACTTTAATCTCTTTGTCTAGTTCTGTAATTTTTTAAAAAGACCAAGAACAAAACAGTAAAATTGATGGTTAGTTTTTCTGTGATTGGGAGTAAATGATAATTTTACCTCTCAATCTGAATTTGTAATTTTTACAACAGACAAGGGTAGATTTGTCTTTTGATACAATACCATAATATATATAACCAGTAAGAGAACGAAAGTAATTCTATCTTTCGGTTTTTCATAATTTTCATAAACTGTGATAGGACAAAATAGATTTTTTGCCTGTTTGAGGGTAAAAACAACTTTTTATTTGAAAATATCTGGATATTTTGATAATTTTATCTAGTGGTAGTTTGTAATATTCAAAAATCAATTGGGGTATTATGGACTTTTCAGTCTACTGCCCGAGGTGACTTTCCATCCTCGATTTTCTAGCCGATATAAAATATGAGGAGAGTGCAATTTTTCGAGAAGAAGAGAGAGAGAGAGGGAGAGCGGAGCAACGCTCCACTTGCGGCTACCCGTTGGCCTTCTGGTCAGGGTTTCGGTTTCGTCAATGTTTTCTGGGTTGCTTGTGGTCATTCACTGGCCTTCTAATCGGGGTTCTACCCATGGTTTTTTCTATCCCTCTGGTCGACTTTTGTCTGCCTTTGCCCTATTTCTACTTGGGTTGGCTCTTGCCTGTCTTTGCCCTGTCTCGACTTGGTTTAACTCTTGCCTGTGATAGGGAGTCTTTATCCCCTCTCTATTTTTTTTTAATTAAGCGTACCTTATTTTGCAGATTACAAGGGAAAACTAGGCCCTGATATCACTGAAGGTGGCTTCGGTTGTCTTCCCGATGACCTTTGACTTATTGAACTATGATTTTCTTCCTGATCGTTGTTTGCAATCCAATGTGTCCTCTTCATGTACATAGGAGTGGTGAGTCACCATGAAGAATAATAGGTAAGAGTGCTTTGTTTGAGGTTTCTTCACAATAGGATATTTCAGAGAGGGTTTTTTTTCGTGTGTTCTTGACCTTTGTGCTGCTCTTTATTTATAAAGCAGTGTTTGCTCCTGTACCTTCTCGAATTCGCTAATGCGCTTTCCTCTCACATGGAGCCATTATCCGGTTTGTTATGGATAAGCATTGTAACTGACCGGTGATTTTGGCCTGTAATGACCGTTACGTCCCTATTTACTGCAACCTTTCGACAGATAACGGTTGGATGGCCAGTCCAACCGCTTTTGTGTTAGGGTTGTTGAAAATGGTCACCTTATCCTTACAGGTAGGTGATTTTTTAAGCATGAATCACCCGGTCTCCCTCTCTCTCTCACACACACAATAGGAACAAGAAATCTCAAAGTGTAGATTACACCAGACAATGGAACCATCAGTCTTATTAGGGGCTAAATGCAAAAATGACCTCATCACACCGATACGATGACACAATACTAACGACTAGGGACACCATATCATGAAACTAGAAATTAAACTACAGTATAAATGACTATACACATCGAAACAACACTAAACCAAGTCAAATTTGGCACATCCAGGTCCGGGTCCAGCACCATGTGGATCATGTACATGGTACTACTGGGATGCGATCGGTATTCTGTGACAGGTTCGAACCCAAAGGTGGGCTCTTTTGAGTGGGAACACGATGTCATCACACGACATATCAAACCCGACCCAAGTACAACATTTTTTACAACAAAAAATCCAAGCCTTCTCTAGTACATGGATTTGTGGTCGTCATTGAGTTTGTTCTTATGTCAATATTACCATTTAACTGCAAAAGAAAGCAACCTTATGTTTTTATCTTGTATTTTCAACCATTTCGAAGCCATTCAAAATAAAAACGCAGGCTGTTAAGAATAACCGGGATCATATATTACCTGAAAGTCATTTTTACACGCAAGAGTTTGAAGAATATAGAGGACACAGACAGGTCGAGTTTATTACCACAAAGTCATGTGCATGCCTACCTTCCTTATTGATGACACAGGACAAACATTCCGACCTTTAGTTAAACGGGCTCATATTGGGTAGGGTACCCACCGCTGATCTGTCATGATATGAGCCCTACATTCAAGTGTGATCCAAATTGAGCGTCAAAAGACAAACGGAGATAACAAAAGCGTCTCTCGATTTGTTCAACCAAGCGCCCGTGGCCTAATGGATAAGGCGTCTGACTTCTAATCAGGCGATTGTGGGTTCGAGTCCCACCGGGCGTGCTTCATCTTTGTAATTTTTAATATTTGATAAAAACGTGCAGTTTTCCCAAAAAGGCAAGTTTTTTTTTTATTTGAAGTATACGCGAGTCATAAGTGTTAGACCATATGATCTTGTTCTTGATCTTGTTCTTAAAAGAACAAGATACTACCGGGCGTGGCGTGCTTCATCTTTGTCCTTTTTATATTTGATAAAAACGTGCAGTTTCCCCCAAAAGGCAAGTTTTTTTTTAAATTTGAAGTATACGCGAGTCATAAGTGTTAAACCATATCATCTTGTTCTTAAAAGAACAAGATAATAATGTGCTTTTCAGGACAAAAGGGTTTGATTTATAAGAAATTAGACGGTGAAGAATATAAAAAGACAAAAAAAGGCATAAAAAATGTTAAACAGCATAACTAAAAGCAGTTTTGCTTTTCCGAAATTAATTATGGGCAAGATAAAGCACAAAAGGCTGCACCGAGAGCGTTAGCTCCTGGCAGGGTGTTCTAGAGCCGGTGCTGTTGGTGGGCAGTTCGACTCACAGAGGATGCATGTGTAGGTGGGTAGTAGGCTTCAGCTCCTTCTTGTAACAAAAAAAAATACAAAAGGCTACTAAAAGTCCACAAAACTGAACCCACAGGCAATAAGGATGGGTCTTGGTTTCGTTTGGTTCTGGGGCTCGTTTATGAACCACAGGCAATAAATGGGACCGAGCTATCCAGCAAAACAAGGGCCTACCTCACCTAACTTCAGCCTTTCTCTCCCTCTTTCTTGAATTAATACAGAAAAAGATGGCAGAGAGTTCTGTAAAGTTAAACAAATAAGTGCTTGTCAATTCTTCTCTCTTTTGAATGGGCTGGAAGAAGAATAAGATCGTATTGTAAAGTTGGAGGAGTGAGTTGGATCATTGGCTCCGGTGGGCAAACAGCAATTCTAGCAGTAACAAATGCCAATGGCGATATTGGTCCAACCCGACCTGAACAGAACCCATTCTGTGCCAATTTATTGAAACCCAAATATCTTTGACCAGGTATGGGGCAGCAGCACGACAAAAACTACCCAAAGAATCCTACCTACCACTTGCGATGTCTCACGAGTGTAATAAAGTTGAAGATGCTCGACTTGATGGTGTTGTTGATCAGGACAAAAGTTTGTAGTAGTTCTCAATCACCAACACAACAAGGAGAAAGAGCCTTGTTAAGTGGTTGTAAGTGGTAGAAGATGAACTAGAAGAGCTTATTATACTAGCATAAAGTCGTTTTTTATCCTGTTACAACACCTTGTACTATTCATGTTGTTATTGATTCAGAACAGATAAACCTTGTAATGGGAAGACAGTTTTATGATGCATGCATTTAATTTAATACAGTAAATTGCTTTCATTTTTAAGTAACCTTATTGCTAACAGTAGTCCTAGTATAAGATATAGTCTTATAATAAGTTGAGAAACTATTGAATAAGACCATTTTTTAAATCTAAGAGTATTGTTAACTTTGAAAAAAATCATCATAAGATACGAAAAAATATATATATAAGAACTTTATTAAATTTACTTGTTTAGAGATTACTAATATTTTAGAAAAGCACCGTACTCCTTATTTAATGCAATAGTTTGCAAGTATACCCTCGTGAGCCTGCCACATGCCATGCCTAACAAGTACCACCAGCAAGAGATAATAGTAATAGCAATTATTGCTTTCATGAAATTATGAGTGAGAGATCGTTGTCATCTATAAGAATGGAATGCCAAGAAACCGGGGAAGTTTTTTCCATCTCCAAATCACTTTTGAGAAACTCTGGGATTATAAGCAACAAGACAATGAATGGTGGCGGTGAAGGCAGCAGCCGTGCTGGTGGTGAACGTGGTGAGAGATGGTGGGGGTAGGGATGTCAATGGGGGTAGGTTGGTGCATGTTTGCACTCAACCTGAACTTGATCCGCCCAAAATTGTCTAGGAGTAAACCTGACTAGACCTGTTCCGTCCGCACCACTCTGACCCGCACTCTTTATAGTTTTTACTATAAAACAATTGGATATAAGTGAATATATTTATGAAATAATTATATTAAAATCTGTATAAAAGATTATTTTTTAAGCCTTAATATCATTCTATATATAATATTTTATTTAAGTATATATATACCTATATTTTATATATATGTGGATGTATAAATGTATGTAACTTAATATATATACATATAAGGTACAAATCCTTCTTTAAGAAGGTTGTACACTGCTCGTCGTTCCGTTGCCCTTCAGCTACTTCATTAATCTTCTCCCACTCACCAGATCCACCATTAAAACCGTCATGGTTGTCTTAAAACTACTTACGGATATAAAGTTTTAAGAGTTTTTTAGGTGGTTTAGATGATGACTAAAATGGTTTTAACTGATGAGGAAGTAGGGGCGGTGGGGGGGGAAGTCGATGGTTGAAACAACAAGAAAAACAATGAAAAAGAAGTATGCTAAACCTACTCAATTGAATAGCAATCACGTAAATAGAGAGAGAGAGAGAGAAGGAAGAATATGAAAAATGCTTATACTGATTCATATTAAATCTATTTAAATATTTTTATCATTTGATCAACTTGATTGAAAATGTATTATTATATTTCATATTAAATATATTTTTAATTTCAAATCTCAAACGATAAAAATGTTTGAGCGATGAATGGGTCTGTGCATGAACTATCATCTCTCTCCTCTCCCCCTTCTCTCTCACCAATAGTCGTTGACAAGGTGATCAAACTTCAAACTGAAAAAGAGAATAATAAGTGAATAACTGCCTTGATTGGGAGCCGAGCCAGGCTAGACTGGCCCGGCGGCAGCCCACCTCTTAAAATCTGAGTTCTTTTAGTTTTTACTAATGTTTGTATCCAAGTTAAGATCCTAAGCCACAACCCAACCGGTCGGTCATGGACCCTAAATTTTTAACTGCGCTTCCCATTGACCCAAACCCAGGCGGCAGTGTCCTGCTTTGATGCCAACTGGTGAATTGTGAGGTTGGTGTTGATAGTGATTGATGATGGAAAATAATTTTAATGAGGAAAATAAATACAGACGAAAACAGAGACAGGTTCCCTTCTATCATTGAACTGTTTACTGAACGAAAGATCCATTTTATTTTTTTCTTATATTTATATGTAAGACAAATAAAAATGCTTCTCAAACAAGTCAAATATGATCTATAAATTGTGTAAAAAATTAGTTAATCTATAAAGGACATCTAAAATTGCCCATTTTCATAAAACGCCACGATGTTGCTGTTACAGCCAACCCACCATCTGGCCGAGTGTAATGGAAACAAAGTTCCTGGGCCACTGATTAAATACAGATGTAATGATGGACGGCGGTGTTGCCTTATCACCAGTGGATTGTTACTGTGTAGCTTCACTCTCGAGCATGCAATTGGTTGGTATGTTGGATTTACTGCCTCTTGACATGCCATGGCGATTTACCGACGCACGCAGGTGAAAATAAGCAGTAACTCAGCCAAACAAAACTCCCTTGCGGAGTTTGCCTTTATTCTTTATCGCCCAACATTTCAGAGTCCAGTATCTTCCTACTTCCTCTCTTCCATCCATTGGTCTCGTCCACTAGTTTTTTTATCATTGCATTTCGCCAGAAATTTTGAGACTCCCCCATCATAAGTTCATGCACGAGTCCTGAAGATAACAAGATCATGAACATAAAAACCCGACTACAGAACAAGGAAAGTTGAATCTCGGGATGGATATCGAGAAAAAACAGGAGTTCGAGGGAACTAATGGGAAGAAAACTCAACACAATAGCCTCAAACATCTTTCAAAGCTCATTCTGCCACCACTGGGTTCCTCAAATTCTGCGCACCATCTCGCAAAATCTAAGGGAAGAATTATCTCTCCATTTGATTCCAGATACAGGTGAATGATAAGTTTTGACAGAAGAGAAAAGACCTTTTATCAATTAACTACATTTTGCTTAGATACCAGTGCTCTGTTATATTGTTATTACTTGATTTTCTGATATTTCAGGTGTTGGGAAACATGGATGGTGTTACTAGTAGCTTACTCCGCGTGGATATACCCATTCATGATTGCTTTCATGAAGTCCAAGCCAAAGAAGGGTCTTTTAATAGCGAACACTGTGGTGGATCTGTTCTTTGGGGTGGACATAACTCTGACGTTTTTCCTTGCTTATATTGATCCCAAGACTCAGCTTTTAGTTCAAGGTTTGAGGAAAATTGCAGTGAGGTTTGTTGGAGAAATTTATCTATGAATACCAATGTTGGTAATGTGGACATTATTCTTTTAAGAAGCTTATTTGTAATGAGGTTTGTGGTGATTTTCAGATACTCTTCATCATGGTTCATCTTGGATTTGGCTTCCACCATTCCTTACGAGGCCTTGGTCTACTTATTTGCTAGAGAAGCTGGACCCTGTCTCTGGGGCAACTTGCTGGGAATCTTAAGAATGTGGCGTCTGAGAAGAATCAAACAATGGTTCACCAGGTTATTTAGTATCCTCTTCCCTTTCTAGGCTTCAATATAGAACAAAATTTTGAAGAAAAAGTTTGGCCAGATTGTATTGATTTTTTCCATAATACAAGTATCGGCTATAGGTCAACCTCCCTAATTACATTATTTTCCAGAAAAACTTATTTTTGCATTTACAACAGGCTTGAGAAAGATGTAAGGTTCAGTTATTTCTGGATAAGATGCATCCGACTTCTCTCTGTAAGCCACTCTTCCTCTGTGTCAGTGTTTGCATGTGTGTGTTTCGGACATGTTAGTGCGTGATCCTTCATGGATGTCATTGCATTGTTTCTTGTAGCTAAGAGAATTGTGCACTATGCTGCAGGTTACGTTGTTTTCAGTTCATTGTGCAGGCTGCACATATTACTTTCTTGCAGATATGTACCCTGATCAAGGGAAGACATGGATAGGTTCTGTGGTTCCAAATTTCAGAGAATCCAATCTCTGGTTTCGCTATATTTCAGCTATCTACTCTTCTCTCAGCACCTTGACCACGGTGGGATATGGAGATTTTCATGCTGTTAATACCATAGAGATGGTCTTTATCATATTTTACATGTTCTTCAATATTGGACTCACTGCTTATATCATCGGAAACATGACAAATCTCATTGTCGAGAGGACACACCGAACAATGGAATTTGTAAGCCTTTCCAATGAAGATATTCTGATTTCTTATTTGTTTAGTAATTCTAATCCTTATTCACATTCTAATTATAGATCATTGAAGTATTCACCAATGTGTGATTATTGGTGTCATGCATCTCTTTGCACAAAACCTTTGATCTTATGCTGAAACTGAATCGAATTTTGTTCAGCTATAAATGGTTTCTCTCCCTTCCATGCAGAGAAACAGTGTAGAGGACGCTTCAGATTTTGCGAGCAGGAATCACCTACCACCAAGGCTAAAGGAGCAGATAATTGCACATATGAGCTTAAGATATAAAGCTGAATGTTTGAACCATCAAAATCTGATGGAGCAGATTCCTAACTCAATCTGTAAAAGCATACGCCAATATCTTTTCCTTCCAATTGTAGAACAGGTCTATCTCTTCAAGGGTGTTTCTAAGGACTTCCTTCAACTTCTAGTAAGAATCTCCCTCTAAAAGGAATTTGTTGAGGCAAATCTGAGTAAGTTTTTCATATTATATTCCTTTGGTTGCATAAGGTTACAGACATGAAGGCAGAATATTTGCCACCTAGGGAAGAAATAATCTTGCAAAACAATGCGCTGGGAGACATCTATATAGTTGTATCAGGGGAACTAGAAATTGCTTCCAAGAGAATGGAGACTGAACACATTATAAGTGTCTTAGCAACAGGTGATATATTTGGAGAAACCAGCGCATTGTGCAATGGGCTACAGAGTTTCACAGTCAGAACGAAAACTTTGTGCCAGTTGCTAAGGCTCAAACAGAGTGCTTTTCTTGAGGCTATTCACAACAAACCAGAGGATAACGTGGTCATAGTGCAGAATTTTCTTCAGGTACTATTGTCACACTTTTGTTTTAGTTCTCATCATTTTTTACTGCATATTATGCACTTAAAGAATTGTTGGTATTAATTTTTTTCGATTTTGTATGGACGTCTAATTGAAAAGCAAATGAGAAAAGTAAAGGATGTAAGTTTTGAGGAAATATCAGCAGACATGCAAGGAAATGGTCTTCTTGTAATGCCGTGCGACTTGATTTCTGTGGCTAACTCTGGAAATAGTACATTGCTGGAAGAGCTTCTTAAAGCAGGCATGGACCCCAATACTAAGGATCCGAAAGGGAGGACTCCACTGGTATGCTTGAGCTTCAGTCGTATGAGATATTTGCAGAACTCTTTAAGAAGTTACTCGAATATAGTGCAACATCGTAGAGTGGTATTTTCAGAAAAGAGTGCTCTCTCTCTCTCTCTCTCTCTCTCTCTCTCTCTCTCTCTCTCTCTCTCTCTCTCTCAACGTAGCAGTATGACCAGTACTAATTTCAATGCATGCAGCAGATTAAGATTTGAGCACCTCACCAAGCATTTTCCAACATTTGTGGTGTCAGTTACATGATTCCATGGCAGCCATTTTGATGTATCGCTTCTCATAGTCGTGCACAAATATTTAAGTCTAAAAGAGCAAAATCAAGTTCCACTTCCAACAGAATTTCAGTTTGCACAACCTCTTTTCACAGTGCTCATCCTCCAACTCTCAACATGATCGCACCGGACCTTTATTTGCCCATCTCTCAATGCCGCGAAAATGAGAATTTGCTTAGAACAAATACCTTTTCTGCTTCCTAGAAAGAATTAAGAGATTCATCTTATCTTGGTGATTACGGAGTTAAAACTTGAAGGTAGATCAACAAAATTAGGAGAGTGTCAATAAGAAATTCTATTTTAAGCGTCAGTTTTGTAGTAAAATTTGGTATTTATTTTTGAATACCACCATGTCTCTCTCACTTTTTGGAGTTCATAAACTAACTCTTGTATTTTTTCATATGCTAGCATGTAGCAGCAACAAAAGGATATGAAGACTCCGTCTTGATTCTGTTAAAGTATGGTAGCAACGTAAACGCAAAAGGTATCATAAAATTTAACCAGCTCCAAATCCAAATGATTACACTCTATTTCTTACGTATAAACAGCAAAAATTAGCAGATATCAATGGAAACACTCCACTGTGGAATGCAATCTCTTCACGCAATATCGATATCTTCAAGCTTCTCTATCACAAGGCCTCGTCTTTAGACCAACATCTCGGTGGCAATCTTTTCACATTAGCCACCATGAGGAATGATCGGTTCATCTTACAGGAGCTGCTGAATCAAGGAATTGAAATCGATTCTGTAAACGAAAACGGATCAACTGCTTTAAAAACCGCCATTAAAGCCGGCCATATGGACTTGGTGAATTTCTTGGCGTCAAATGGTGCCGTTCTTAGTGAGCCATGCAATTCGCGTAATCCATATGAAACTGATGGTGGAGGTGGTGATGGCGATAGCGAACTAAAACTTCAATTGAAGGGAAAGACAAAGAAGAATTCGGAGTTGCGTAGGGTGCGGATTTACAAGGGAAATCCATCGGCTGGTTCAAAAGGGTGTCGTGGGGGTGGGAAATTAATTATTCTGCCTGCCACTATGCTCGAGTTTAAGCACATCGCAGGTAACGTGGTTTTCTTTATTCGCATGCATTTGATCATCTCCAATATAATCAACTTAATGCATCTTTCCTTTATTCGGTCCTTTCATGACAAGAATTCATGTTAATGTTTCTATGCACACGAGAAAAAACAGAAATAAAATACTAGAAAGGAAAGACTAGAGTATCTCGGTTCCATTACAGGCACGAGAACAGGCGTCTGCATTGTCTGAGCTCACTTTTAAACGAGTTAAGTACAGTAATTTGTCTCACATAGTTCCTCGTGCCCCATGCATTTGTTGTCAAATTGAAAATTGATGTAACTTGTAAGGTACAACAATTATTAGAAAATAATCGAGTTAGAGCCGTAGCTATGAGTGCTACATATGGGCTGAGTGATTGACAAAAGAGCTCCTCTAAGTATTTTAGTGGGTGGATTCAAGACAAATTTTCGATGTTCTTGGAGAACCAGTTCATAATTTAAGTCATGTAGATACTCGAACAATATCCCATATTAATAGATCCACAGCCGCCTTTATACAATTAGATATAAAATTATCAATCTTTGAAACAGGCATAAAAGTGGTGGATTTTTTAGTGCCTTGTCAATGTGAGAGAAAAAGAATTATTTGGAGGAACCGGAGTGAGTAAAACAATGTTTATGGTGGAATTAATCAACAACATTGTCAAACCTTAGCATTTATTTTTACTTGATTATGAGAAGGAGCTAAAAAAAATTGTTGCAACTTGAATTGTAGTTATATTCCTGAAATGTCGACCTCATAATCAAAAACACTCCCAGTGACTTTTCAACGAGTGCCTCGACAGGAAAGGGGGAGGAGATATATTTCAAGGCTTCATATGTTTCTCTGGGAAAAGACGTCTAGAATGACCAATCTTCCCAAGTTTGACAATAGGAAGAGGGTCTCTAGATCTCCTAGATTCAAATAGGTTGACTTGATCTATGTTAGGGCATATGAACAATTGTTTAATATTCTTAAATTAAGATATTAAATATCAAATGTAAGGATGGATATTCTACAATCCAAGTGAAACAATTAACCTCAAATATTATAGTCACTATGTACAAGAAGGAGCGATCTTGCAAGGGTTCGAGCCGAAGATGAAGGCTAGAAGTTCGATGCTCCATGTATATTCATTTGGTTAGGTGTCTGCTTAACCTCAGCTTGCTAATTATGAAATAAGAATATATATAAAGTATTAACAAGAAGCAATAAAAAAAAAATGATCTTGCTCAAATAAAATATACCCAAAACTTCTCTTTTCTACCTTATGGAAATTAAATGCTAGCGAATTATATATGTTTGTTTTTTATACTTTAATAACCCATGATTTGTATCATTTTAGTGTTTACATGACGAACCACTAAACACATTTTAATTTTTTTGGCATGAAATATTGATATAATGTGTGTTAGTGCCTAGCCACTGCCATATCAACATATTTTACCTTTTTGTGATGACATGATATTAGTGTGACTGGCATATTCTCATGTGACGACTGATATGCATGTCATTGACACTCAGCCATATCGCATAAGCGTCAGTCACCTGTTCGCATCTAAGTGTCAATACGAAGAAAAAGTAGGTCACTAGAGATTGAAAGCCAAAGCATAGGCCGCTAAGTGTCAATATAGCAAATATAAGTTATAAAAGGGAAGTTTTTCTTAAAATCTATGTAGGTAATTGTATGAGAGAAGGGTTGGTTAAAACACAACACCAAGATTGTTGCTTTCACCTCATGGCTGAGGTGCCTGAGGTTAAAACTGGATAGCTTGCCAATATAATTCATCAGCAAAGTGGGTAAGTCCATGGGTTCGATACACCAGGTGCGCATCTAATACAGGGTTTGCCCAACCAAAGATTACCAATTCACTCACAAAAAAAAATTAGAAGTGGTCATGAGCTCCACAATTGCCACAAATTTATGTTTCAATATTAGGCTTGAGCTCGGCGCCGACCAGCCATACTCAGCTTGGTTTCAATGTAGCATGGGTTTAGTCTCAAACTGGTTGCCTACACCATGTCTCGTCTGCTAGGTGGGTTAGTCCGAAAATACTCAAGTTGAAGTCATGAGTTTGAGCCCCCGCCTTGTTCATGTAGTAGGCGGTTTGCCTAAACTGAAGATTACCAACAAATAAAAACAAATTAAATTGGCTACAAGTCCATCTTCATTGCCATGTTAGGCTGTGACCTGGACCCGGACCCGGTCATTCAGACCGCTGATCCTGTGCAATATGGATGCAGTTGGAAGCTGTTTGGATTTCCAAGCTCTTTGTGTTGGACCAGACACTTCTAGGTTACATGTGTGTGTGTGTGTGAGTCCCTGCTAAAGCATTGTAGAAATGCTCTCACATTATCTTAATTTAATATGTTCAAACTCACTTAAAAAAGTGATATCTAATGCATTTATTGTTAGTGATCGTATAGAAAGGACCCAAGAATCAACCCAAATCTTATGTAGGGCCACCAAATATATAAGAAAATGAGAAACCTGTGGCATCTCTCAGAGAAGGCTCTGCCCACCAGTTAACTTTTATAAGCCTGTGCAGTTAAGAGTGTGAGCATGTGTGAGAAATCCATGCATACACACACACACACACATCTTTTTTAATTTCTAAAGTTGCATTTTTGCATGGTTTATGTTGCTCAGGCCAGAAGTTGGGCATTGACACTAGCAATGCTAAGGTGGTGGACCAAGAAGGAGCAGAAATAGACAGTGTTGATGTGGTTAGGGATGAAGACAGACTCTTCTTTACAGATGAAAGTGGTAGTGTGAATAAATGAGGCCAACAAGATGATCTCGTCGATCAAGTTTCCCGTCACAGCACCACCAAAATTGGCCGTCACGAACAAATCTGGAAATATATGGATACAGATCACCTCCTTGTAAGGTGGTTATCTTGAATTGAGGAAAACCTGGAGTTCTTTCTGACAATTATTTATGCGCCTACACCATATGTCATTAATGAATTGAGATGCATCTTCTCTCTCTCTCTTTCTCCCTCTCTCTCTCTAGAGAGAGAGAAGAAATTTGGTATATGCCAATAGCATTATATGTTAGCATATCTAAATAAATCTAAAGCATATATTTCAAAAGATGAATGGTAGATATTTAAGGAATACTTGTTCCAAGCTAAGTTGCATGGGAACGTCCCATGGAAGACGTTTCCCGTTTGGGGAACATACTGAAACCGGATTCACCCGTGAAAATAAATATGAAAACCTGTTACTGAAACTGGACCCAGGGAGGACGTTTCCCTAATGCCGCACTTTTTATTTTAACGTTTCTTTTTTACAACTATATTACATATATATGTATATGTTACTGTATTTCTACTTTCCTTTCTTCAAATATACATATATACCTATGAGATATATGCATTTATTTAGTTATTTATATGCTTATATATTTAAAATTTTAGTTATATATTTTTATATAGTGTTCTTTTCCCATTTTCTAATTTTTAAAATTTTTCGTTTCTCATAACCCGTTTCTTTTGGGTTTCTGTACAACATAGGTTGCAAGTAAATTTGATTCAAAAGGCAAGTTTTAAAATTTAAATCTTAACCTTCAATCTTTTAAAATAAAAGGTTGAGATTTGTTTGAATATCCTAACATTTGGTAGCATATACCATACTCTCTCTAGAGAGAGAGGGTATTAATTGAGCATGACAATGCCATGGCATTGTTAGGATCTCTCCTAGTCCATTATGGCCACTTATAAACATCTATAAGTGGACTTATGGGCCTCTAAAATCTATTGGGTCATGACAATTGAATAATCCTTCTCATTTATCTTATAAGTAATGCAACAGATCTAATTCAAAGGCGAACACATCTTCTCCCTCAATTCTTGGCAGAATATTGTTTGTTGAATTTGAAGCTCACAATCTGAACTGCAGTGAATCAGATCCGGCATGGTTCTCATGAAAGGGAGAGGGAAGAGGAGAAGGTCCAGGCCTCTTGCGTTTTTCATTTCTGTCTGCTAACAAACCACACGGGGCATGTTTAGATGACCTTATAGTTACATAATATGCCAGTATTTTCTTTTTAATGTTGAAATAAACAAAAGAATTCACTCATGAAATTGCTTAGCAAAGGCTTTCTGCTTGTAGAAGCTTGAACCGTGTTGGGTTTCCAAAATGGAAGGCAAATGGAAGATAGTCACTGTGTTTTCAGGTTTAAAAAAAAAAGAGCCAACCATCATGGACAACAAGCAATAGCTCACCTAATTGAAGGTCATGAGTTCGATACCCAAGGGGAGCATATCTGGCTTCAGCATCGCTTTAAAAGATCAAGCAATTCATTAAGATTATGTGACTATAAAAAATATATAATATTGACAGCTAAAAATGGTCTTCTCTTTCACAGGGAAAAACTTACTACAAGGGTTGCCAGTAACTTCTTCGAAGTATATCAACTGCCCACAAGCTCACACACATTCAAGAACAAAATTGTGGAACTTTAGACTCTTTCTAGTGAGTGGGTATTGTCAAAATCATAAAAAAATGGCACAAGGAGATGCAACTCCCAAGTCTAAGAGGGATTCTTCTTCTTTTGATTGGGAAGATACTTTTAGACAGACTCAGTGGCAGACCTATGTTCTTTTTTTTAGAGTGAAGGGCACTTGTATTTGGAGTGATAGCTACTTGTATTTCATGTCCACAAATAATTTTTTTTTTTAATTTCCATATGGTTTGTGGTAATTGGTTTCCTTCTTTCAGTATCGAAAAACATCGAGATGAAGCAAAATGTGTCATATTCTTACGCTCATCATCCGGCCATTCTAGAGGGTTGGTTCAACAATCCTTCATGCCCGCGGTGCCGAGATCATGCAAGGAGTGTTACTTATCTCACAGGGTCTCCCTAACCTAGCTTGTCTATCGAAATAATAAGGAAAAAAGTACATTTAAGCGTAGTTTTTCTTAAACAAGTTGATTTTCTGTAATAAAGGATCGCTTGGCTTTTCAATTTCAAATGATTAAAGTCTACCCATTAGATTTTGATAATTGAGTTTGTATACTTACTATTCCCTAGAATAAAAGAGCATTATCACTATATCTTTCAAAGTGATTATATTCTAAGTGCTATATATATATATATATATATATATATATATATATATATATATATATATATATATTACCACCAGGTGCATAAATTCCATGAAGAACCACCCTTTCCTTTTCATTTCTTGATTTGGTTGTGGATCGACACCTATAAGATACGATCTGTGTAGCCTTCTTAGTCAAAAAAGGTGAACTTTAAAACTTTGATGCCCGTGCACAAGTATATACTTTAGGCCCTGAAAATTCAATGGCGTTTCGGAATTCAGAGATACTGTGTTTCTACTAAAATCATCCGATTCGGAGCATACTTCTCAGTCGACGATCACGCTGAATACATTAAGGGTCAGGTAGACCATGCAAAAATCACATTTTATAACTTCCACCTGGAATATTGCTGTACTCACAGACCCATAACATTTTTCATATTTCGTGTATCTGTGTCTGTGTGTGTTGGTGTGTGCATGTGTGAGAGAGAGAGAGAGAAGGAGAGGTATTGCATGAGTGAATGAATGTGTGTGTGTCATGTATGTGTTTGATACAAGGTTTAAAAGTAACGGATCTTGATTTTGGTACTCACATTTTACAGTTTCATTATCTATCAAATGCGGAACATCTTTCAGGTGGAACTGTAATTCAATGAGTTCAATTTGAATCAAAAACTTTAGCACGTGAGAGGAGTTGGTCCATATAGGAACTGGACATAGGGGTTTAAGAGAAAAACTCAACACATCTTTGTTTCTTATATTACTATCATATCTTAAAGTATCAATTATCATTACTACTCTCGAATCAAACACGAAACTGTGATTCATTGAAATCATAGTTATAAGCCTCATATGAATTTAAGCCTACAGTTTCACTACGAATGGCTTCATACCACCCATCAAACACACCCAAAACACTTGCAATACAAAGAATCTACGTATATAAGGGCCTTTAGTGGTGGTGGGCATGTTGGTGTGCGCGTGCAATGAACGTGTGTGACGCCGGAGCTGCAGCCATCAAGATCGGTTATCTGCAGAAAGTGTGTATATTGCGTGCTTGATTTGATGTGTATCCTAAAAGCTAGCTTTAGAGAGCCTACTAGCTATACTTTGGTACACAGGAAATATACCCTCTCTTGCTTTTGGTGATCAGAAAGAAAAAGCATGTCTTTTCCCCCTCCCTTATAGGGTATGCTTATGTGGGTGCGTAGCCTTTGGTGGTGAGAATCTACAGCTGACCTGTCTCACTAATTAACAAAAGCACATATATCATTATTTTAATTAATAACTCACAAATTAAAATAAGAAATAAACACCCATCCTCACATATAAATTCACAGTCAAAGGGTTGCATTTGTAGATGAAGTAACACCTTTTTACATAAGCATAAGCTCATCTTTCTAATAAAGTTACTTTGGGGGCTTATCCTTCATATATTTATATATATACATGTATGTATGTATATAGAGAAAGAGATTGGCCAACAAGTTTAAATAAGGCAAAACAAGTAAAACGCAGGATCCTCTCCTCACGAAGGAAGAGGGTAGCTTAAAATATGGAGGAACACATCAAATCAAAGAATTAGTTTTAACATCTTAGATTAGACACCCATTTTTCAGTGTGGCTTTTTCTTCCACTAGGCTTTGCGAGGTAGGTAGAGAGAAGAGAGTGAGAGAGAGAAAGAGAGGCGAAAGGTCGTATTGTTTCTACTTTTAAAAGCTTAGAAAAAGAGTCAAAGTGGTTGAAGTGGGAACGAAAAGGATCAATACATCACTCTCTCTCTCTCCATATATATATATATATATATATATATATATATATATATATATATATATATATATATATATCATATACATATATGTGTTACCATTGAAGCCTGATATCAAGTCCTTTGAGTTTAATATAAAGTTTCCTGTTGTAATTGGAAAATCAAATAATTATAACTCTTCGCTTTCAAATAATGGATTAATTTCACAAATAGAACATAATAATTCCATCCTTGGGCTCACATTTGATCATATTATGAGACATCCAAGATAAGATTATAGGTCATTTACCACATACTATGCTCCATTGATTCGCAGCCATATAGAATTTGCATCTTTATATCATTTTCAGAGCTCTAAATTTCATAGCTTCATGGGTTATTTTCAAAAAATAATTATCCATGTAGATGTGATTTAGAATCTCTTACCAGCACGAAATAGACTTATGCCCACAGATAGGGCATATATAATAAAAAATGCTGAGACATTTATTTTGGATCCTTTACGAAATTCGATTTACTTATGAAGAACATTGGAACAATACATCCAAATATCTCTCTCTCCATATATATATAGGAACAATACGTCCAAATATCTCTCTCTCCATACATATACATATACATATATACATATACATATATATATATATACATATATACATATATATCATATACATATATATCATATATATGTATATGTATATGGAGAGAGAGAGAGAGAGAAGTGGGGAGCAACAGCTTCAACTATAACATGATTTAGGTATATCTAGATCTTAGGGGCATTGGGGCATTCCCTTTTAACGATGCACTACATAGCTCAAATGCAGTGAAAAATAAGCATGGGCCTCTAAATGTTCACTCGGATGTAGTGAATCAATTGTATAGACGGTTCTCACATCATACATGGATGTAAATAAAGAAGTTAGTTTCACTACATTATCGCTCGAATGTAGTGAGCAAGTTATAGGAAGGATCTTCACATTTTCAACATGGACGAATGCGGGATAAGAAAACTTGTCCTAGATAATAAGATTTGTATTGATACTTGGAATATCGGAACATCGACCGACAAGTTAATGGAGGTGGTAGATACTATGATTCGAAGAAAGATTCACATTCTATATTTATAAAAAACAAAGTGGGTTGGAGAAAAAACAAAGGAGATCAAGAATACAGGTTTTAAATTATGATACTGAGAAAAGAAAAATGCTCGAAATTGGTTGGTATTATTATAAATAAAGATTTAAAGGATAGTATATATATATATATATATATAATGATATAGTAATTGAATTATGATAGTAAAATTAGTGTTAGGAGTAGAGGCTTTGAATATAGTTTGTGCTTATGTACCTCAAGTAGGATTAAAAGGTAGTATAAAGAAGCTTTTTGAAAGGAGTTAGATAACATAATTCAAAGAATTCTACAATGGGAGATATTTGTTTGGAAGGAGACTTAAATAGACATGTAAGTAAAGAGGTATTAGGATATCAAGGTATTCATAGAAACTATGGTTTTTGAGATATAAATAAGGAAGGTAGGTAGATTTGCTGAATTTTGATCTCTTTATACTCAATACAATTTTCAAAAAATGAGATGAACATTTAATTACTTATAAGAGTGGCTTGTCACAAACACAAATTGATTATTTTGTTTATAGGAAAAAGATATATCATGTTGTAAAGATTGTAAGGTAATTATAGGATAAAGCTTAATCGCTCGGTATCAACTTTTAATAATATATTTGTAGGTAAAAAAAAGTGGACAAAGAAGAATATAGACCATAAAGTTATTCGAACTAGATGGTAGAGAAAGACGATATATTTAAACAAAAAGCTTTTCAAGGAGATGCTTAGAATTATGTTGGTATACCTTCTGATATGTGAAACAATATGGATATACATATTAGAGAAATGACAAAAGATGTATTAGGCAAATCTGAGGGAGGCATAGAGGCACAAAAAGAAACTTGGTGGTGGAGTGAGGTGGTGAAAGATAAAATCAAGGCAAAGAAGGCATGTTACAAATTTAATTATACCAAGAAGATTAATGAAACTTAGGAGGCATATAAAAAAGCAAAGAAATAAGCAAAAAAGGTCATTAGTGAAGTAAAAACAAAATTTTATGAAGATTTATATAAAAAAGTTAACTCAAAAGAAGGTAAAAGGAATATTTTTAAGATAGCTAAGGCTAGAGATAAGAAAACTAAGGACCTTACTTTTGTTAGATGCATTAAAGACGAGGATGAGAAAATTCTCGTGGCGAATGATGATATAAAAAATAGATGAAAAAGTTATTTCTATAAGTTTTTTAATGAAAATACAAATAGTATTACTAGCTTAGGAAAGTTAGCCAAATCAGAAATGTATATAAACCATAATTTCTTTCGGTGTATTCAAAAGAATGAAGTCAAAGAAGTTCTTAAATATATGAAGGTTGTCAAATCTATAGGACCAAACAATATTCCTATAGAAGTATGAAAAATCTTAGGAGAGATTAGGTTCACTTGGCTCACAAGACTAATGAAATATGAAGAACCCAAAATATGTTCGTTGAATGGAGAGCGAGTATACTTATACATATATATAAGAACAAGAGAGACCTTAAGAATTGTATGAATTATCGAGGTATTAAGTTAAGACAAGTATTGAGTACAACAGAGAACCAATTTAGATTCATGCCCGGTAGACCTACTATTGAAGTGATTCACCTATTGAGACCTCTTATAAAATATTTTAGAGCAAAAAGAATAACCTTACATGATATTTATTGACTTAGAAAAAACTTCAAAAAGATATTCTTTGGAGAATCTTGAAAAAAGAGGTATCACATTTACATGCATAAAACTTATAAGAAACATGTACGATAGTACAAAAGTATGTGTGAGGACTCATGAAGGAATGACAGATTTCTTTGAAGTTAATATTAGGTTATATCAAGAATCAACTTTAAGTTTATACTTATTTATAATTGTGATTGATGAGTTAACAAAACGTATTCAAGATAAAATACCTTGGTGTATGTTATTTAGAGACGACATTGTGTTAGTGGAAGAGTATAAGGAAAAAGTGAATAGAAAATTGGAACTATAGAGAGAAACATTAGAAAGTAAAGGCTTTCGACTTTATAAAACAAAGACAGAATATATGGAATGTAAGTTTGATCATTTGGTTACTTCAGAAGACCTAGAAATTAAGATTGACACACATTACATCTCTCACAAGAAAATTTTTGAATACCTAAGATGAATTTTTTAGATTAATGAAAAAATTGATGGAGATGTTATGTATAGAATTAATTATGGTTGGTTAAAATAGAGAGGGGCGTTACTAGGTCTGAGTGTTGGACAATTTATATTGGACAATTAGACCTAATAATTTTATTGTTTTGAGTGTTGGACAATTAATCATCAACTTGTGCAAAAGATATTTTTGGTAGAAATGAAGATGTTGAGATGAACGAGCGATCATACAAGGAAAGATCATATACATAATGAGAATATTAGAAACAAATTGGGAGCAAAACAAATAGAGAATAAAATGAGAAAAAATAGTTTAAGATGGTTTGGACATCTAGAAAGATGACCTAAAGACACTCCTATAAAAAGATATGAAAAACTATATTGTAAAAATGTTAAAAGAAGAAGAGGATAACCACAAAAGTTTTGGAAAGAAATAATAAAAAATGATCTAGTTTATATTGAGCTAACTACTAGCAAGGCACATGACAGGGCCATGTGGAAACAAAGAATCCATAAAGCTAACCCCACACTAGTATAGGAAAAGGCTTAGTTGTTGTTGTAGCTCTTAGGTGATCTCTTTTAAGTTTGAAGTTTTAGCTCACAAATTTGGAAGAACTCTATGGCTTTCCTAAAAGGGGCTTGGTTGAAGTGTATGCCCATAAATATGTCTGCTTTTGAATGTGTCTATTCATAATGCTAATAGAAAATCAACAAGTGTTTGTGTGTGAGAGTTTTGTTATGTGTGTGTGTGAGAGAGAGAGAGGAACTCATGCAGCGAAAAACGAAGGAAGACAGTTTACCATTATTCAACTACAATGACCATCCATCAATTCTTATTTCTTACTCTCATAACTTCCCTAAGACCTGCTTCTCTAACAATTGATATGATCCAAGAAACGGTAAAGAAAGAAAGGAAAAGTATTCGCACAAAGAATTACCAAGGTGGGAGCCATTGCTGTCATCTCTGTGTGGGACCCTGGGCCCACCCCAGTTCTCTGTTCTGTAGTCGAGTAAACCTAGCCCGAAATAAAGGGCTTCTTATGTCCTTGACCCGAAATCCTGGCATTGAACACGACCATGCCTTTGAAATGAGAACCTCTCTCTCTCTCTCTACGAGGATTACAGAGAAGAACACTATTTCCGAAAAAAGCAGTAATTATTGCAAATTATTTCGAAAATTCACATGGCATGGAATCTCATAAAAACAAAGAAAACCCACCAAAGCCCAAAAAGACCATTATCGTCATCATGTACCTCCTCCATAATAACGATGATACACCAACTTTTGTTTTACCCCAAACTCTTCCATTCTTCATTTTACTTTCCTCAACTCTCTCTCTATATATATAATCTCTCTTTATCTTGAGAGATATATCTATATCTCTACCATTAGCTCTTTCTCTCTCTAGAGGTGGAGAAAGATGAAAGCAATTATATTTTGGTTTTCTTAAAGAAGATAATAGAAGCTTTATTGATGATTAAGAGAGACAGTCAAGCATATATTCCTCAATGGGGCCTACAGCCACACTGATGTAGAACGGCCGTATCTCACACCATCAATGAGTACAATCGATGGCAGAGATTCATTCTTGAGTGGGCGAGAGGGCCCACCAAGGAGGGGCATGATTTGGTGTGGGTCCCCACCCCCTTACGGCACTCATTTATTTGCTTCCAGCGGGCAGGCAACCAGAATCAAAACCCGCCCGATATGACCACGACGTAAAACCCCACACATTCTTTCTATTCCTTCCTCTCCCTTTCTCTTCCTCATCATCATCATCGTCTCTTTCCCGTCGCCCGACGTCCAACCAGAGACCCTCTTCGAAATTCCGACCGGTCAAAACTCCAACCCCGAAAACCACCATCATTCTTCCTCAAGAACTCTTGAATCCCACTACCACTATCAGAAAACAGAGCTCGTATACGGCGAGAGCAGAGGGGAAAAAAAAGAGAAATTTGATCTCAAGAAAGAGAAAGGCCATCATTGCCGAATTGGGTTTTCGTCCTCTCTCCTTTTTAAACCAACACCAAGCTTCTCAATCATCCCTCTCTCCACCGCTATGGGCGACACCCATCATTACTTCCATGCATGCACTCTCCTATAATTACACTACCGTTACCCTGTATTTCCCTTACTCTCATCACTGTCTCTCTTGTACGCAAGGAGAAAGGTTGTTGGTGGTCGAAATCGAGTCGAATCGAGAAGATGGAGTCGTCGATCAATGGGTTTTATGCGAAACTCCGGCGGGGAATGCAGGATTTGGAGGAGAGTATGGATCAGTATCAAGATGGATTCATGAGCGGTCGGTGGGTGAACCAAGTGCTCGGTTTTCTCCGGGCGCTTCACGGCGAGGTGGTTCGGTTGGTACAGAGTCTTCGATTGCCAGCCGGCGAGAAGTGGTTGGATGATTACATGGACGAGAGCGCGAAGTTGTGGAGCGCGTGTCACGTTCTGAAATCCGCGGCGTCGGGGCTCGAAGGGTACCAGGCGGCGGTGGAGGCGGTTCTGCCGGTGGCGGAGGACGGCCGGTGGCCTTCCTCCGGCATTCTGTGCCGGCAGATTATGCGGAGTATCTCCGGCTGCCGGCGAGAGGCCATCAGCATCGAGGAAGACAACAAGGCGCTCGTCGATGCCCGGATCGGCGACCTCGTTCGCTTTCGCGTCGTCGGCACAGCGGGAAAGTTCGCCGGGTTCCGCGGCGTGCTTTTCGCCATGAGCAACGCTAGCTCTCTCCTTCTCGTCGTTCTTCTCTGGGCGCTCGCTCACTACTCTCCGTCGTCAAATTCATACTCGAGAACTGCAACGGAGGAAGAGGAAGGCTGCTGCCTCTGCTTCGGTTCCGGGTTGCACCGCCGGGTCGCGGCGGAGATTGAACGGATTTCCGGCGGGGCACGATCGCCGGCCATCCTTCTATACGAGCTCCGGCGTTCTCAGAATATCATGAACGATATCTGGGCGTTAATGGACCTGCGGGCTCAAGGAAAGGCCGACGCCAGCGCGTCGGCCGTGGCCGAAAAGGTCGAAACTTTGCGGACGTGTTTGGCGTCGTTCAAAACGGGATTGGAAGGCGTCGTTGCGCAGCTCGATGATTTCTTTGATGAGATCGTCGAGGGAAGAAAGAAACTTCTCGATATCTGCACTCGAAGACAACGATAAAGGCGAAGAAGAGGAACCATCATCAACGATTCCAGAGAGAGGCGAGAGAGGACAAGAGATCGATCCATTATGGCGTCAATTTCCTTTGTGGGTATTGCTATTTTGTTGCTAAAGATTCACCGTTATACTTGCAGAGTTATCTAAGTTACTATATAGGTAAGATGCTAGATAGAAATAGTCATATGATAGGTCGACGTTAAGAAAAAGAATCAATGGTAAATAACGTCAAAGAGAACACCAAGATTCGACATTTTGGATGAAGAATTTGCTCTGATCTTTTCCGTTGTTTTCGTTTAGCATTACCGTTTAGGATTGTTTTGCTGCTTCTTTTTAAAGTTTTAGGAATTTTGTGATGAGAAGGGAGCCTTCAAGCTTTCTCTCTTTTTGTAAAGATTTAAAATGGAATGAAGCTATGTTTTGAAAGTTGAAGGTGGCGATGATGGTGGCGGGGCTATATTTTTAGTTTTGATAACGTAAAAAAGCGTATGAATGAATGAATGAAAGGAATTTAACCAAAAAGGAAAGCTTTCTTCCTGTTTCAAAATTTCGTTAGTGCTCTAATTCCTTCATTAGTGATAAAGAAAGGGGATTGTCTTCTTTCTCTCTGTGACACATCTGTCAGCTAAAAACAGTAGGGAGGAAATGATTTCAGACGCATATATTATTGGAGTACTGAATTGAAGCTTTCTTTTTCCATTAAACTAATAATTGTTACAGATGGGTTTTTCTTGTTTAAAGTATTAAAGGATGGCAATGATGAGTGCTTCTGGAAGCCATGCTTCTGATGGTGGAACTTTTGCTCAATTTGATGGCAGACTCCATAATTCGTCTTTCTTTCTCTTCCTGATGAGATTCGGCTTCCTTAATCATGTCTCCCACAAACGCCTCCTTCGTCACATGCTCTGGCTATACATACATGAATCTGCACAGAGAAAGAGCCAACTTGGGAGTTTGTGCTCGGAGAGAAAGGCAGGCTCTTTCGGAAGTTATCATTTTTGCTCGCTTTAACCAAACATTTCTCTGAATCATTGTTCCCCTCTTTTCTCTCTTTCTTTGTTGCTTTGCTTTGCTGGTTGGATTGAGCAGTTTCAACTGCTGGCTCTTACTTGAATGCGACCCATTCCTTTTCCTTTTCTTTCCCTTCCTTTTGTGTGATGAACTGCACCATAAGTGAAGGTGGGACCCCTTAATTGACGGGGGAACAGCTGAACCCATGGCAGTGCACCGTAATACGTATACTGAC
This sequence comes from Brasenia schreberi, assembly GCA_036023115.1. Taxonomy (NCBI): domain Eukaryota; kingdom Viridiplantae; phylum Streptophyta; class Magnoliopsida; order Nymphaeales; family Cabombaceae; genus Brasenia; species Brasenia schreberi. The sequence continues at coordinate 18,785,805 of JAYKKT010000066.1, forward strand.
ACGGGATAGGTTTTCTTCTTTTACATAAAATTAACACCCAAGTGTAGCCCAAAAGGGATGTATATATATATGCTACCAACATTCCATTACCCAAACAAATTTCAATTGAAAGATAGATAATTAAAATTTGAATTAAAAATTGTATGTATTTTTTGCTATTAAAATTTATATATCAACAATCTATCTTTCAGTTTATATAGTTGAAATTTGTTTGGAGAAGTTATATATATATATATTCAGCTTTACTTCAGGATGACATGAAGGTTCAAGCATGGTTTGACAAGTTTGAGAATAAGTTCAAGCTTGACCCATTTGTTTTGAGACCAACACTTGAGCTGAGTGGGTATGGCCGAGCATAACATGCCATGCCTGGCCAATGGATTTCAATTAGCTCAGTTCAGTATACTTCTGCATGCGAGGTGAGTTCTCGTTGTATATGTTTGAGCTCCATTTTGGTGTCGCAGATCGACACTAATCAGCTAAATTCTGGATTTGATAACGGATAACCTACCTTTGATTTGCAGTTCTTTGAATTCATCATATACTTACAGTTGATTGCAAACCCATTTAGGGACTTGGTATTCCCTTAATTGCATTGAATTCTCAAGAGCAAAGCAAGGACGTCAAGACGGGCTTTGGGAGGAGGCCTCAGATGCAGAGACAAGACAAAAGATAATACAAACAATCAGACAAAGGATAAGACAAACAATAAGATAACTGGTGAGACATTATGGTATTGCTGGTGCAATTAATGGCTGATCTAAGTCATGCAAAGGCTTGATTCAGTTAGGCACTATATCATTTTCCATTGCACATGCCAGTCCAACATCTTTAAGGGTCCTACTGATTCGGGTTCTTTGTCGTTTAGGTCACGACTAAGTCGCACATCTCGCTTGTAGCTTCCCTCATCAAGACGAAGAAAAAAGAAAGTATCGCTTTAAGCTGGTTCAGAGCCCTTAGTATAATTCAGCGCTGCTGCATCTTTGGACATTGTTGTCATCCAAAAAGTCCTTGCCTGATCGAATTTGATTCTTGGTACAAGTTCTGATAAACTAAGATGTTCTTTAGTTCAATGAATTTACAGGGAGTTCATGCTTCTGGCGCAGATTCAAACAGTTGTAGAAATGTCATTGAATGTCATCACAGAGTTATATTCAGTCATGGCCACAGGATAAAGAAAAAGATAATGCTCAATGCCATTGATCGAGTGTACTGCAAAATCTTTACCGAAGTCAAACACACTTTGAACTTGCAACAAAAAGAAAAAGTCTCTGCTTTCTGTCCTCGGCATCAAGAGCATGAGCTCAACCTCTTCCTCGGCTCACTTAGTGGGTATAGACACCAAGTAAAGCCATAACCAAGCCTTGTCTCGCACTAAGTTGGATTAGTTAAATAGAATTTTAGTCACCACTGAGCCTGATCTCACACAATATCAGCATTAATCTCTAACTAAGCAAGATCACGTCTTATTGTTTTTCTTTCATTATTTTGGAGCTCTTCCATTATGTTTTTAAAGTGTTCACCATCAAATTTCCCGTATGTGATGCACCTCTCTAATTTAGCCAACATAAACAAGAAGCTTCTCTACTTTGATTCTTCTATTTTTATTCAAAATAATGACCCCAAGTATGCATGCAGATGAAGCAAAATAATATTACTTCGTATGTTTGTGATTTATCATGATTTTTATTCCACAGTCAAGTAACTCTCCATGAACTTGAAAGGAAATTTTATCGAAGCATTTCTATTCATAATTCACAAGTATGTTTGTGTGTGCATGCACGCACGTGTTTGTGTGTTGATCTTTGGGTGCCATGATGTTATTTGTTCCGGGTCGTGGTTGGTGACAGCTAGGTGAGGGAAATGGACCACGTTTGGGGTCCATCTTCCATTGAAATATGCTCCAGTCCACCCACATTTCTTTTCTAGTATTCGCCCTGTCCTGTACATCAATTGTTTATGCTTTTAAGGTACCAACAACCTCAATTCATTCTTGTGGTTCTTGCCAAACCCGAATCCAATGTAAAATTGCTTATCAAAAAACCCATATCATTGTAAAGAAGCCATTCATATAACACGAGCTCAATGCAGCTTACTGCTATAACCCATAGCAGGAAGCAGTGGCGGATCTACATTGAGCCAAGGTGAATCCGCCCCACCCGAAATTTTGAGAAAGCAATAAAATTTATAGTAAACGATAGAGTTTGTGGCCTATATACTATATGTTTCATGCTGCCCTAAACAGTTAGTGTTTGCCCCATCCCACAATAATTTCTAGGTCCACCACTGCGAGGAAGCCTTAAAAATTGATCAAATAAGTGGAGAACAAGTCTCGAATCATGTGTTCTCAATGTGAATTCAATTCCTTCAGGAAAACTCTAGGTGAATTATGAGTTTTTGTATTATTATCTCTTACTGATTACATTGTTTGGCTGCATTTACCTCGAGACTGTGTGTAGTTTTGCATTTGCATTTCATTAGGATTTGCTAATAAACAAGTCAAACAACCGTTGCTATTCGGCATATTTTTGGTATGAACGAGCCTTGCAGCATACCCAAGCCAGCTTAGCCTAGCAGCCTTTGTTCTAACCTGTATGCAGCTCGGTTCATCTTGCAACCCTAAATTTTAGGGCTGCTACCCTTTTACTTTATCATGATTTAGGCCCACGCTTGTGGCGTAGGGGAATCAGTGACACCAATGCATAATTGAAGAGATGGCTGCCATTAAATACTCTTGTCTGTGAGCTTCCACCATTAACTCCCTCATTCACTGCCTCATAAATCACAATTGCTCATTGGCTCAGTAGTTACACTTGAGCATCAAACGATCTCCTTCAACATCAACCATATCGAATTCCCGGGAGGGAAACTTTCTTAAAGTTCATCCCATCTCTTTGGTATGGAGCACTGTTGTAAGGATCGATAGAATTGGATCGGCTGATTCGACTGAATCATCTACTATGAGACACAAATTAGAGATAATCAACATTGTGTGAGGCAAAAAATAAATCGCAATTTAGAGACATTAAAGAAAACAGATAAATTATAATACAGCACAAAAACAAAGCAAAGGAGCAGATGAGAAAACGAATCTTAGAAAACTTTTAAAAAGATAACATAATAAAGGCCTAAATTATGTTGCAAAGGCCCGTTAGGGTTCAACACTCTTTTGCTTAGACATGACAGTTTCCAGTTTTTTCAAAACTAGAACCAGAACAGAATGACAATTGAGCCGGTTCCAATTCCAGTTCTGATTTGAGGTCCAAACCATCTGAAACCGAGAAAATATGTTTTTAAATTAAAATTGTTTAAAATTATCAGAAAATGACAGTTTAGAACTGCTGCTTCGGTTTCATGCCCAGTTTAAGGCCTAGTTTCAATGGTTCCACCTGATTCCTGACCCAGTTCAGTTCCAGTTGAAACCACCCGGCCGGTTTGGAACCCGTCATGTCCAATTTTCCTGGCAACTGGATCTGATCCAATATCAAATGGAACATAGAGGCAGTTATTTATGTGGTTGAGAACAATTAGTATTGCTCAAGCAGAATCAATCATCACAGTGGATTATCCAAGATAACACCAAAAATAAATTATGGATGCATCCAAAGGAACTCACTGTAGCTAATACAGTAGACGTCAGAAATATTTTTTTATTTTATTTTGAGATCATATAAATGATACTTGTTGGAGCATATAAAGTGTAAACATAAGAGAGAAGCTCAATGATGAGGGTTTCTCTCTCTCTCTCTCTCTCTCTCTCTCTCTCTCCATTCAATGGGTCAAAGGTGAAACGGTGCTCTAAGTATCGCACGAGTGCGCACACGCACGTGCACAGACAAGAACTATCAAGTTCACTTCATTGGACAGCCAGATCTGGACCACGGCACTAATGCACTGGATCCCACCCAACCAACACTGATGCATCAAGCAAGACGAAGATTGTTTCTCCACGGGCTGCAAGTTGTCTGGTATCATCACCCCACTCACCTAATCGGTTTTAAGAAAGCCAGGATGGCTGCAACTAAGACGAGGATTGGTTAGCCTTGCCAGAAAGAACAAAAAAGAGGGTAGCAGGGCTCTTGACTCCCTTCATGGCTGGCGTGAGTTCAATTCCCCGGGAATGCCTACGCAGCTTTGCACTCCCGTTTTAACAAAAAAAATTGAGAATTTATTTCTTGATCATGAAATGCCATTTATATCTTATATATACAACCGAGGCAGGTGATATGGAAGAGCACGAATAAGCATATCCTTCATATCCATGGCACCTTTAGAAGCCATTGGTCGACTGCAGCAAACTAAGCCGATTCCCTTCACATGTCGAATGCAGGGAGAGCAAACTGCGTTGCGAAATTCTCCACTCGGGCTCTGAGGTCAAGCACATCCTTGTTGTTTTGTAAGGCCTTCAAGAGATCCTTGTGTAGCTTCCCATGCTCCTTGTGTATGGCATTCGCGATTTGAGCCGCCTTGACAAGGAATCCTGCAATTGTCTCGAAATCGTTCTCCAAGCATCCTCTTGATGTCATTGCAGGGGTTCCTGATCATTGGTAGGAGAAAGGACTTCAGAGAGATTATGCTTATGTTTTTTATTGTATATCAAGCACGCATTTGGATATCCAATGAGAAGACGGCACTTCGACAATAAACTTACCGATCCGCACGCCCCCAGGAGATATTGCACCCCCATCCCCAAATACTGCACTCTTGTTTAAGCTAATGTAGCACACTTCGCAGACCTTCTCATAACTTTTACCTGAAGAATTGATAAAAGATTACATGTAATGCTTGTACAAACCTCAACCACCAAAGGAAGCAGCATCAAAGAATTAAATTGGACTGGTCAACAAATCGTACCCACAATCAGTAAATTAATGAAAACCATGAAACATTCAGTAAATTGACCCACGAGTTTCAGGGACCACGAGGACATTGTTAGCTCATCCAGTTCACACCACATTGGTGGAGTAATAATGGCTTCCCAACTGGCATCTCAAGATAAGGAATCCTGGCAAAATGTAAGAACTTCACTTTGCTCACATTGATCTATGTTTCAACACCACATGGGATGCCAACTGGCAAAAACCAGACGCCATCATCTGATGTTGGAGAAGCACAACTCACCATTGGGCAGTAAATCACACTAGTGACCATTGAATACAGTAGCGGCAGCCACTGTTCAACTTGCACCAAAAATAACCAAGCATTGCAAGCGAGAGATAAAGCTGCCAGCCAGCAACAGAAAAGAGACGCATGTTTAAAAACCTTGAAAAGGACTGGGAGCTGTTTTAGAATGCTGAACAATCAAAAAATGAGCGTAGATCCTTTAGAGATTAGATAATAAGGCACCACAGGTAGGCGGTAAAACCAAGGTGTCATAGAACAAACCGGCATTTCATCTTTACTCCCAAACATTAAATGCAGCTCACTCAACTCAATTACAATTTTTGACCTTTGACTCTTCTTAGTTCTTACAAATGACTCAGGAGGCTGAGTAAGCCAGTTGACTGACAAAAGGAAGAGGAAATAACCTAATGAAATCCAGGCAACATAGCAAAAACTATAGGGAGAATGCCATTGTCATAATCCATGAACGTATTTTACCAACTCCTGATACATCATCCACGATGGACAATAGGAAGACTCTAAAGTTCTTTTTGTCATGTATTATTTCAATAAATAGAGCATAAGAGTAACCATAGAGATGCTCCAAGATGCCTCTCCTAGCCCGTCATGCACCTTTAGTTAAATCTGCTCTACTTTCTTTGTATTGTAGGAACAAATTTTGAGTTAATAATCTTCCTCAGGAGGAAGAATTGTGCATTCCACTTGTTGTGCATCCGTAAATACATGAAGCGGCATCAGGATACTTTCATTTAAATTTTCACTGTAACAGGATAAGTGGATAACAGATATGTTCCTGGAAAGAGGGGCAATAGGAAGTAAGGTTCTTTAATTTAAAATAAAAGGAGACTTTCCTGTTATCAATTAGGAAGATTTGATCGACTGTGTGAGTGTGTACATGCACATAATCTGTTGGAAGGGAACTATGAAAAACAATCTTGCCTTTAGGATTCAAATGCGGGTATGGCTGAAGACAGATCAGAACGGTGAATAAGAACCCAGTTAGCCAAAGCCAACTTAGTGTGAGAAGAGGCTTGGGTCAAAAGGAAAAGATAGTTTCCTACTTAAAAGGTTCAAACAACGAGTTGTGAAAACAAAACAGAGTGCGGAAGAGAAAGGAAAAGACCTGTATCTTTAGTGTTGACATTGTATCTAAATGGTGAAAAGTGGAGGAAACAGCACACCTTAATGTTAGGGTGTACTAGGAAGTGACGTCAGTTGATGAAGTAGTGCTAGACAAAATTCAGTTATTCCGTAACATGAATTTCTCATTGAAACGACACAGTTGCATTCAATAAATAATCGAGACATGCATGCCTTTTCTCTCTCTCTCTCTCTCTCTCTCTCTCTCTCTCTCTCTCTCTCTCTCTCTCTCTCTCTCTCTCTCTCTCTCTCTCTATATATATATATATATATATATATATATATATATATATATATATATATAAGAAAATTCCTCCCAAATGTAGTTCTGTTCTTGGTGCCGAAAAATATGCCACAAGACATCCCAGAGATGCATTTAGAATTTAAATCACAGTTATCAACTAAAGAATATGATTTTCTACGGCTTGAAAGCTTTATAACATTTTGCACTGTTTACTTCTGAAGGCAGCACGGAAGCAATGTGGTAAGTAACCTATTGGACCACGTATCGTACAGGATATTGATGCGCAATATTGTTCCAGAACATACGATTTAGTTATTCAGTTAATGAAGAGAACTCATTTAAAAATGTTAAATCATTGATATTGATATTATACAATATGTATATATATATATATATATATATATATATATATATATATATATAAATATTATGATACAGTCTGATACTGTGTGATATGCAAAAATGGGTTAAAACAATAAACCCACGTACTGATATATGATATTGTTGTTTCATATCGTATGATACAATACAAGCAACCTCAGCTGTCATAATTAGAAGATGCAAAAGTTGATTTGTATTTACCACCAGCGAAATCACAATGATTACATGTCAAGAGTTTCACTCGAAGAAAATGACTGAACAAAATGTACAGTTGAAACTGGAGCTGATGAAATATTTATGGAAAATTCGCTTTTATGCATGTATGATGTATCTGTATGTGTAGGTAACAAATGACTAGATGAGGAACGCTTACAAACACTCATACGCAAAAGTAGCACATAATTTGAATCATTGGATATGTTCTTACTTAATGCACACATAGATATTCATCATTGTATTATTTACTATATGAGATACTTTGAATTGGATTGATCTAATGAGTAACCTTTTTTCTATTTCTGCAACTTTTGTCCCAACAGGAATCTGTGTTTTTTTCCTTTCTTGATTTTAAAAGTGAAATTAAGCATGAAAAATCCTGGTACCTAATTTCACAAGCAAACGATGGAGAATGTATCAGTAAGTTCACAAGACAATAACTCGGATAATACTAAACCAAGTTAAGAGATTACGCTTAAATTGGAAGTAGTAAATTCAAACTTTCTATCTCATGATGAGGCAATTTCCACAAATCCATCGTACTTTGAATATACAATGATGCTTTTCCTCTTTCTACCTTTACAATTAAAAACTATGCCAAGTATTCGTGGTTTTTGCAAGAACCTCCTTATATGCACCAGCCAGAACAAGCAGAAACAAGGATAAACATATTACAGTGTCCTCTTTTATGATAACTCTATCATTAAGCAGGCCATCACCAGCACACCAGAATATGAAATTCTTGACTCCCGTTAGAGAGATAACCCTCTAGCCGGTGAGCTATGGCCCTTTTGCTAACTAGCCTGACTTGGATACAATCGAATCAGAATATGACAAGAGAGAAGGCCTGAAGTGCTTACCTGTTAAGCCTAGAGGTCTTAAATCCCATAGCAGCAAGTGATTATCTGTGCCTCCAGTAACCAGTCTGCATTTTCTTCGAAGCAAAGCTGATGCCAGAGCTTGAGCATTTTTCTTTACCTGCTGAATATACGCTTTGAACTCAGGAGTTGCAGCCTGCTTCAAAGCTATTGCAAGGGCAGCAATGTGATTATTATGCGGTCCACCTTGTAATGATGGGAATACAGCAAAGTTTATCCTCTCATCCAAATCATACTGCTCATTTTCATCTGATTGAAGACTGCAGAGACCCCGTTTCCTTGGTTTTGTGCCCTTTCTGTAAAAAATTATTCCTCCCCGTGGTCCCCGGAGGCTTTTATGAGTAGTTGATGTAACAATATCGCAATAATCAAATGGACTTGAGCATTCCTGTTGCAAATGAAATATCCAGTAAGTTGGTAGACGCAGATGATTTAAGTTGGTGAACTCCAACAAATAATTCTAACTCAGAAAAACCTGAAGTCATGTTTGCAATAAAAAAAGTTTGTAATATCTTCATGCGCACAATATCAGTATTACGCCCTAGAAGCATTCATAACTTCAGCTTAGCAACAATCGGAATGCATGTCATACTTCTCCCTTATCCCTCTTAGTCATCATAGAGAGCAGTGTTATATGTATCACATTGTATCATACGATATGGTGTAATACATATTGTATCATGAAACTCTACGATACGGTATCGTATAAGATATTATATCATGTTGTATCGCACGATACGCCCAACAGAAGCCAAAACTCCGTGCTTCTGCAGGGTTTATGATTCCATTTTGGGTCTTCAAGCTCCTCTAAGATAACTTCCAACTAGGGTGAGGCATCTCCAATGTTACTATCATTCCGTTAGTACCCTTTCGTTGTATTTGTGAAGTGCGTGTGAATATCCTTTCGTTGTATTTGTGAAGTGGAAGACACTATTTGAGTGTTTTGGTGGTTTATGAAGTGAAGATTGAGGATTTATGAAGTGTTTTTATTTTCAGGTATATTAAGATTAAAGCGTTAAATTGGGATAGCAACCAGGGGTGTTAGGGACTCCCAATCTCGGTCCGATGATATGGCATGGTAGTGGGGTACGACAGTTGAGGGAAATAGATTGAAAAATCATATGCTTTTTATGAGAATGTGATTAGTGATGGAATTTTTCGTTTGAAATATAGTAGAGACTATAGTAAAGAAGTTGTTTCTTGCATGGGCAACGCTACGAAAGTGTTAGAAGCCATTAAATGGTAATATCTATAAAGTGTCTAAAGCCATTAAATGGTAACGTATATAAATGATTGAGAGTATAGTTGAGAAGATACAATAAAAGGATGATATAGAGATGTTAGAGAAAGAGGATGATGTTGTTGGATTTGGTGATAGCATCTCTTATGATGGTAGGACAACGATTAATAGTAGTTCCCGACCGCCAATTAGAGGAAAAAGGGTTGTTGAAGAGATTGGAAGTAATAGAAGAAAAAGGGTCACAGGAAGATCTTACTAAAGTGTACAATCATTTTCTCCTCCTGGTACTATACTTAGTGCTTAACCTGGAAGTTGTGTTGTTATGGCTTTAGAACAATTGCATGAACACGCAAACCTTATAGTAGGGTCATGGTTTTATGACGCATGCATTAATGCAGCAAATTATTTTCATTTTCAAGTAATGACAAATATCATTGCTAACATTGATCCAAGGTATAAGATGTCATCTTATCAAAAGTTGAGATGAAAAATATTATATAAGATTATCCTTGAAGTAGAAGAGTATTGTTCGATTTTGCAAGAGTTATACAAGGAGACAAGATGCACTATGATGGCAGATGGATGAACATATAGGCGAGAAAGGACTTTGTTAAACTTTCTTATCTATTGTCCTAAAAGACTTATGTTTTTTAGATCTCTAGACATGTCAAAAAAACAAAATACTGTAGTGGTCCCAAGGCAAAAAACTGATAAGGTGATATTGGAGGTTGGACTTGAGAATATAGTCTAATTAATTACAGATAATGCAACTAACTATAAAGCAGCTAAAAATGAGTTAGCGGATACTTATGAGACTTTTTATTAGACATCATGTGCAACCTATTGTCTAGATCACATCATCGAGGATATTGGAGAGATAGATGAGGTAAAGACATTAATAAAGTATTGCCAAGATATCACAAAATTTATCTATAATCATGCTTTTATATTATGTATGATGATGAGATACACATATGGTGTAGAGCTCCTTCGTACAACTACTACTTAGTTTATAACTAATTTCTTATTAGTAAAGAGTATTGTTAAACAAAAGCAAACCTTGAAAAGAATTTTTTTTTCGGATGAGTGGGAGAAGTTTAATGAGTTGCCTCAAAATAGAAGGAATAGAAAATTAAATGAGATTTTAGATTCAGTCTTTAGGAATACATTTTTAGAACTCTTGTGTTATACTATTAAGGATCACATGTCTTTTAGTCAAAGTTTTAGATTGGTTGATAGCGAGGATAAGTCATCTATGGGCTATCTTAATAAAGCCATAGATAGGACTAAAGAAGCTATTAGAAGCAAATTTAATGAAAGAAAGAGATAGAATAAAGAGTTGCATCAGCCTACTCATCGAGCATCGTACTACCTAAATCCAACATTTAGTTATTTTGCAAGCTTTAAAATGGACGATGAGGCTAATTGAGGTATCATTGATTGCATAGACAGATTGGTCCCTTATGAGAGTAGAACAGATGTTATACATCGAGAGATAGAGATCTACGATAATGCTCTTCTCTTTATGGGCTTGCTTATAGTCATTTGTAACCATAATAATATGAGCCCAGGTAAACTATTTATCTTAATATTTAAGTTTCTTAAATCTTATATTTATTGTAGAATAACTCTTTATGTTTATCTTTTTCTATTAGATGTTTGGTGAAATAGATTTGGAAGTCATTACCCAAACCTCGGAGATTTTGTAATAGGAGTTTTGAGCCAAACCTTTAGTGCAAATAGTTGTGAAAGGAATTAGAGTGTCTTTCAACATATCCCCAAAGAAAAGCACAACATGTTGAAAAATAAACGACTCAATGACCTAGTTTTCATCCGTTACAACATTTGGCTCCAACAAAGATAATAAAAGATTAATTACTAATTAAGTATTCAATTCAACATTTCATTTTCTTTAATTATTAATGTTATTTACTTATCTTTCTTGCAAACAATTAAAAAGTTAAATAGGGAGGAGAACCAATTTGATCCAATAAGTTTGGATAATTATGATCTTAAAGAGTAGATTATGAAAGATAGTGAAGCAAATACACTCCTAACCAATGTTGCAAAACTCGTATAGTAACATATGATATGGTACGAGTTTATCGCATATCGTAAGTCAGCACGATACGGTATACGATATTGTATTGTACTCTATGATTTATCGGACCGTATCATGTTGTATCGCACGATACGGAATGATACAGGTCATATCGTACGAGTCGATATTGACTCGTAAGATATAAAACCCAAGAAACTCAAGGGTTTTCCACCATTTTACTTGCTCTAAAATCCTTCCTTACCCCCAACCTTGCTCCCAAACTGTTTCATACCTTTCATTTACTCGATTTCATGAAGAAATCACACTTTTTTTTTGTCTCAAACCGTTGAAATCCATAGGGTTATTGTGATTTATCATACCCCCAACCTTGCTCCTAAATTGTTTCCATACCGTTTTACTTGCCCTTATTATGATTTATCTTTGCTCTGCTTCATGGTGTCACAACAAGGCGATTCAGCGTGAAAGTATTGTACTTCGGTGTACAAAGGCAATAGGTTTCTCAAAAAGTGTATGTTTTGTAACGAGGTGAAGCATATAGGTATTTCCCGCATAAAATATCTTGCGAGAACTAAAAAGGATGCAAGTGCTTATCGTCAAGTACTTAAAAGTGTGAAATATGAAATTTAACAGAACTCACAAAGGAAAAGAAGAGATTACGATAAAGAGAGAGTAGAAATTTCTCGATAAGAAAGTCATGCTATGGCTAGAGAGGAGGAGGAACAAACAGTTGAGAAGAGTACGAGAAGATGAGATAAAGGAAATAGTGTAGGTTCTTATGACAGTAGTAACGGTATTGGTTTTTGTTCTACTACAAGAGCCCTTATCCCCTTGATGGTTGCGAGGAGTGGTAGAAGAGGTACTAGAGGGGGTGGAATACATTTATTATTTCCTCAGTGTACTACTTCTAGAGCTCAACCAGGTATTAGATCAGTTATAGCTTCTAGAGAGATAATTGAGAAAGTAGATTTGAAGTATGCATAGTTTGTTTATGAAAATTATCTCCCATTTTGTTGGAAATTTATTTTCCTTTCAAAACATGGCAGATGTTATTGTTAATATAAGATATGATTATAAGGTCCCTACGTATCATGCTTTGAGGGATAAATTACTACAAAAGTGGGTTGATATTGTTTATAAATGGAGTCTTGAATTTAGGGAGTCAATGTAAGGTTATTGGTTGTTTCATTATGGTTGATGGTTAGACAGAGGAAATTTTAGATCATTAGTGAACTTCTTGGTTTACTGTCTAAAGGAGACATTATTTTTGAAATACTATGACTTGTCCCATATTGATAAAACTACTGATAACTTACTCCCTATTTTTGAAGATATTATTGAGGATATTGGTGTTTAAAATATTGTTCAATTCATCATTGATAATGCAACAAACTTTAGAGCAACTGGTAAGATGCTTGAGGTGAATTATCCATCCTTACTATGGACTCTGTTTTGCACGTTATGTAGATGCTTAAGGATTTAAGTGCAATGGATGACATTAAAGGGATTTTTGATGCATGCAAAAATATTATAAACTTTATTTATAATCATTTGTCTGGATTGCATTTGGTGAGAATCCACACTGGTGGAAGGGAGTTAATTAGGCTTTAGATTTGCTATGAATGCTATTGTTGTTCAAAGTCTTGTCATAAAAAATACATTAAAAAGATGTTTAGATGTGATGAACGGGGCTCAATAAGTTGGTCGAGAAAGAGAGAGTGAGTTATTGTAGTAGATGTTATTTTTAATGCTAACTTTTGGGATAAATGTAGCACTTTTTTTTTAGGATGATTGTGCCTTTAGTGAAGGTAATGAGAATGGTAGACAATGAAGATAGGATTGTTATGCCTTATATATATAATGCTATAGATAAAGCCAAATTGGAAATACAAACAAACATTGACGATAAGCAATCACTTTTAAAGAATGTTTGAAAGATAATTTATGCACATTGAAATCGGCAAATGCATCATAATTTATATGTTGCTGCATATTTTCTTAATCCCCCAATTAGATTTTCTCCCAACTTATAGAGGACGATGAAGTTAAGAAAAGGATATTGAATGCAATTGATCTTGTACAAGATTCATCTACACGTGCATCATTCATTTAGAGCTATATAAGTATATAGATAGTATTGGAGATTTTGGAAGGTCAATTCCAATACAACTCTACTCCCACATCTGACAAGGTATGATTTGATTTTTTGATAAATTATTATTACTTTTTCATTCTTATGACTTGTGTTGCTTCTTAAGACTTAATCTTTTATTTATTATGTTTTATTTTAGATAAATGGTGGACTCGATTTGATATAGATGCACCAAATTTATCGAGAGGTTGGCTCAACGCATATTAAGTTAAATGTGTAGTTTGAGTGGATGTGACAGGAATTCAAGCTTTTTTTAACGCATTCACACAAATAAGAGAAAATGATTGGAGCATGCTCGTCTTTGTGATTTGGTATATATTGCATATAATATGAAGTTAAATCAAAGGTAAAAAGATACTTTTGTTATATGTTTGTTATTCCTTATACTTGTAACTTGTAATTCATAAGTAATGATATTTTCTAACTTCTAAGTAAATTGTATTCTTTCTTTTGTGTTCTTCGTAGATAAATGTAAAGAGATCAAAGACAAGGAAGGTACCATAAAACCCACTTAGCTATAAAAATATTGATATTTTTTGTGATTGGGTCAAAGAAGAAGAGTTTTCTATTATTTTAGAGGATGCAAACTACAGAGCAATAGAAGCAGAAGCAAAGATTGGAGATATTAATATACAAGGTGAAGGATTAGATGACCCAATTTTGGATGAAGGGGAAGGAGATGATGGTTGCGATGATGATGATGATGATGGTGGTAACCCTTTGTATTTGTGTTATGTAATAAATTGTAATCTTAACTTTGTAAACTTTAATAAGCTTGTTGGTATATATTGTTAACTTTATAAGTTTAACTTTCTTACTCTTTACGCTTGTAGACTCATGATATTAGTCTATTATCATGAAAATGTCATTTTAAGTTGCATTCTCATTGTGTTCTCTACCACTTGGTTACCTTCTATTTTTTAATTATAATTTGTCATATTTTTTGGATATTTTTAAATTTTTCCAATTGTATAAATAATTCAATTTTAATATGTCATATTGTATCGTATCATATGATACGGTACAATTACCGTGTACTGGTGCCTTGAACGATACGAGCACCGATACGCTAATTACAACATTGCTCCTAACTGAAGAAGACATTGAATGGATTAATTTAAAAAGAGCACAACAAAAGGAGATGATTTTGATTTTGAAGCAGCAGATGGTGATGATCTTTAACAAGGAGGAGAAGCTGAAGATTATTTAGTTGATCCTATAAATACATTTCTTTTTATGATTATGAAAGTTGTAATTTTGCTAAGGATTTACTACTTAAATGCTTTATACATTGAAAATTGAATGGTGATTGATGAATATGTACTCAACTTATGCATTATATGAATTGTTTTTTATTATTGTAAATTTTTCTTCATTTTTGTGATTTTTTTCATTTTTTAGTATGGTGATATGACATGATACGATACGTATCATGGACCAAAATGATGCACGATACAACACTGCTTCAGAGCCTACGCCTAATGAACTTCTCAAATATACTTAACCCTATCATGCTCTCAAACATAAATTCTTCCATGAAAACCTAGCATGCTAAAAGTGAAAATTCAATCGTGTATCATTAGGATATTGACCGGAATTCAGATATTCCCTCAGCATGTATTTCAGTAATTTGGTGTTTGCTGTTGGCCTGATATCCCTCTATATTTGGTTTCTTATCGTACCACATTCCAAATGCAGTTTAGTGGTTTATTATGGACCTTAGTTGCAAGACGAGCCATCGATTTAGAGTTTTGCAACAAGCTCAATTAGACAGATGAGCCTGTAAGCTGAGAGAGAGAAATCATTTGCTGCAGCAATTCTGCTCCTCTTAGCTGTAGGCATTCAAATATCAAGTCATATTCGAACAGATGATTAGCCACAACTTTTTCCATCCAAATCACAGCAAGCACGTTCTGATTCAACCACCATGACAAATGTAGCCATTGTTACTGCAGTCATTGTCACCTTTCTTTGCACCATTGAATTCCATTTCAACTATACTTTAAATAATCGTCAAATGCAATCTATTACAAGAAATCTTGTACAGAAAACTATCACAAACAATAGATTTTTTTATTCCAAACATTGGTAAATGTTTAGTTCCTCATATTACCACAAAAGAAACATAGATGCGTTCTCCCTACCATTACAAAATTGCAACTTTTACTGCCATGATTGTCACAACTATCTCCATATATGCCAAGTTGCATGCACAAATCCAAACTATTCATCTGGAAATATCCCAAAAATAGAAAGAGCAACTTGTGGCAATAACAGGAAAAATCCAACAAAAATGCTTGGGAATTTAGTAAAAGAAGCTCGAAATCTTGAAAAAAAAGAAAGATAAAGAAAGGAATAAAGCACTTATTGGAACCAAAGAATGTTGTTGACATTCAAAAGATGGTATTAAAAAGAAAACCAATGATATGAACATTCACAAGGATACAAAAGTCCTCCCAATGATTAGAAAAGTTTTATAAGTGAAGCAAAAAGGTGATTTTATGCACATATTCGTAGCAAGATAAGACCATCCAGTTCAACCACTCCCATAGCATGCTATATACATACTAATTTGATCTGTTTCTGTGGCACCAACTTTCCACATGGGGAAGCACATGACCCACAAGTATGTACTTATACATAGAATGACCAATGAATCATGGTTCCAACGCAACAAAATTAACTGAAAAGTGGATTAAAGGTAGTATGTTAAATCAAACTCTTGCCTCAGAAAAATGAAAACTTATGAATGCATACTGATCACCATAGACCCTTAGGAACTGATCCACAAGCCATTGGCTTGCATATTACACCCCAAACGACAGCACTGAGTGCCTATGTGCTATGTGCATCAATACCCACAACACTGTGCTTGTTCAGATGCTAGCAATTTTATAAAGCTAAACAAGTTATGTTCCATAAAATACTTTTCACAAATAAATAAAAAACTGCTTAATGTTCAATAAGATACAACAAAACAATGAAAAAGGGTAAAACAATGGGACAAGTATCTAGTTATGAACTGTTTCTACAGAATAGAGTCCATGCAACCAATCAACTATATTGAGTGCACCCATATCAGATGAACAGTCACCCTGAAGAACAATATTCTATTTCTGTACCAAGATGGTATTGACAAATAGTTTTAGGAAGGAAAGATACATAGTAGAAAGCCACTAGAATATTCACAAACATTAGTAACTACATGTACAGCAAAATCATGAAAACATGTGTCCTGGAACGGAATAGCAAGAGCAGATGGAAAGTGAAACCCATTATGAAGTACCTGCGAGTATATATGAAGGCACCGGACAACCCAATTTTAAGGTGCAGGGAAATGTTACAACAAAAGAAAAATTCTTGGTTGACTGTGCCACTTCAAGGTTGGCCTTCTTCAGAATGGAACAGGATTACGTGTGCTGCCGTATTCCAGACAGAATCCCTAATAGCTCCACAGATAACTATTGGTTTCTAACTTCCTAAAAGTTCTAATGGTGGCTTGGTACATGTACCTTAGCCCACAATCAGCTTCAGCTGTCAATTTCAACAGATTCATGGTACTTGCATGGTAAAGCCTTCATTTTTGTCCTTTCTACTTTGTTATGTTTTCATTTTTGGAATGGGTTTCAAACAGATAACCATGACTGCATTAGTGGGACAACTTCAGCGTAGTTTTGATATCCAGTCAACATAATTGCACTCTACAATGATTAGGATTCCAACTACATCATTTAGAACAAAATATTCAAAGAACTATTTTGTCATGTCATACCAGGGTAAGTCCAAATGCGGAACCGAATTTGTTTGTTGGCATTTAGACAAAGACATTGCACAATAAAATAAAAGATAAGAGAACAATAAATACAATTATAGAGCTACGTCATGTAATGAAGACGACGCTCTAATATAGTTGCGGAAGATCGATAAATAAATATCACCACAATGTAACTATCACGAACCCTTAGAAAAGGCTATAACCGAGTGCAATGAGGGCACACTAAAAGAATAATGAACACAAAGCAAACTTGAATAAATAATCTTTATTGATTAGCCACGAAAGGCTTGATCTTTACAAAGAGACTTAAGAAGTATTTATAGAGAAGAAGGAGGAGTAAGGGAGAGAACAAAGGGAAGGGAAGATGAAGAGGGGGTTGGCCAGCCCCCACCGGCTAGTGGCCCTGAGGGCCCTGGCCCAAGTGGCCCTTTTTCTAACACCCTCCTTAAACTGACAGCTCCATGACCTGAAGTTTGCCAATTAAAGATTGAAATTAAGGAGCAGGTAATGACTTGGTGAACACATCTGCATGTTGATATTCTGATTTTACAAACTATAATATTAAATTGCCTTGGAGATGCTCTTCACGAACATAGTGACAGTCCATCTCCATGTGCTTTGTATGCTCATGAAAGGTATGATTATTGGCTATATACATGGCACTTTTGTTATCACAGAAAATGATTGGAGGAGCTTCCAATTGTATGCCCAAGTCCTGAAGTAGTCGTCCCAGCCAAGTTAGTTTTGTAGTTGTGTTGGTCATTGCACGGTACTCGGCTATATACATAGCACTTTTGGAGCACCTTTTGTTGTTTCTTACATCTCCATGAGATTAATGAGTGACCAAGAAATATGCAGTAGCCGGTAGTAGAGTGCATGTCATTCACATCACCACCCCAATCAGCATCAGTATATGCAAGCAATTGAGATACGAGGAAGATGATAAAAATACTCTCTTAGTTGAGGTTTGTCGAATATAGCGAACAATCCTCATAAGAGCACTCGTATGCACTGAGGTGGGTGCATGCTGAAACTGACTTACGGTATGAACAGCATTAGCAATATCTGATCGTGTTATGGGAAGATAGGTGAGTGCTCCAACCATCTGTTTATAAGGTGTGAGATCACTCAAAAGTTCACCATCAACTATACGCATCTTTTGGTTGATTACCTCATGTATCTCAATAATTTTGTCATTTGTAATACCTGATCTAAGAATAACATCATTAGTAAACTTAGTTTGTGATAAAAAGAAACCACTATAATCACGAGTTACCTCAATGCCAAGGAAATAAGAAAGTTAACCAAGGTCCTTCGTTTCAAACATATTACTAAGTTCTTGCTTGATTTGTTGGATACATATATTATCAATACCTGTAATAATCATATCATCGACGTAGAACAAAAAAATAACAATACCTTCAGAGGATTTTCTTATAAACAAGGTTATGTTAGTATAACAGATAGTAAAACCATGTAGTGTCATGAATTCAGTCATTCTATCAAACCAAGCTTTGGGAGCTTGTTTAAGACTATATAAAGCTCTTTTGACCTTTAACACTTGGTTTCTAAGAAGATTGAGACCAGGAGGAGGCTCTATATATACTTCTTCCTTCAACCAACCATTCAAAAAAGCATTTTTAACGTCTAACTGATAGATATTCCAATGATGAATTACACACAAGCTATAAGTGTTCTAACAGTTGTCATTCTGGCCACAAGAGCAAAGGTCTCTTCATAATCAATTCCATATTCTTATGAGTAACCTTTGACAACTAATCTTGCTTTATAGCAATCTAATGAGCCATCACCATTAGTGTTGATTTTATAGACCCACCGACAACCTATAGTCTTTTTATTTGATGGTCTATAGACAATATCTCAAGTTTGGAACTTATACAAAGGGTCCAACTCTTCGTTAATTGCATGAATCCAGTCTTGTGATAATTGGGCTTTCTTAAAGGTTCTAGGTTCCTTTATAGCTGAAATATTTGTTACTAAAGCTCTTTGGTGAAAAACTATTATATGAGACAAATCTTTCTAAGAGGTCTAGAATCACGATTTGACCTCCTAGGAATAGGCACAGATCTCCTATTGTAATGTTGATCAAAAGGTGCAATAGGATGTCTTGTACTCATATGTTCACTAAGTTCATTTTCTTCATGAATTACTTCTTCACCTATAATATCATTCAAGAAAGAATTAAGAGGAGTCATCAAGAGAAATATCATCATCCATGCCTTTAAAAACATATTCACTTTTAAAAAACTTAACGTCTCGTGATTCATAAAGCTTATCATTTTTATAATCGTAACACCTATACCCCTTTTTGGTTATTCCATATCCTAGAAAGACACGTTCTATGGCTCGAGATGACAATTTATCGTCTTTGTCAGTATAAACAAAGGATTTACATCCAAAAACAAGCAGTCTTGAATAGTTGAGAAAAACTTTAAAAGGTCTTTCTATATGAGACACATTTCGTAAAACCGAAGAGAGCATTCGATTAATTAAATAGATTGTAGTCATAATAGCCTCTTGCCCAAAAAAATTTATGAACACCACTTGATAAAAGCAAAGTTCTTGTGGTTTCCAAAATATGTATATTCTTACGTTCGGAAATACCATTTTGTTGAGGAGTCTTAGAGTAAGAAGTTTGATGTATAATTCTAAACATATTGAGATATTTTTAAAATCCTTTGACATAAACTCTCCTTCTAAATCGGATCTAAAAATCTACTTAATCAAATTGATTTTTTACAAGATTATGAAAGATAACAAAATTTTGAAAGACATCGGATTTTGCTTTTAAAAGATATACCCATGTATACCTAGTAAAGTCATCTATAAAAATGATATAATAGGAAATACCTCCTTTAGACAAAATGGGTGTTGGACCCAATACATCCGAATGAACAATTTCGAAGGGTCTTGTTGTAACATGTGTTTTGTTTGAAAATGGAAGATGTTGCATTTTAACAAGAACACAATCTTTGCAAGAAAAAAATTCCTTAGATTTCGTTCCAAGAGGAAATTGATACAATTGTGAGCATTAAGATGTCCTAGTCTCTTGTGCCATAAAAGAGCCTCATTTGTCAAAACATTAACATATCTTATACTATGCAAAAAGTCCATTATATAAAGTCCGCCCTCTCTATGGCCACGACCAATCACCTTCTTCGAGAGGCGATCATGTCCAATAAATCCCGTGGATGAAAAAGTTACAACACAATTTTTATCTGAAATCTGAGATATAGAGAGTAAGTTCAAATTTAGTTTTGGAATAACACTAATTTTAAATATTTCAAAATTTTTATTTTGTAAATTACCAATTTTTTCTACATCTAATTTTGTCTCATCCACGGTGTAAACATAAGATAAAGATTTTTTAACACATGAGTTTAAAATTCTTTCATTAGAAGTCATATGAAAGGAAGCACCCGAATCAATAATCCAAAAAGTCATACCTTGAATTTTTTGTTGAAGAAAAACAAATCGCACCAACCATTGCTTTCTCCTTTATTTGAGCCTTAAGTTGGTTCACTTTTTCTTGAAGTACAAGGATAGAAGATGAAGCATTTTCCTCCACTAAGGTCACCTTCTTTTTTCAATTTAGGGCAATTTGGCCTCATGTCTCCAGCTTCTTTACAATGATGGCAAATGGCCTCCTTTCTTGCTTCGCTTGGTCCTTCGTTTTTGAAATGGGGAGGACGATAAGCCTTCATATTTGCTCCGAGTTTATATGCGGCAAGAGCAGTATCTTTTTGAAACCTAGCTTCATTCATTCTTTTTTCGTCATTTTAAGATCGGTAATAACCTCTTTTTTGGTAGGAAATGACTTCCGATGAATAATAGATGACCTAACTCCTTCAAATCCTTCTCGGACACTTCGTAAAAATTGATATACAAAATATTCATTGTCTTCACATTGTCTCTCATCAAAACATTGTGTATATTTCTTTCTATAACCATGTAGTTGGTTCCAAATATTGGAATATTCACCAAAGAAATTGTTTACCCCTTTATCTCCTTGTATAAGAGAGACCAATTTGTCTGTTAATACCATTTTATGAGCAACATCACTTTGAACATAGGATTTTTTTAAGTATTCTCATACTTCTTTTGCATTAGTGAAGTCGACCAAAGTGTCCCTAGTGTGCTAATTTACATTATTCATGAGCACCCATGGGACCGTTCGATGGCCTCCTTCATATTCTTCTTTTTGCTCAAGCATAACATTAATCGATGGTTCTACGTTTGAACCACTTACATAGACACATAATTTTTTGAAATATACATAATTTTTTGAAATATACATAATTTTTCATAGTTTGTGCCATCTTTTGTAGTTTGAATGTGTTAAACGAAAATTAAATCCTCACTTTTCTTCCATATTTGAAGGAGAAAAATAATTATAAAGAAGTAAACTTATAACAAAATCAAGAACACTATCAGCACACTTCCTGAGGTGACAATCGGTGTTTCCACCATAAAAAATGGTTATGATACTATGTAATGAAGATGACGCTCAAATATAGTTGTGGAAGATCGATGAATAAATATTACCACAATGTAACTATCACGAAGCCTTAGAAAAGGCTATAACCGAGTGCAACTAGGACACTCCAAAAGAATAATGAACACAAAGCAAACTTGAATAAATAATCTTTATTGATTAGCCACGAAAGGCTTGATCTTTACAAAGATACTTAAGAAGTATTTATAGAGAAGGAGGAGTAAGGGAGAGAACAAAGGGAAGGGAAAATGAAGAGGGGGTTGGTTGTGGCCAGCCCCCAACGGCTAATGGGCCAGTGGGCCAGGGCCGGGCCCGAGTGGTCCTTTTTCTAACATGTCACAGCGACACTTTATTTGGGTGAAGTGTTGGCATCGACACGAGTGCAACACCGACACGGGTGCAACACCGACACTGGTGCAACACCGACACTGTGTCGGTGTGGCACCGAAAGGTCATTTTTTGGTGTGTTGACCGCACCCAAACAGGGTTTTATCTCATCTGCGCTTCTCACCTCTGTGCTATTGTTCACCTTCCTCTATTTTCTATAAAACAGGAGAAAAAAGGGGGATACAACAATGAAACAGATGGTGCTCGATTGCTAACTTTTCTCTATTTTATTCTTTACTCGATTCTCTCACTTCTTGAAGATTCGCCATAGAAGAGAGAAGTGTAACTTCTTTGGAGTAACCAAACAGCATTATCATGGTTCAGCTCGCAAACAGTGAACGGGAGAGAGGGACAGAGAAAGGGTTTGGATGTGGTATCAACTCTTTATATATTTAGTGCACTCGGAGTCTCACAAGATCCTACTACTATGTTGGCCCAAACTGGATTTGGATTAGGGTGATGTGGATTCTTCATCTCAGCATAACTTAGATCTGCCATTGTAGCAGGAATAACGAAGACCTTCTTGCCAGTTGACCGAATTCCGCATCTTGGCTGCACTTCGAACCACATATGCATGAGTCTCTATTATTCTCCCATTGCTGTTCATTTTTGTGAGTCTTCTGTTTTTGCTTAACCTGTTTTCATAATTGGACTTGTTAAATTTTTCCTTGCGGTTTATTAATGTGTTAAATTTTCTGCATCTTTACTTGTTTTGCTTTAATATAAAGTTGTGTAGTCACTATTGTCATATACTTATGTTAATTGATGTCTCAGTTGCTCTAGTTTTAATATTAGATATATAATATTATATACGTTAGTCGTGTTCCCACACCCGCACCTGTGTGACATAGTTATAGAGTACATTAATACAACTAAGGAACAAGGAAGGATAGATCACCGATACAAGTAAGACAATGACACCACAAAGAAAAGTGGGTCAGGCATATATATGTATAAGGAGAAATCCCATATAAAGCATGTTCCAGTCTATGATGCCAACAAGAACGATTACTAAAAAGAGATTACCTAAGAATTACCAGAAGCAATATGGAAATCAAAAGAATCTACATACTAGAGCATGTATTCTGCTTTAATGATTCTAAGATAAAAATTGCCATCAGTTAGAAGACCTGCTAGAAGTCCCAACAGGATCTCAGTCAAAGAAGCACAAGTAAATGCAGCAGCTTTAGTCTGGGCGTGTTTGCATACTGCTCCAAGTAAGCTCTAGGGTGTATTGCCAAAAGGTTGATAGTATTCATACTAAAATTGAATGATCATCTTGACTAACCTAGAGGGACAAGTACCCAGCATCCTACATTTTGGTAGCACGCACGGTTATGAAGGAAAACATAACTTGTAAGAACCAAAGGAGCAATTTGAATATAGTTGGTTTGAATGGATAGAGTACAAACATACAATAGCTATCAAAGGGGGGCATCTCACCATAGCCACATACACCAGCAAAACTCAGAGCTGCTTTTTACTCCAAAACATAATGTTTCCGCCGTGTCAAACAGAACAGCCCAATGTTTCCCAATAAGGTATTGCATATTGCAAGCCAAGAGAAACCTAGCAGCCAGTGCAAATAAAAAGACCATATAGAACGGGAAAACACCACAATGGAATCGATGCAACAAAAATATTAACCTCCATTACAAAGAGAAATTTATGAATCCCAATAAACCACAACCAAACCAAGCAGTTATATCAGTATTTCAATTTTTCCTCATACCTGAGCAGCCACAAGACCACTAATATGAGCCATGTCACACATCAGAATTGCTCCACACTTATCAGCAATCTGCCGGAACCGCGCATAATCCCACTCTCGAGGGTATGAGCTCCCACCGCAAATTAATATCTTGGGGCGATAATCCAGCGCCTTCTCCTCCAATTTCTCAAAGTCGATGTATCCCGTCTGCGGATTCACCTTATAGGGAAGGCTCTCAAAAAAAATTGAAGCACCAGAAACCTTTTTTCCGCTGGGCGTATAATACCCATGACTCAAATGCCCGCCCGATGGCGAATCCAACCCCATAATCCTATCTTTCGGGAGAAGAAGGCCCGTGTAAACCGCAAAATTCGCGGACGTACATGAATAAGGTTGGACGTTCACACCCCATTTCTCAGAATCGATATGAAACGCTTCTAAAGCCCTCTTGTGACATAATGATTCAATCTGATCGATAAATTGGTTCCCCACGTAGTACCGAGCACCAGGGTACCCTTCAGAATACTTGTTCGTGAGATGACTCCCGAGCGCCTCAAGGACGCCTCTGCACACGAAATTTTCAGACGCGATGAGCTCAATCCCCTTGAACTGCCTATGCTTCTCCTTCTCCATAATCTCCCAAAGGTCGTGGTCCGCAGCCGCCATCGGCTGGTTCGCCCACGCCCTCAGCCCCGCCCGCCTCTCCTCCATCTGCCCGCTCGTCGACGCCAACATCGAGCAGCCGGAATCCAGCCTCCTAAACCCCGGCGCCGACAGCGGTCTCGGCGATGAAGAATCGGCGTCCCTCCGTCGCTTCACCCTCATAGAAACCCCAAGAATACTAAATTCCTTCTCATCATCCTGGTCCGAATCGGCCGCCCGCGTTGCCCCACCCTCAGCGTCCAGCAACTGCAACGGGATCCGTCTGCCCACATCCACGGTTCCCGTATTAAGCTGCAGCGATATCGAATCATCAGCGACTGCCGCCCTCGGCGGCGAGCTCAGCTGCCGAATCCCTAGCGACAGATCAGACCTCGATGCCGATAGATCCATTCCCGAACTCTAAACCGTGAAAAAGCCCAATCGTCGGAAATCCTTCTCCCTTTCGATTTCAACAATAGAGACAACAACAACAACAATTCAGGAATGGACAACAGCCACGGCAATCAAATAGAAAACAATCGACGGCAGCTGCCCCCATGAAAGGATCCACGGAGAGAGAGAGAACGTGTTGACTGACGCCTTCGCCGGCGGGTGACGAGTTGGTAAAGAAGGAGGCGAGGAATCTGGCGAACGATTCCACGCATAGTGACCGGTACTTTTTTATCTGTGACAGGTCATACCCGGTGATACGTAGCCCACCGCAGCAGTATTTCCATCAGGACGATCTCATATAAGTTATGATACATTACGATCGTGGCCGTTGTTAACCGAGATGTGGGGCTGATCCTCCACAAAGTTGGGGAGACGTCAGACAGGGCATGTGGAGCACCTTTCGTGTAAAACTTTAGCTTCGCGTGTAAGACGCACGCAGATACGTCAGCAAGATCGAGCTTGATGTGACGCCTGTGCCATCCCCTATCGTCCAACTTGATTCTTCGCAATACGAATAAATCAATAATTCTTATTAATATTATAAAATACATTTAAACTGATATTGATGAAGGGATAATTTAATTTGGTTTCATGAACTCCTTGAGTTTGCAAGTTCGAGCTGTCGATTGATGGATTCGGTCTGATGTGCAAGGCACAAGCCAGCTTCTTAAACTTGAAAACTCAATTTTTGATTAGTATTGAAAGCTTAAATATATTAGAAATTAAGTTTTTGATGCAATATTAGTTTTGAACATATGCTTTTCTAGCACATACATATACTTCTTTACTTTGTTTTTTCAACTTTCTCTTTCTCTTATTGTTGTCATATTATATATTTTCATATCTTTGAAAATCTCAACCATATATATATTTGAATAACTAAATGATTGAGTTTTGAAGCTAAAAAGTACATTTTTTACGTCTATACATTATTCAACTGTACTTTTTTTAAAGTTTAATTCTTAAGATAAATAGTTAAGATTTTAAGGATATAATAATCATCTATAATATATATATATAAAGAAAAAAGAGAAAGAGATAGAGGCACGTACACAAACATAATAACTAATATATATATAAAGAAGAGGAGAAAAAGAAGTAGCACAAACATAATGACTACTATCAATTACTCAATTACTTCTTGTGGTGTTTTCACCGGTCACCACCACCACCAAAACCCTTATACATAGAAACTCATGCATGCACACCTTATAAATATATAGAGGGGGGGTGGGGACAGTTCTATATGCACAATTTTGCATGGTTCATATAATTGTACATAATTCCTTATTTATATGGTTCCAATGCTTTAACCATCAATCAATGTTGTCTACCACTTTCGAAAACCACCTTTTACCGATCAAAATCATTGTCATGCCAGTTTAAAAACTATAAAATTATATATAGTTTTTTTAATATAGTTTTGGTGACAAAAATATCAGTTTTAACCTGTAGAAGATGGTTTTGAAAAGTACAAAAATAGTTAAAGACATGATAAATAGTTGAAGCAATAGAATTATGTATAGTTTTTTATCATGCAAAATTATGCATACAAGAAGACTATCGATATATGTATAGGCATGTATATTATACGAACTCGTGCTATCGTGCCCATGTGCGTAAATGGTAAAATGTATGCAACTATACTTTCGTTTGTTCGGAACCTGGAACCGGAACTGAACTGCCCCGAGGCCAGTTCCGGTTAGGGTTACGAACACCCGTTATCAAATATTTTTTTTCTGAACCTGCTTGGGTTATGTTTTGAACAAATTTTAAACATGGTGGGTTTTAGGCAATTTGGAAGAGTGGTTTCGGTTTTGGGACAGTTTTTAGAAAGCATAAATCATAACCAAACTGAGGGTTTCGGTTAAGATTCCAGGGCCAGTGTGACTGGTTTCATCTACCACCGGTTCGGTTCCGGTTCAAATCAACGAGTCGGTTTTGAACCGGTCTTGTATAAGCAATGAGATTCAGAAATGTTTGTGTGAGGTTTTTCATTTTTCCATTGTATCTGTTAGTGACTCTGTGATATTTACATTATTTGCATCTTATGAACGCCCATCTTAGTCCGGAAGCTCTTATTTATCTATTCTTTTTTTATTAGAAGAAAAGGTGCCATTAAAGTACAAGAAAGTTAGGGTTATCTGATTCAAGATTTTTTGCGTTTGAAGTACAAGTTTCCTTCCTGCCAAATACACCGAAAGTACTCACTCTTTATTTTTCTTGCATTAATTAGTGTAATGTAAAAGTTATAAGAACGTGAAAAAGTATAAGGACAAAAATATCATCCTCATCCTTTGAAAAGTAAAAGATGGACATAAAAATATTATGTTACACATTCAATCTCTCTCACTATATATATATATATATATATATATATATATATATATATATATATATATATATATATATATATGTAAAACCTCTATGTTACCCAATTTTGATAATGTATAATTATTCTCATCTTTTATTTATTTATTTATTTATGGTTAGAAGAGGTTGAAGCCTAACACATAGGTGTAACCTCGAGACACCTTTATTTTTGAGAAATATGAGTTTTATTTGGAAAGTTATAAGGGTGTGTAAGAAAATAAAGAACATCTTTATTATACTTATGCCTCCAAACTAAAAGTGATCATATATATATATATATATATATATATATATATATATATATATATATATATATATATATATATATATATATATATATATATATATATATATATTGTCAGATCTAGAAACTCTTTTAGGATTGCCCTTGGTAGGAAGTCTTTCCTTGAACAATATCAGTATTGGCTGTAGACACTGTACACCTTGAGTTGAACCACCCCACATTGCTGATCTTGGATATTTTATTTTAGCTCTGTGATCTTTACTAAACAGAAGAAGACGTTTCAAAATTAATCTAAATAATTGGCAATAATATATGTCACGCATAATTTATGGATGCAGTAAAAGATGCGCCAAAAAAAAATAGTAGGTTTTTTATTGGTACAGTGGGGAGGCCAAAGCCATGCCGCGAGTAGCGAACTCATAACGTTTAGTTTGTGAGTCCACCCGCTAGGTAGGCCTGCTATTGCTTGTCGGTGAAAGAAATAGCAGAATTCGTGAAACACAATTAAGGGTGGCATTTTTCTATCGAACCCAGAAACCTGACCCGATAATTGGGGTTCGGGTCCTGAAAATGGATACAAAAAATTGGATCGTGTCAACACGGATCGAGTTTGAGAAATATAAATAATATATATATATATATATATATATATATATATGAAGCACAAAAACTTTTTTGAGGGAACACTTCTCGTTTTCATAAGAATCCGAAACTGAAAACTCCAAGCAAACTCTCTCTCTCTCTCTCTCTCTCTCTCTCTCTCTCTCTCTCTCTCTCTCTCTCTCTCTCTCTCCCGTTTTCAATATAAAACCCTACCGCCACTGATATCTTTTTGTTATAGTGTTTGCTCAACTGGAGAATCGACTCTATTTCCCGCGATGAGAGGAGCACAATTCATGAAGATCATGGTTAAAAGTAAATGTGTTTTTCATATTTAACAGTAAATGTATATGTATTCACTGCTGAAATGTGTTAAAATACTTTTGTTTTTATTTGTTATATATATATATATATATATATATATATATATATTATCGTTTTACTGTTTTTTAAGTTTTGAATATTATCATTTTACTGTTTCTTAAGTTTTGAAAATTTGTCATTTTTGGTATCCAAATTTATTTCCGTGCAATATATATATATATATATATATATGCTTCAAGTAGCAAGTTGTTTCTAATTTATGAATATGAGAAGAAAACGTGACTTTGACTTTTGCATATATTAAACTTATTTATGGTTTATTTATATTTACACGTAGACCTAGATATTGCCGGATACATCCTTCATCAAGTTTGGAGTTCTTTAGCCAGATTAAATAAATTAGTTATCCAACCCCCCATAGGTTCGTTTTCCCATGCTTCAGCCACCTGCAGCCAACTAAAATCTTCGTGCAAGAGCATCCGGACCGTTAGCTCGACGGCAGGTGATCTAGTGGTGGCGCTACTGGTGGGGGAGTTCGACTTCCAGTGTGTTTGGTTTGTGGTGCCAACTAAAAATGTGAGTATCAAAAATCGAGGTCCAGTTTCTTTAGAATATTCACCTCGAAGAGACTTGTAGATAAGTATATCATGTCAATATTAATGGTTGACCTTCAACATGTTTAATCTAAGTATTTTTCCATAGGCAATAACTCAAATCAAAATATTTTATGATGTTTTAATGGTGTCAAATGTTGACATATCCGTTAAGTTCTATATAAAGTCTTATTCAAAAGAAAAAACATTATATTTGTGGTCGTGTTTCTATCATGCTACCATACTTTAGACCAAAATGATACAATTATATAATTTATCTTTTTCTTTAAAGTCTTTTATTGGCATGTGAAAGTTGTTGCTTATGCATATTATCAAATATTTCACATACTCAGGCTTCTATCCACAAACCATTTGATGGTTTTCCAAAACTATCAAAGAGAAATATTTTAAAATATTTTTGACAAAAATGTAAACAAGTGCTCCAAGAAATATTTTAGCCTAAAATGTTCCTCAGTGCAAAGCTGACTTTTCGATTAGTGGTGGTAGGGGTGTTCAAAGAACCGAGACACTGCAAATGAGAGTTCCGGTGGCGGTCATCACTTGTGAACAGCGGCAAAATGAGTCACTGACAAGAGTCTCTTAAAAATACTAATTTCGGCGGTTCAAACCGTAGGGAATTGATCAAAACT
Organism: Brasenia schreberi; assembly: GCA_036023115.1. Lineage (NCBI taxonomy): Eukaryota > Viridiplantae > Streptophyta > Magnoliopsida > Nymphaeales > Cabombaceae > Brasenia > Brasenia schreberi. Next base: position 18,815,507 of record JAYKKT010000066.1, read on the forward strand.
CGTGGATTTATGATAAAAAAAAACACAAAAACTCTTGAAAATACGTGAAAAACCATTAAGCTTTTTTCATACTAGACGTGTAGGCTTCATGGATTCTTTGTTTCCATAGACCCCTACCATGTGTCATGTTAGCAATTAACTCACAATAAGGCAGATAATTTTTTATTGTTTTTTTTCAACATTTTTATGGTCGTCATCTACCTCTTTTAATATTTTTAAAATATAATTTTTCATACCTCCATGCTCTTTTGATATTCTTTCTATATGTTCAAATCATCTTAAACAATATTCTCTCATTTTATCATCTATTGGTGTCACTCCTAATTTGTTTTTAATAACCTCATTATATTTTCTTTATGTCACTCATCGAGACAAAAACTATCCTAAAAAGGTATTTTTCAGAACGGTTTGAACTACCGAAAATATTTAAGTAAACCACTGGGAATAATTTTATGACACCAATTTTTTTCTCTCAAATCGGAATTAATGTTTGGAAACCATAAAAATTTATTTTTTGTGAGGGTAAAATCACTGAAAATATTAATATGAATGTAGGGGATAATTTTATATATTATAACCATCGTAAATAATCTATGACAACCATGGGAAAACATGAGTAACACATTTGCAGGGGTTGAACCATCGGAATATGTTAAATAAATAACCGTAGGAAACATGCTTATGCTTGTCGTTTCGATGGTTTCAGTCTATCGAAGACTTTTTCCATTGGAAATATGATTCCATCACATACACCACATATACAATGATATCAAATAATCACAACACACTTAATATTACTTAGGTGCAACACTACTTATGAGATACTATCAAGTTACTTAGTGAATGAAACTATATATATATATATATATATAGAGAGAGAGAGAGAGAGAGAGAGAGAGAGAGAGGGAAATTAATATATGTTAACACCCTTAGATGCTAATATATCCAAACAAATCTCAATAATCCATCTGTACTAATAGATGATTGAGATTTGAAATTTCAAAAAACAGGCTCATGTGAATAAAGTACCTGTAAATGGTATATGTATTATTTTTCCTTTACAAATTCAAATCTCAATCATATTGAACCAACAATTGATATTGATGATTGATATTTGTTTGGATTTACTAGCACCTAAGCGTGTATATATACATGCTTTTGCATATACCCTTTCATGAAGAATTATGTTCACTGGTTTACTTAATCAAGAAATTTGATCTTCAATTAGTTTTTTTATTAAATAATAAAATTTCAAATTGCCTATCATGATTAAGTAAATGAGCAGGTTTCGTTGACTAGAGAATACATATACAACGTGATGATAAGATGGATATCTAGTAAAATCCGCTTTTAAGAGGGGTACATGTACCATGTTCTATTTAGCTTTACGCACCCGAGTGCGTACGCAAACGAACAGAATGCGAGCTGCATGCGTTTCTGCTAGCTTCTACTCGCAGTGTGAGTGACACTTTCAAGCACGACTCGAAAACCATGAACAAACATAACCTAGAGATGACACGGAAAGAACTGGGTGATACGTTGGCTGACATATTTCATGCATGAGCGTACAATGTCATGACACGAACCCAACAAAAAACACACATGTTATTTGGTTACAATGCGGTGGCGAAGGCCATGCATGCATGCATGCCGACATGAGTCCATTTTGTGGAGTTAGACATGATCGGTTTTGGTTTTCTTTTTCGAACCTTGAACCGAGAACATGTTTGAGTCGGTTCCGATTCAGACCGTTTGCCCCTGGTTCCTATTTGAGTCATAAACTGTTCGAAACTGAAAAAATCATCAAAATTTGAAATTAGAAAAAAATGAAACTGGCAATTTGGAATCCCCCACTTCGGTAAAGCGAACCGAATGGTCCTTAATTCTGGGTCCAGTTAACTGGTTCAGCCAAACTAGTTCGGTTCTGATTGAAACCATAGGTCCGGTTCCAAACATGCCATATTATTAGCTTTAAGTGCAATTACGAGAAGTTTTGGGGCACAATATGGAAACCCAACATAAATACGACCAAAAACGTTTATGTTCTTGTGTGTCGCAGTGGTCTTTGAATTACTGCATTTTTGAATCACATGGTACTAACATGACCCGAAAGAGGAAATTCCCGCTCCTATTTCTCACTAAACCGATCTCCGGTGGGGGTCAGGGGAAAATCTGTTGGAGAAAGAAAATCTTACATGTTCGCGCATGGACAATTATTTCCACTTTCTCACAGTTTATGTTCTTGACTTTCTTTTTTCAGAGTGTTAAATTCGATCTTCCGGGTGCCGACCACTCAAGAAAAATCCGATCTTTCGAGTACCAACTACTAAAGAAACTGTGACATCTTGAAGAACTCAACACCAACAACCTTATTTCACGACAAAATTATTTAATGGGCAGAGATGTATTGATTTGAAAATCAAGGGTACACGAAGAACCAATGTTTAATTTTTAAGAATCTATAGAATTCTATAGAAATAATGACTTGAGGGAGTAATGCAGCATTCCACACTTAAGGGGTCACATGTAGTATCAAACGTATCAAAGGGTATATCCCCTATTGGCATTTTATTTGCCAGTAAGTTGAGTTACTTCTTGGGAGTTCCGAAGGATGAAAAGAGAGGAGCCATTAGTTTAGAACCATTTTCATCAACTATTTAAATTGTTTAAAACAATAAATTATTAGTCTTCTGTATTTCATTTGGAACTGAGAGTGAATCGAATGATCCTCAATTCTGGGTCCAGTTTGACTGTTCCTATTCTTGGCACGGTTTGGTTCCAAGCCAGAGCACCCTTGGTGCTGGTAGGGAGTTTGACTCCCAGAAGGTATATATGTGTGTTAGACTTGGGCCTCTTCGAATTACTGCATGAGTCAAATCACATGACACGAACGTGACCCGAAACAACAGATTGCCGCCCTCTATTTCCCACCTAACTGATGTCCGATGGTTCAAGGAAAATCTATTGGACGAAGAAAATCTTACATGTTCTAGAATGGAAAATGATTCCCACTTTCTCATAGTGCTAATGATTCACGGCACCTTTCTCCCGCTGTCACTATTAGCAAGAGGAGACGGTAAAATTTGCAGTCTGAGGCGGTCGTGTGGAGCTTAATCAATCGGTCCCATTTTCTACTTTCCGTCAGACAATTTAGGGGAGAGAGAGAGAGAGAGAGAGAGAGAGAGAGAGAGAGAGATGGCAATGGCGGCACCCTCATCGTGTAGGGCTCAGCGAGCCCTCGAAGCCTCCTCTTCATCTCGTTTTTCTGCTTCTGCTTCTCTGCCTTTCATCAAGGTGGTTTCCTCTTTTCCTTTCTCAGAAAATGATGAGGATTTCTCTGTGGTTGTCCTTTGTGTCTTCTGTTCATTTTTCGTCACGATTTGCGTTTCCAGCATTGGAGTGTGGGATTTTTCTGGAAGCCGAAAGGATTCGTGGTTCCGTATCGCCAAGCATATCGTCCCCATTCCATCGCTGTTCGAAGGCAGTGTAGTAAGCGCCCCTCCTCCTAACGTTGTGTTTTGACTGCTTTTCTGAGATGGGTGTACTTCATTTTATGGTTGTCTTTGATTTTGTTTCGTTTTCTTATTTGTGTACTTTTTCCTTTTCTTTTTGTTAGCCTTCATTCGCAATTTTGTTATTCTCAATAGATTCTACCTGCACTTTAAGAATTGTTGGTTTGTATTTGTTTTGCTTACCATAGAATGCTTGAATTAAGGGAACCAACAATCCGCTAATGCGTAACATGAGGATCTCATCTAAAGGGAGAAAATAGTCTGCGGTGTTCTTGAAGTAAGGTGATTTTTTATGTGCTATATTTTGAGTCTTGGAACTTCTGTACGGATACCATGGAATTACATCCAATTAGTAGCACACGTCTGATTGAGAATGGATACAAACATGGATCATACTATATCTCGCTGAGAAAGGATCCTGTAGCTTGATTCTTTGATGCATCATATATATCTCAGAATGATTCTTCAATAGACACTTCCATCTAGGTACCATCCTTTAGAAGGGTTTTCTGTGGATTCTTCCTATGCTTATTCCTTGTAAATGATTCTTGATCTTTTGTGATTTTTTGGTTCCTTGATAGCAGCAGTGGGAAATAATTTCGGCTTTGACACATAGGTATATTGTCAATCTTGCTTAGCATTTATACCTATCTATCAGGTGAATCCTTCTGATGCACCCATGGTGAGGCAGTTCTTGTGCAGGAAACTGGATACTCTACTTGTCTCCTTTGGCTATGGAGAACTGATGTTGGTTTCTTAGGAAGGAACATATTGACACTCTTTCATCATTGATGAGACTTTCAATGGTTTTGTGAGTGTACAAGAAGGGACAGTTTTCGGTTGGATGGGAACTGTTGGAAATTTAGATGGAGAGCCTGCAAACCTAGAGTTAAAAGCACATATGCAAAAACTGGAGTTGAAAGCACCTGTAGAAAACAAGAGTGAGGTAGATTTAAAAATGCATCACAACATTTTTGTGAAACCGATATTTACACCATCTCCGAGCGAGATTGCCATGAGATTGCAAATAAACTTAGTGAACTTGATGAGCTTTTAGGCTTCTTATACTAAACAAATAGTGGAAGAAAACCAAATAATAAAGTAAGAAGATGCGTATGGACTTATATGAAAAGCATAAAAAACCATACAAAGAATATGCTAAAAAACTCTTGTCTTGTTTCTTTTCATTTTTTTAATGCCAAAGCAAATGTATGTGGTAAAGACCATTAAGAGTTTGAAATTGTGTCACAAATCATCTTGTATCATTTTAACTAATATCCTTATGTGATGTCTTAAATTGAGAAGGACTTTACATAATTTATCAAATTTCCAACAATCATAACTTGTTTATTCATAAAGTAATATAAAGTAAAATAAATAAATCAAAATTAAATATGAATGTTACTTTAGTTTACATGTCATAGGACGAGATCAAAGTCCCATGCTACGTAATAACTTGATATATGTTATTTTGTGTTATATTATTAGTGATGTTACACACATAAACATTGCATCCTTGCTTGTCACCAATGACCAAACATGGAGGGTTGAGTGGTCGCAATCAAACACAAGTGGTTACAACTTATGGAAGTCAAGCTAGTCAAACCAATCACTAACAATTCTAACACATGCATAAAGAGAGAGATGATTGATGCCTTCTCTATGACTCCTCATCCATGGAATTGATGGTTCATGGTTGTATAAAACCCTGAGTCCTTGTAAAAAGAAAGGATGCAATGTTTATATGTGTAGCATCACCATTGATTTCACAAAAAATAATTTCATCAAACTTATGCTACATGATAATTTGATATCACCTTGTGGTATTTCATAAGGTAATATTAAAATCGAGATATATATTACTTTGTGCATGACCTTTATTTGGATTTATTTGTATTATTCTTTTATTTCACCAATAGTGAACCAACTTGGATTTATGCTAACAAGTTATGCTATTGAGGGTGTTCCCTTATAACTTCTTATGAAGCACTTTAGGGGTAAGAAGTGAAACCTCCGAATGGTTTTCCTTGATGTAAAGAAGACAAATGACATTATACCACAAGATGTTTTTCAGTACCACGAAGAAGAAATAACATCATCATTGTAAAAGATATATTTGCTGGGGCAACCACTTGTTTTAGGATTCATGAGGGGATAATTGATCTCCTTAATGTTAATTTTGGATTATACGAATGGCCAATACTAAGTGCATACTTCATTACTTTTGTTATTATTACAACAACAACAACTAAGCCTTTTCTCACACTAGATGGGGTTAGTTACATGGATTCTTTGTCTCCATAGAGCTCATTCTATGTCATGCTAACAATTAACTCAATAAAAACTATATAATTTTTTATTATTTTCTTTCAACACTTTTTTTGTCTTCGTTTCCCTCTTTTAATATTTTCACCATTTAGTTTCTCATACCTTCTTACTGGAACTTCCTTTGTTCTTAATGGATTTCCCTTGGTCACCTTTTCCCAAACCATGGTCTTTCTTTGTGCACTCACACATTCACCTCAGAATTTTCATTTCTACCATGGACATCTTTTCTACGTGTTGATTAACTGTCTGACACTCATAACTATATAACATAGCAGGTCTAATTGTTGCTCTATAATATTTACCTTTCAATAATATCTTCTTTTCACATAAAGTACTTGATGCACCTCTCCATTTTAACTAACAAGCATTAATTCTATGTGACATCTCAATCAATTTTCTCAACACTCTAAAAAACTGATCTTAGGTGCTTAAAACTTTCCTTCTGAGGTATGCAATGTGTGTAATCTTAATTTCTATGTCATATTATTCCTTAATAAACATATCATGCATTCCATATATTCTTTACTAAGTTGAAAGCCTTTGTTTTATAATTTTTCTCTCCAACTTTTGTTATGAACAAACTTGAATTTATGCAAGAGGAAGTGCCTTCTGCATATTATTTGCATATGATGTTTCGTTGGTGGATAAGACATGAAGTGAATAATAAACTGGAACTACGGATAGAAACTTTGGAAATAAAGGGCTTTCAACTTAGTAGAATAAATATATAATATTTGGAAGCAAGTTTGACATCACAACTAAAATAGATAATGTCGAAGTTAAAGTTGGTATACGTTGCATCTCTAAGAAAGACCATTTTAAATACTTAGGGTTTGTGTTTTAAAAAGTTTAATGGGATCATACATAGTTAATGCAGAAATTAAAAGGTAAATGTTATGAGGCATATGGAGATCAACAAGTGTTGTGTTGGGTAGTAACCATCAATATATGTTGAAGATGTCCTAAGCAAGATTAACATATTGAGCTGGATGTGTGGGATGCAAGGAACGACCAGATCCATGATATGTTTATTAAGGAAAGAAGTGGATGTAGTGGTAATGTAAGATAAAATGGGAGAGACACACTTAAGGTGTTATGGACATTTAGAGAAGCGGCAGCATAGAACTCTAGTAAGAAGCTCTGAGAAATTGCATGGCGAACACTTAAAAGGAGAGGAAGGCTTCTGAAGTGTCGTAATAAGACAAGAAAACGTGATCTTGCTTTCATGGTTAATGGAGTTAATTACTGATATGGCACAAATTGAGCTCAATTGCAATTAAAAATCCATGTAGCTGACCCCATTAATGAAAGGTTTGCTTTTTATTGGACGCTTCTCATCTGGCTCTTATGCTTTTGTTTTGCTTCTTATGCTTTTGTCTACTAATTTGCTTTACACTGAACTGAAAATGAGTAGTCTTTAGAATCCCTTTGTGCAGGAGCCGAGGCGGTTGCAACACCTGACTCTGCAATTGGGTTGCCACTTACAGCTGAAAATGTTGAATCTGTGTTGGACGAAGTGCGACCCTATCTTATGTCTGATGGGGGCAATGTGGCTTTGCATGAGATAGATGGCAATGTCGTAAGATTGAAGTTACAAGGTGCTTGCGGCTCATGTCCCAGTTCTGTCATGACGATGAAGATGGGGATTGAGCGTCGTCTAATGGAAAAGATTCCTGAAATTGTTGCTGTTGAGCCAGTTGCAGATGAAGAAACGGGCCTTGAGCTAAATGAAGAGAACATAGAGAAGGTAACTTTTTGGGCTTGGGAATAATCTCCTTCCTGTAATTGCTTTCTAGCTTTCCTTTGCTTGCTAGAGTAAAACCTTTTTTTGTAAGGCTTATGATGCTTTAGTGCAACTACATGATATTAAAAGCCTCTCTCTCTCTCTCTCTCTCTCTCTCTCTCTCTCTGAGACACACAAGCAAACATGTGCACACACAAACACATGTTCGCACGCACAATGTTGTAATAGGAGCACCGGGCCTCAAGGGCCAGTCCTAGGCTCCCCAACGGCTACATTAACTAGCCATTGGGAACTCCCAACAGCTAGTTGATGTATCCGTTGGGAGTAGTTGCTCCCAACAACTGCCTCCTTATAACCTACCTTTCACACTCACTCTACTTTGTAAAGCCATACATGTGTTATTAATAAGTTAGAGCTTTCTATGCTCTCTTGACTTTTTGTTCGATATTTGGTTTGACTTATACTAAGTGTTTGATAATTCATTTAGCGATTTGACTTGTTGAAGCTCCTACGGGATAGTTTGTGGATCACTTTGATAAGATATTGACGTTATTTTTACATTATATTAGAGCCGAAAGAGGTTGATTAAGACTGCATTGGGATTCATGCCGACCCTCAAAATTTAGGAATCGTTTGAATCAAGGTACTCTTCATCTTTTCTATTGATTGTTGAGAAGAATAGAAGAGAAAAAAATGAAAGTTTTCATTGCTTGTTGGTGCCCAATTCTTATCCAAGTTAAACACGAACCATGAAAAAATATTTTATTTCTAAAGACTATTGGGATTATATTGATGGGATCCTCAAAGAACCCAAATGGATGTGCGAAGAATGTGATGTTGATGATTTTCTCGAACTAAAAGAGATAAATAAAAAATAATTAAAAAAATAGGAAAAGTATAATACCAAAATCGCTTGGATTACTTACCAAAATGTGGATGAGAAGCTTCGTAGCCGAATTAGTATGTTTGACAATGCTTTTGAAAGTTAGGAATACCTTAGAAAAACCCATTCTCAAGATGATGTTGTATTTCAAATAAATTTACAAGAAAAATGATAATGCTCAAACAAGGTTCCATGAGCATTAGGGATTATGATAATGAGTTTTCCAACCTTTGCAATCAACTTCCAAGCTTTGATAAATTTGGAAAACTCCAATGTTTTGATGAGTTTCAATAGTATCTTAATAATCAATATTTTTTCTTGTTTATTAAGAAATGAGTTTGAAAACATTAGATCAAATTTGATTATAGAAAATCAAGACCCAACAACTATGAGATCTTGGCCGATTTAGTTATGGAGGAAGCTAGATTGAGAAATATTAGAGATAAAAAAGAAGTGGTCCTTGTTACATCTAGACCCAAAATTTATTTGAGAACCTACAAACCTCCACATGTAAAAGCTAGTGAAGGCAATGGATAAATTAAAAATAATGTGGTGCATTGGCCCAACAAGAGCACTATTTACCATTATTGCAAGGAAAATGAGCACATCAAGTCTTCATGTCCTCTCTTATTGAGAAAATTCCCCATGTTGCAGTCATTGATCACAAGGAGGAAGTGTTACCATCAAAGATCAAGGCCTATAGTGAAGAAATACTCAAAGAAAAGGCAAGCATCTTTGAGTCGACACCATCATCTTCTTCCAAAGGTCAAAGTATGCCATGATTTTAGATTTCAGTACTTTTCATATGACTAATGAATACAAATTGTTAGACAAATACACATAAACTAGAGCACAAGTATTTACGGCATATGGAACTAAACTTGATGTTAAAAATTTTGGAAATTTAAAAAGTAATTCATTTAAAATACCCAAAATACATTTTATACCAAAATTAAATCTTAATCTTCTCTCAGTTTCTCAAATTTGTGATAATGGTTGTATTATTACCTTCTCACCAAATGGATGTATGATGCATAATCATGTGTCGAAAAAGGTGATTGGGCAAGGACATAGAGAAGAAGGTTTCTACGTCATGGATAACTTAGTTATGTCAAATTTTGGAACTTGTGGGAATACTTAATGATTTTGGGCTTTGGTACAAAAGATTAGGTCATGTTGATGTAAATAAAATGAACAATTATCTATAGATAAAGATTAATGAAAAGAACGATTTCATTTTTAAAGAGTGTATTTTTGGCAAAACATATTATACACCATTTGGCGATAAAACATTCATCATAAAAAAGGCTTTTGAATTAATACACTCCGATGTTTGGGGATCTGCTCCCATAACTTCAAAATGAGGTGTGACCTATTATGTTATTTTTGTAGATGACTTCACTCGACATACTTGGATATATTTCTTAAAATATAAATCGAAAGTTTTTAAATATTTTTTAACTTTTCACAATATAATTAAGACCCAATTTGAAACTACTATCAAAATCTTAATAACCGATTTTGGGACAAAATTTCTCTCAAATGGCTTCAAAAACTATCTTAAAGAAAATAAAATTTGGCATAAAAAATCTTCTACCAAAACCCCATAACAAAATGGTTTAGCTGAAAGAAAACATAGACATTATTGAAACTACTAGAACTTTGTTATTAGTGAGTAAAGTTCTCAAACACTTATGAGCCGAAGCCGTTCTAACATCCGTATATTTGATAAATAAAATGCCATAATCCAAACTTTAAAATTATTCTCTAATAGAAAAATTATTTTCTAATAAACCTAGTTATGATCGGTTGAAAGTTTTTGTGTGTAAATGCTATATTTATACCGATAATAATGATCAGTTAAGTTTTAAGGCTATTGAATGTGTTTTTCTTGAGTATGATATTGATAAAAAGGGGTATAATTGTTATGTCTCAAAAGAAGCTAAACTCTATGTATTGAAGAATATGAGTTTAGAGTCAATTTTGGTACATTTGATGTTTTAAGATAGTAAATTTTATGTTTTAGGTATTATTGTAATTATCCAAAGTCATAAGGTTATTTTGGTAATTTTCTATACTAAGGGTGTTTTGGTCATTTTACGTTTTACAACTTCTTATATAAGGGCTGATAGGTTATATTAGGGTTTAAGTTGCTGAGATTAAGAAAGAGAGAGAAAGAGAGGGAGCGGCCTCGATTGGAGGTCTCCCCCTCCTTCGATTTCCATATTTTCCTCTTCATCTTTTGTTTATATTTTTTTTACTATTGATTATCCATTGTGCAACCACGTTTCCAACCTGATATTAGAGCCTGAACCTTAGAAGATCGACCGAAGTGAAGAAAAAAAAAGGTAAAATCGGAATGTTATATCATTCACATTGAAGGCGTGGATCAGATTTCAAGGTTAGTGTAAGATTTCTTGAGACAAAATAATTATTTGCAAAGTCTTCTCCGTGGCAGACATCATATGGGTATTGTGGCAGAGAATGATCATGTCAAGAAGCCCTGAAGATGCTAGCTTTCATTTGGATGAAATTCTCAATGGGATCCATAGCCAGTATGGTGTGGATAGTGATCGAGGTATCGCTCAAACTTAACAGCGAGTAAGGTCTTTCAGAAGATACTTTGCAGAAGGATGGTATCATCCTTATGGACGATTCAGGTTTTCTGCTAGGTGTTCACGAGTTCCAATGACAACCACGCGGAGAGGACATGTCCATTCACAGGATAGCGGTGCTGGCAGTGACTCATGGGATAGTTATTTTGTCAGCAATGTCTGGCAAAGGATTAACCAGAACCATCTCGAGGGACATGAGAGATTATCTTCTATAAGTTCCACCCTTGCCAACATGGAAAACATTATTGCAAGGTTCGCAAGTGAAACTGGTATTAGTTCTCTTTTTGGAGATTTGATTAATCCTACCAATTTGGTAGAACGAGCAGATCACGCTGTTCATGAAATTGCAGCAATACATGATCCAACATTAACTAGTCCTTCAGCTGGTGTGGTTCAAGATGATGAACTTGGTGAAAGCCTAGTTGAGCTATGCGGTATGGATAATTCACCTTCAAGACGAGAGAGTTCCCCTGCAGGTTCATCGACTGTGAATGGAGAGAAAAGCAATAGAGAACAAAAGAGTGGTTTCTCTAGAGGGATATTTTAAAGAAGGATGCAGCTGCTTCAACAAGGAAGGAGGATCAAAATCATGGAGCTCCCAGAGGCAACTAATCATACGTGTGATTGGGTTACAGGAACCCTCCCTGATTATTCCTACTAAGATGAAATGTGTACTTGAAGATGGCCAACCTGCTGATACATTAGCTTATGATGATGTCACTGTTGATTCAATCATTAGGGGTTTTATAAAAGACTGGGATGCTATGGAAGATTTGCTACGTTATGTTCTCTACACTGGTCTTGAATGGGAAGAAGGCAATGAGGGGCAGATTTTATTTACGGATCCTATTGCAACACCAAAGGTTGTTCGGGAGAAATTAATTCAGATGATGTTTGAAACATTTAATGTCTCAGGATTTTATGCATCTGAACAAGCCGTATTGTTACTTTATGCTGCAGGGCGTATCTCAGGTTGCAGTGTGATGTTGGGCATGGAAAAATTGATATTACTCCTGTTTGTGAAGGTGCTGTTCAGCACATTGCCTAAAAAAGGTTTGAAGAAAGGTTACCCAAAATCGTGAAAAGAAAGATTTGAAAGGTAATTTCAAAATTTTTGAATAATCAAATGGTGGAAAAGTAAAGTTCCAAATTACTTGCCTGATTTTGTGGGAAAGTAGTTATGAAAACTTCTTTTTGTGATTGGATGAGAAAGTAAACCAGTAAGTCTTATCCCCACATTTTTTTTGGGAAAGGAAAATGGTAATTGCTATTCTAACTGCTATCCATTATCCACATAAATAAAGTAGTTACTGCAGATAAAGGAAATATAGGTATTCTGCCAGCACAATATAAGGTGACGATGCAGATGGTGAGTTGTTGGATGAAGGAGAATTTGATTTTCTTGGAAATATGCTATTCCCGATGGGGTGCTCTACATAAATGCCAGGTAGATCCACTGGAGGGCCAAATGCATTAAGACACTGCTGGTCAAGAAAGGTATGCAGCGTTGGCCCCTCTATACTACCGTGGAGCAGCTGTTGAATCATTGTCTATGACATAACAAGCATGGATACAATCCATAAAGCACAATATTGGGTTAAGGAACTGCAGAAACATGGAAATCCTGACATTGTCATGGCTTTTGTAGGGAACATATTTCTGAACATTCTGATTGTTTTTCTGGATGCATCTAGATCCAGTTGAGTTGGGGTATGCTGAAATTCAGTTTATCTTATAATTCTTTCGCCAACAATAAGCAAAAGAGGTTTCCTTAAACGAGATTTTAGATCCACCACTTCCCGTTTCTTCAGATTGCAGAATTAGGTAAATCCGTGAAATTGGAATTCAATCCGAAGAATTCACGAGGAACATGAAAGAGATGAGCTAGATTGAACAGGAGAACGATCCCACATTCTTTTCAGAATCCTACTGTGACTTGTTGGATCCTTCCGGGAATTAGAAGTTGCATGTCAAGTGTTCGAGAAATGCTTGCAATTGGTGGCAATGTACCCAAGGATGGTGGTGCAGGTGAACTGTGAATTTGTGATTGAGCACTAGAAGAGTACATTTCAGAAACTTGCGGAAGTTTTCCGTCAATTACTTATGGGAAAAAGGAAGAGATGATGTCATCAACACAAGACCCATTTTATATTGTCAAGCAGGAAATTCAAGAATGCATTGACAAACTTCTATCGACCTTCCAAAGATGGGAGCAGCTCCAACCGAATGGAGGGGAATATGTACAACTTCTGAAAGAGCTTCTTGCAGGATGCGATAGTGCTGAGTGGCAGGTCGATGAATTAGAGAAGGCCATTGCAGTTGCAGGAAGCAATCTATCTATGTTTGGAATTGATGAAGTTGAGCTTGAAAAGCGCAGGAGATGGATCACCACATCTCATACTCAGCTAGTTTTCGTGAGGAGGTCTCTTGAGGTTGCAAAAGTTAACACGTCGGTAGGTGCTACTCAGTATGGGATGAATCAAGAGTTATGCAGATTAACAAATGCAGCAGGGCAATGTGATCAGTACTATTCACAAGAAAATGATGACTATATATCATTGGAAGCAGACCAACAGATACTTCTTATCAAGCAACAAGATAAAGAGCTTGACGAGCTAAGTGCAAGCGTGGAGAGAATAGGTGGTGTTGGGCTCACAATACACGAAGAGTTAATGGGTCAGGAGAAGACCTTTGATGATCTGAGTCAGGATATGGATAGTACTTCGAACCGACTTGATTTTGTCCAGAAGAAGGTAGCCATGGTCACGAAGAAGGCGAGCACAAAGGGTCTCGAGGTGATGGCATACTTGAGAAGAGCCAACTCGTGATCAAAGATTCCACCAAAATTGCTCTTCAAATTTTTGTGATGACAATGCAGAAAGGCTTTGATTGAATCAAATTCCAGATCACACATTTGGCAGTTATTAGTGACATCTATAAAAGACTTGTATGCTAGAGAAAGATTGTCGGAAGAATTATTGTTTCAGGTGTCTGAAAAGCATGTTAATGATGATTATTTGTAGCTATTGAAGTTGCAGAAATTTACAGCTATGAAAGCTGCTGGAAAAGACAGTCATAAAGGCTGAATTGAAGAGTTGTTATAGTCAAGAAGCTGCTGAAAATTATCGTAGCCATGAAGCTGCTGAAGATAAACAACCATGAAGGCTAAGTTGAAGAATATTGCAACCATGAAGGTTGCTGAAAAAGTGTTGCAGCAAGGAAGGCTGCATGAAAATGGACAGCCAAGGGGCTGTAAAATTCAGAAAAGAGCGCAGAAAATCAGTTTACTTGTCACCACATATGCATGACAAATCAAATCATAGAAGAGGCCAGAAGAATTTGTTGGTATAGAATGTGGCAGTATCGCCAAGAAGTATAAAAAAATTAAAACCTTGAGTTGCTGAAGTAAACAACCAAGAGGGCTAGAAAAGCGGCTGCAGTCACCATGTGAAGGGGCGCAGACTGACTAGTATAAGCAGATGTTTGTATTCTGCTATTTGAGTGGTAGAGAGAGGACACCCAACCAACACATCGGCTGCAAAAGGGGCGTAGGAAAAGCCATGTGAAGTGTGTATGTTGGAGTAGTACCGCCTATCACAAAAAAGATCAGCTTTCTCAAGAGTAGAAAAACATGACTTTTGAAGTGTAGCTGTCGAATTATTTTATGGAAAAGAAGAAAGAGAGAGGGAGCAATCGACACCCATAAAAGGATCATGTATTACCCTTGTGTTCTTGATAGTTTAGGTTGTTTTATAGGAGCCTCAAAGAGATCGCTCGTGCACGCGTGGTGAAGAAAGTCATGATGATGATCAACCACGAAGGCTGAGTTGATGTTACAGCTAGAGATGCTGCTTGAGATGATCAACCAAGAAGACTGAGTTGATGTTGTAGTCAGAGATCTGCTTGAGATGATCAGCAAAGAAGGCTGAGTTGATGTTGCAGTTAGAGATGCTGCTTGAGATGATCAGCTAGGAAGGCTGAGTTGATGTTACAACCAAAGATGCTCATTGAGATGATCAGTCAGGAAGGCTGAGTTGTTGTTGTAGCCAGAGATGCTACTTGAGATGATTAACGTGGAAGGCTCAGTTGATATTGCAACCAGAGATGCTGCTTGAGATGATCAGCCAGGAAGGCTGAGTTGAAGATATTGCAGCCAGAGAAGCTGCTGAAGATCAGATCAGTCATGAAAATAGATGAAGAATGTTGCAGACAGATGAAGATTTTTTTTGCAAGTTTGGAGTTCGAAGTATCTCACTCTCAACTTGAGGGGGGGTGTTGAAGAATATGAGTTTAGAGTCAGTTTTAATACATTTGATGTTTTAGGTATTATTGTAATTGTCTTAAGTCGTAAGGGCATGTTGGTAATTTTCTGTACTAAGGGTATTTTGGTCATTTTATGTTTTACAGCTCCTTATATATGGCTTGATAGTTGTATTAGGGTTTAAGTTGCTGAGATTAAGAAATAAGGGGGGGGGGGCGGCCTCCATTGGAGGTCCGCCCCCTCCTCCAATCTCCATATTTTTCCTCTTCATCTTTTGTTAATATTTTTTTACTATTGATTATCGGCTCCGCAACCATGTTTCCAACACTATGTGTCTAGAGATGTCAAATTCATTTCCAATGAATGTTATTATGGAAATGAATCTCAAAGCACAAAATATAGTTATACTTGAAATATCGAATAAAAGGTTAGATGAGAACGAGGAAGTACAAAGAAGATAGCATGATTCAACTAGAAGATGAATGTAGAAACCTTGAAACAAGAGAAAATGCTTTAAGACCTTTCGAATATCATTATGGAAGAAGAAATAGAGAAAATGATAATACTCCTAGTAAAAGAATCTTAAAACCCCCTTAAAGATTTGTGTCTTATGAATCATTTCAACTATAACATAGACATCATATAGCTACCATATTGAGTATTCTTGAACCCAATCATTATAAATAAGCAAAAAATAACTTAGAATGGAGGAAAGCTATGAATGTTGAATTAGAAGCTCTAGAAAGAAATTGTACTTATGATATTGTTACGAAACCCAAAGAAAATAAAATTATTGGTTGTAGATAGGTCTATAAGGTCAAAACTCATAGTGATGGTTCTATTGAAAGGTACAAAGCTATACTTTTGGCTAAGGGTATTCCAAAGAATATGAGATTGATTATGAGTAAACATTTGCATCGGTTGCTCATATGACTACTGTTTGTATTTTAATTTATATATATATATATATCAATTGAATATTATTTTTTTTGAATGAAAATCTTAGCGAAAATATCTATATGCGTCTCTCTCCAGAATTCATTGTTTCAAATAATTGTGTTCTTAAACTAAAAAGTACTTTATATGGATTAAAACAAGCTCTTAAGACTTGGTTTGATAGATTTAAGAACTTTATGCATGCACAAAATTTTCGCTCTTTTTATACTAACACTACCTTGTTTGTGAGAAAAACTAGTGCATGTATTGTGATTCTACTTATGTATGTAGATGATATGATCATCATCAGAAGTGATAAAAAGGAGATATTACAAATAAAAAAGGAATTGCATAAAGAATTTGAAATTAAAGATCTTAGACTTTTTAGTTTTTTTTTAGAATAGAAGTAACTCGTAATAATAGAGGCTATTTTATATCACAAACAAAATTTGTTAGTGATATTGTAAATAGGTCAAGGCTATTTTATATCACAAACAAAATTTATTAGTGATATTGTAAATAGGTCAAGATTGACAAATGACAAGAAAGTAAGCACGTTCGAGGTGATAGGAACCAAGTTGAGGACTATAGTGGGGAAAAATTAGAGGCTCGAGGTGATGGGAATCAAGTTGAGGACTATAGATGGGGAAAAATTAGAGGATCCTACTTACTACAGGCAGATTAGGAGCCCTGACATATCTTAATATTACTCGATTAGACATAGCACATGGAGTACATGTGGTAAGTCCGTTTCAATAAGCCCCTAACAATATACACATGAGTGCAATTATGTGGATTGTAAGATACAAAAATGATACACTTAAAAGGGGTTCATTCTAATATATCTTCATTTAAATTAACTGCTTACATTGATGCTGATTGCAGCGGAGATGGTAATGATAGATATTTAACCACTATGTTTTTCGGCGACTCTAATTTTTTAGAGGTGTAAGAAGCAACTGAAGGTGTTTTTATCGTCTATAGAAGCAAAATATAGAGTTATGTCTACCACAAATGCTGAGATATCTTCGGATCACTAAACTTCTAGTAGACATAAAGGTTGCTTGGGAGGACTTAACAAACTTGCTTTGTGATAACAAAAGTGCTATGCATATTGTTTAAAATAATACTTTTAATGAAAGAACTAAACATATTGAGATGAATTGTCATTATATTCGGGAGGAATGCTTGCAGAAAAGATCGACTTTCTATTATGTTCCTTGAGAATTAGAGTTGATAGATTTTTTCACTAAATCTTTGTCCGTCCCTAGATTTATGTTTCTGTCAGACAAACTTTTGGTATATATACCCCAAGTTTGATGGAGGTGTTAAATTGTAATAGGAGCACTGGACCAGTAGGGCCCACCTGGGCCTACTGGGACTGGGCTTCAAGGGCCAGTCCCAGGTTCCCCAGCGGCTACATCAACTGGCCGTTGGAAACTCCCAACAGCTAGTTGATGTAGCCGTTGGGAGTAGTTGCTCCCAACAGCTGCCTCCTTATGACTCCTTGTAACTAACCTTTCACAGTCACTCTATTTTGTAAAGTCTCTATAAATATAGGACATGTGTTATTAATAAATTAGAGCTTTCTATGCTCTCTTGACTTATTCGATATTCGGTTTGATTTGTATACCAAGTGTTTGGTAATTCGTTTGATGATTTGGCTTCTTGAAGATCCATCGGGATAGTATTGGTTGAATTTGTGGATCACTTTGGCAAGATAAATGCGTCATTTTTACAACAGGCACACAAACATGTGTAGGCAGACATGAATGCTGACATGATGATTGCATTTAGGAGCAACCATTTATTTTTAGGAGTGAATGAGACCTATATGTTTGTCAGAAGCAACAGTCTGGAATCAAATGGTGTTGTTAGTAAATGCTCACTTAAAAAGTTAAATGGAAGTAGACATGGAACAAATTTATGCATTTTATGCCTCGGTCCTTTGTACAAAAAACAAAAGGATATTGCTGAGCCTTCCAGAATGACCAGTCTCACAACCTCATGATCTGTATATCAAAAACTGGAAAATATGGAATAGTCATCATGAGCAGGAGTTATGTACCCATATGGATATGGGTCAACCTGATCCAAAAAATTTCAAAATAAGGGTTGCAAAACCCTTAATTTCTAAACCTATTCAGTATTGGGTGGATGTGTTCTCTTCTCTCTCTAGCACTCTGCGCTAATCACCAGTGGGCAATAGACGACCATTCACCAGCGGGATCACCGCCAAGGCAACAATCATCTGGATATTTTGAAGGTTCTCACTTCTTTCTCTCTCTCTCTGAGCTTTTAGGTGAGGAACCACCGATTAATCCTGATGTTCAGATGCATGCAATCATGCTAGATTGATCGTGTTTTTGATGTGCACTTTATTGATTTTTGAGGCCGACCATTGATTAAACATGGTTGAATCCCCAGTGAACAATTGAACACTAGTCATGAGTTCTCACTGGATGCCAGGGTATCCCATTTGGCACCCGCTGGGATTCCAATTCTCATGCACGATGAGTAATTTAGAAACCATTTGATTTGAGTCATTTGACTCACAAAAGGGTTCACTGAAAGATTTTCTTCTTTTCTCTTTATGTTTGTTGCATGCAGAAAATATTTTATATTTTCTATTACTCATTAATTAGTCACAAAAGGGATTTGTATTTTTCTATTCTCTTTATATTTTGTTTTGATATGATATACTTGTTAGTTGGTATTGCACTTATGGTTATATTCATTTGTATGCATTCATCTTTTTGTTATATTTTTAATAGTAGCGTACCCATACCTTATTTTTTTGGAAATGTGTGTGTACCCTGGTAGACAGGAAGTGTTTATTATAGTCCTCAGACACATTGGAGATGATTGTGGTCCCCATGAAGAGTGCGTTAATATGTGCCTTTTTCCACGACATATTGGGCAAGCGTGGGACTCACCAAATAAAAACCAGTTCAGGGCTTTAACTATTCAGGGATACAAAATTAATTCAAATCCAGAGTCTTGCAATCATGCAATGTTTCTGTAGATTTCTTAGCTTACAGCATCATTGAGCATCCAATTATAACCCCGTTCCATATGAATATGGAAGACAATGATATAGAGAAAGCTTGACAAGAAATTAGCTCCACAGCATGTTTAATCACCACCTGTTAGAATGTCATTTTATGTCGTTTGTTTATGTATTTCAAGTTGTTTGAATGGGCTTAACGTGTTATGTCTCTTTTGTATTAATTAGTACTAATTAGGGGTAGTTTAGGAAATAAAGTTAGATAGGGTATAAGTAGTAGTAATTAGGGTTTAGTCTATTAAGTTGAGAGGCTGGGCGGCAGCAGCAGAAAGCAGACGAGTTCTTCATATTGGGGCAGATTGGAGGAATGCCTCCAATCTGTCATATTTTGTAAGTTGTTCTTAATTTTGATAAATGCAATTATCTTTTAATATGGTATCAGAGCCTAGAAGGGCTGCAAATCAGTTTTTTTGTGTTTAAAAGTATCGGTGGTGTGTGTGGGAAGATAAACACCACATCGGAAAGAAATCGTTTCTTGGAAGAATCTGGATTGGATCTTCATTTGTGTCTTTGGCTGTGATTTCATTTTAAAATCGAGAAGGGGCAGAAGACAATCATTCTTTTGATTGTATTTGGCGGATTCAGTTCATCAAGCCTCGGTTTATTTGTTTTTTATTGATCAACAGTCATCTCTAACAGATCCAGTCTTCGGCAGATACATATTCCATCATCAAACGTCTGGTTGATAATTTTTTATTATATCATGGACACACTTAGTCTTGAAGAGACAGTCTCATACTTGTCTCATACTTGATCACAACCAAGAGGTGGATATTTATATTGGTGCAGATTCAGTTTATTCCTATCGTGGACATATTGTTGGAGGCGGCAGTCTTATACCGGATCGGTTACTATGTCTTGATACATATTACAAGTTCAAATCAATCAAAGTGGTGCAGAAGACAGAATTTTATTTGTATTACTACTTGAATCAGATTACTAAGGATATTCATTTTTTTTTGTCTTGAAATTGAATATCTATGGCAAGTAAAGGCAAGGCCATTGAAACTTCAGTCACGATGACTGAACATGCTATGAATGAAAAAGGAGAAAGTTTTCAAATCACCACAAGAAGAAATTACCTGGAGTGGTCTAGGTTCGTGGAACTGACTATTATAGCGAGGGGGAGATGGGCTCATCTTATGGGTCAGACACCTATTCCAGATATCCATGATACTCTTTATTCTGTTTGGCGACGAAAAGATACACTGATTTCATCTTGGTTATTACAGTCTATGATTCCATCGATAGCAAAGACATTCATGTTTCTTGAATCAGCTTATGAAATCTGGTCTACAGTATCAGAGGCTTATTCCAGGAAGAAGAATGTAGCAAAATAATATGAAATTTTGGAAAAGATTAGGAATTGTAAACAAGGCTCACGTTCTATAAGTGACTACTATGCAAATCTTAGAGGACTATGGGATGAACTTCTGTATTATACAAGTATTAAGTGCTCTTCTTGTCAGACTGAAAGAAATGCAGAGACTGAAAAGAAAAAGGTATTCGACTTACTATGAGGTGTAAATTCAGAATTTGAGTAAATAAAACTTAATGTTTTGGGAAGAGATGAACTACCTTCATTGGGAACTGTGTATTCATTATTAATCAGGGAAGAGGATAGAAGAAATCTTGAAAAGAATAATATTCTTGTTACAGACCAACATGCACTCCAAACAAGGGGAGAAAATCCACATTATCGTGGAAGAGGAGGATATCAAGGTCGTGGTAGAGCTCATTCTGATGAAAAGGAAAAGCTCATTTGTTCTCATTGTTGAAAATCAAGACACTCCAAAGAATACTGTTGGGAATTACATGGCAAACCAGATTATTATAAAAACAAAAATCACTCTGCTCATTCTACTGAGAATACTATGTCAAATATAGATGGAATACAAGAA
Source organism: Brasenia schreberi (assembly GCA_036023115.1). Taxonomy (NCBI): domain Eukaryota; kingdom Viridiplantae; phylum Streptophyta; class Magnoliopsida; order Nymphaeales; family Cabombaceae; genus Brasenia; species Brasenia schreberi. Next base: position 18,836,754 of record JAYKKT010000066.1, read on the forward strand.
CTTATTAAAAGAATAGAAGGACTCGAGACAAGACTATGTGGACAATCTCAACCATCTACCTCTCAAGCTTCAGTAGCTCAGGCAACTCACATTGTGAAGGGATATGGTAGGAGAATCATTTTATTTTTCAGAGTATAGAGTTCTTCCAAAACAAGAGCCTATTAAGTTAGCAGATGACTCTTACTCTTATATGGTTGGACAGGGAAGTGTGCCCACATGTTTTGCTAAGTTAACATCAGTCTATCATGTTCCCAGTTTTCAAATAAATCTACTTTCAGTTAGTTCATTTACTCGTATCATGAAATGCAGTATAACTTTTACTCCTATTGATTGTGTGTTTCAGGATCTGAAGACGGGGAAAGTCTTTGGTCATGGTAGACTACAGAGGGGTTTATACATTTTGGACGATCATCTTCAACATGAAACTTCTTATAAAGCTTCAGCAGCACCAATTCATGATTCAGAGATTCGGCTTTGGCATTGTCGTCTGGGTCATTTACTTGTGTCAAAACTTCTTTATGTTCTACCTCATCTTAGAGTCAATAAATATCAGTTTGAATGTGAAGTATGTCAGCTTGGGAAACATTAAAGAGCCACTTATCCATTGAGTGACTCTAGACGATCTCAACCTTTTGAACTTCTTCATTCAGACATTTGGGGTAGTCCTGTTACTTCGTTGTTTGGTTAGAGATACTTTGTTTCCTTTATTGATGATTGTACTCGCCTTACAATTATATATTTAATGAAATTAAAGTCAGAAGTCTCATATATTTTCCCAATTGTGCATAAATTCATTCTCAACCAATTCAATACTTCAGTGAAAGTCCTTTATTCAGACAATGAGGGGAGTACATTAGCAAGCAATTAACAGAATATTTACACACACATGATATAGTCCATCAGACTTCCAGTTCCTATACTCCTCAACAAAATGGAATCGCTGAAAGGAAAAATCATCATATTCTAGAGGTAGCTAGGACTCTTTTACTTTAAAATAATGTTCCTAAATTCTATTGGGAAGAAACCGTTCTTACTGCAGTTCACCTGATTAACAGAATGCCTAGCACCGTACTTGAAGGTGAAAGTCCAATGAAGTGTCTCAATAAGGAATCAAAACCATTTCATATAGTTTCCCGTATCTTTAATTGTACCTGTTTTGTACATGTTCATTTACCTAATCGTGATAAATTAGATCCCAAGTCTGTAAAATGCATTTTTCTTGGCTATTCTAACTCCCAAAAGGGATATAAATGTTATGATCCCCTAGATAAGAAGCTATATGTTTCCATGGATGTTACCTTCACAGAATCAATTCCGTATTACACTTCTCTGGGGGAGTCGGCTAGGCCTCAACAAATTTCTCCATATGTCCTACCAGTAGTCCCAGATGATGTAAAAGAAGATACAAAGGATAATAGAAATGAGTCCAGTAAGCAAGAAGAGATCTTAATGTATAAGAGAGGATCAAGAAACATTATCTACAATGAAGAAGAACCAACCCCTTATACAAGCATCAAAGACATTTCCTTTGACTCAGATCCTCATGTGGAAGGGACAGAAGATCTCGAAATTACTATTGCTATTCGCAAAGGTAAACGTAAATGTGCACATTACCCGATTTCTGATTATGTCTCATATGCTAATACTTCTCAAAGTTATCATAACTTTGTTATGAATGCTGAGAAACATACGATTCCTTCAAAATTTGAAGAAACAATCAAGTGTCTTTTATGGAAAGCCGCAATTGAAGAAGAACTGGATGCTCTTGTGAAAAACAACATATGGACCATTACACAGTTACCTCCTGATAGAAATATTGTTGGATGTAAATGGGTATTCACTATTAAATATAAGGTAGATGGAATTGCGGAGAGATATAAAGCAAGATTGATTGCTAAAGGATACAGTCAGTTATATGGCATTGATTATACAGAAACTTTTGCACCTTTGGCTAAACTCACTTCAATAAGAATACTTCTCAGAATGACAACAAATTTGAGATGAGATCTATGACAATTAGATATAAAAAATGCTTTCTTACAAGGAGACTTAAACGAAGAAGTCTATATGGAAATGTATCCAGGAATGAATATAAAAATGTGTGCCAATAAAGTGTGTAAACTCAATAAAGCAATTTATGGGCTAAAGTAGTCTCCACGAGCTTGGTTTGATAAATTCAGCAAGACAGTTTGCAGTCTGGGATATAGCAGGAGCCTAAATGATCATACAATATTCTTTAAGAAAGAAACCAAAATATCTATTATTGCTGTTTATGTTGACATAATTGTCACAGGAGATGACCTTGACTGTGGGTATCTTGGGCATAGAAGTTCTGCACAAACTATGCACAAACTAAAAAGAAATATCCAAATTAAAAAGAAATCTGCACAAACTATTTGATCTTAAAGATTTGGGTCGACTTCACTATTTCTTGGGCATAGAAGTTCTCTATTCTAATCAAGGTACCTTCCTAACTCAACGAAAATACTTAATGGATCTCCTTAAAGAAACAAATATGCTATAATATAAACTTAGTGACATTCCTATGGAAGTAAATCAGAAATTATTCAGTGGTGATAGTGAAGAGTTCAAAGACATTCACAAATATCATAAGTTGGTTGATAAGCTTATATATTTGACTATTACTCGTCCAGATATTACTTATGCAGTTGGTATTATGATGATATATATGCATTCTCCTACCAAGAATCATATGGATGCAATTTATAGAATTCTTCGATACCACAAATCAACTTCAAGAATAGGCTTACTTATTTCAAAATCATCAAATTTGCACATTAAACTTTATTTTAATGGAGACTTGGTTGGTTCACGTGATGACCAAAAATCAACTATAGATTATGTTACTTTACTCGGTGATAATATTGTATCATGGAAGAGTAAAAAACAGACAATGGTTGCTAGATCTACTGCAGAAGCAGAATACAGGGCCATAGCGTAAGCCATGTGCGAAGGAAAATGGGTTTTTTCATTGATTAGTGAATTGGGATTTCCATCCAATCAGTCTATACCACTATACTCTGATAATAGTGCAACAATTCAGATGTCTTCTAATCCAGTGTATCATGCAAGAACCAAACATATAGAGATTGATGGTCACTTCATGAGAGAGAAGATATCTAATCAAGAATTCAAGCTGGAGTACGTTCAATCTATCAAATAGAGGGCTGACTTCTTAACTAAAGCTACTACCAACATATAATCAAAGGAGACATTATCAAAGTTGGGTGTTATAAACATCCTTCACCCAACTTGAGGGGTAGTGTTAAAATGTCATTTTATGTCGTTTGTTTATGTATTTCAAGTTGTTTGAATGAGCTTAAAGTGTTATGTCTCTTTTGTATTAATTAGTACTAATTAGGGGTAGTTTAGGAAATCAAGTTAGATAGGGTATAAGTAGTAGTAATTAGGGTTTAGTCTATTAAGTTGAGAGGCTGGGCGGCAGCAGCAAAAAGCAGCCGAGTTCTTAATATTGGGGCAGATTGGAGGAATGTCTCCAATCTGCCATATTTTGTAAGTTGTTCTTAATTTTGATAAATGCATTTATCTTTTAATACCACCCTCATATCACATTTTTGCTACTCACTATATATTAAATACTATGATATAGCTGTTAGTTTCTGGATGTCTTCAGTAATGTCCCGCAGAATAGTTCATCATTGGAGGAGCCCCATCTTCTATTTTTGCGTCAGTTTGTAACTCTATGCAGAAGCTGTTATGCACTTAACCATTTAGTAATCTTGCCAAAAAGCGTTTGAGGAGCCATATATGCAGTGTAATCTATGCAAACCGTTCATTAGAGAGCTTGTGACAGAAATGAAGATGTTGAGATGGATGAGTGGTCATACAAGAAAAGACCGAATACATAATGTGGTTATTAGAAACAAATTAGGAGTGGCACCAATAGAGGATAAAATGAGAGAATATCGTTAAGAAGATCAAAAGAAGAACCTGTAAGAAGGTATGAAAAACTAAATTTGGAAAGTATTAAAAGAGGTAGAGGACGACCATAAAAGTGTTGGAAAGAAACAATAAAGAATGATCTAGCTTATTGTGAGTTAAATGATAGAATGGCACACGATAGGGATCTGTGGAAACAAAGAATCCATGTAGCCAACCCCGTCTAGTATGGGAAAAGGCTTAGTTGTTGTTAATGTTGTAATGGAATACCACACGCATGCTTGCGACCACGCAAACAACAGGAAATTCCTCTGCCACAGACTTTGATTTTTCTCGTCTTTCACGTTCATGTATTTATAACCACAACTTGAGACTCAATGCATGTTCTATTTCTTTTTGTGCTCACGGAACAGTCTACGTAAATCACTGCAAACCCTTCCTTTAAGACTGTCTTCCATATTAATATTTGACACAGTATATAACTGTAAGTTTGATGAAGAACATCTTTTGTACATGTTGATGATTAACTAAATTTATCTATGGCAGGCCTAATTGCTGCTATATAATATTTATCTTTTAACTTTAATGATATCTTCTTATCACAAAGAATACCTGATGCTCCTCTCCATTTTAACCAACTAGCATTAATTTTATGCGTAATATCTCCATCAATTCTTCCATCACTATGAAAAATTGATTCTAGGTATTTAAAACTTTCCTTTTGGGGGATATAATGTGTGCCAATTTTAATTTCTAAGTCCTCTGAAGTAACCAAATGATCAAACTTACATTCTATATATTTTGTCTTTGTTCTACTAAGTCGGAAGCCTTTGCTTTCTAATGTTTCTCTCCATAGTTCTAATTTTCTATTAACTTTTTCCTTAGACTCCTCCACTAACACAATGTCATATGCAAATAACATACACCAAGTTACTTTATCTTGAATATGTTTTGTTAACTCATCAATCACCATTATAAATAAGTATGAACTTAAAGTTGATCCTTGATGTAACCCAATATTAACTTCAAAGAAGTCTATCATTCCTTCATGAGTCCTCACATATGTTTTTGCACCATCGTACATGTCTCTTATAAGGTTAATGTATGTCAATGGGATACCTATTTTTTCGAAAGTTTTCCAAAGAACCTCCCTCGGTACCTATCATAAGCTTTTTTTAGATCAATAAATATCATGTGAAGGTCTTCCTTTTTTGCTCTAAAATGTTCCATAAGACGTCTCAAAAGGTAAATCGCTTCAACAGTAGATCTGCCTGACATGAATCCAAATTGGTTCTCTGTTATACTTGATACTTGTCTTAACCTATGTTCGATAATTCTTTCCCACAATTTCATAGTATGCCTCATTAACTTGATACCTCGATAATTCGCACGATTCATCTAGTTTCTCGTGTGTTATTCCATTGATATACATTAATCTTATAAGAGACATAAACATGTATGATGGTACACAAGCATGTGTGAGGACTTATGAAGGAGTGATAAACTTCTTTAAAGTTACCTTTCGACTTAGTAGAACAAAAATAAAATATATAGAATGCAAGTTTGATCATTTGGTTACTTTAGAGAACATAAAAATTAATATTGACACACATTGCATCAGTCGTGAAGAAAGTTTTAAATACCTAAAGACAGTTTTTCATAGCAACATAAAAATTAATGGAGATGTTATACGTAAAATTAATGCATGTTGGTTAAAGTGGAGAGGGGCATAAGGTATTCTATGTGACAAGAAGATATCATTAAAATTGAAAGATAAATATTATAGAGTAGTAATTAGGCAAATCATCAACACATACATTATACAAACGATGTTCATGGTAGAAATGAAGATGCTGAGATGGATGAATGGTTACACAACCAGATATGTAACAATATTAAAAATAAATTGAGTGGTACGTATAGATGATAAAATGAGAAAATCGTTTAAGATGGTTTGGACATGTTAAAAGACGACTAAAGAAAGCTTCAGTAAGAATATAAGAGAAACTAGATTGTGAAGAAAGGAAGAGAAACAACACAAAAGTCTTGAAAACAACAATAATAAAGGATCTTGCTTATGTTGAGTTAACTGCAAGCGTGGCTCATGATCGGGCTTAGTTGTTGCATGGTGGCAACCACCACTCTCACAACACCTCTTGGGTGCTCGCTGGAATGGTTGTAAGTTTCTTGCATGTCAAGTGGTTAATGTCATAGAATTCGAATAGTTTTAACTGTTCACATTTGTTTATATATTTCTCTATAATTTGAAAATTTTATTTTACAATTTTAGGGTTGTTATTGTAATTTAATATATTTGTTTCACTTGGTGTTTAGTTGCTACCTTTTTCTTGTAACTATTCCATATATATATCATGTAGCATCAATGTTGTTTGTACCGTATTGTATCGTGTATCGTTTTTCTCTATGAGATAGGGGTATCGTACCATATCATAAATTTTTAAAAATATTTTAAATATAAAAAATTAGACAGAACTATTCTAGGTTAGACTAGTTTTCTAATTCGTGATACCAATACTAGACGTCATAATTGGTAAGTTAAAGAAAATTGCTTGTTCTATTATTGAAAACTATTTATTTTTATAGTTCTTATTGTTATTCTTGGGAATTTACCTTTTAAGATAAGATAGTTGTATTGTGCAACCTACTAATGCTCAATGTGGTCCTAATTGGTAAGTTACCAAGCTGGACGTAATCACAATTAATAAGTTATTTAAGGAAATTATCTTTTTCATTCTTGAGAACTTTGAAAACTACTTATTTTTATGATCATTATTGTTTTTCTTGTCTATTCTTGTCTATTTCAAATTCAATTCTACTACTAATGATCAATTCAATTCTTGTCTATTTCAAATAAGTAAAGAATCATTTTTATAAAATAGGGCATAAGGGTGATATGACATGTATTGTGCAATATGTATCGCTATGTATCGCACGATACAAGCTGATACATCATATATTACGATACACTAAGGTGTATCAAAGATACGATATGTATCGCCCCGTATCATAATGAGCGATATGGATAACACTGTGTAACACCTTCGACTATGCTTTGAAATGCTAAAATGAATCATGGAACAGAACTATGTTAAAACTGCAGGAAGTTTCGCCAAACATGTATATCATGAGTTGCTGTTTTATATCAACTTTGTTTGATTGGAAACTATACTTCAGAGTGATCTAAATTCTAATTTCATATTCATATAAAACAATCAAATTTTAATTTGCATTGATTGAACACCTGAGTACGTTTGCCTTTTTGTATAGCTGAAATTGATGCCTATGAAATTCAGGTTCTTGAAGAGATTAGACCCTACCTCGTGGGAACTGGAGGTGGTGAGCTTGAGCTTGTCAAGATCGAGGAACCGATTGTGAAAATCAAAATAACTGGGCCGGCTGCCGGGGTGATGACTGTCCGTGTCGCTGTAACTCAGAAACTGCGAGAAAAGATACCGGCGATTGCTGCCGTTCAGCTTCTGTGAGGTTGTAGAATGGCAGGGATTCATCTTGAAAAAGCGCACCTGGGCGGCATTGATACACAGATGAAACCTTCCCTATCAAGGCCTGCCATGAGCTGTTTGTGGAGCAATAGGGTATAATTTCTTCATCCTGTAATTAGCAGTGGTATGTTAGAACTGTATGTCCCCATCCATCTGTTTCATGTGAATGATAATATAGTCATATGAAGGGTAGTAATAAGCACATGCTGATCTTATTTCCTGGAACATATTATTTGAATTATTGTGAGGCAAATATTCCTTATTTTTCATGATTGAATTCCTTTTTCCAAAACTCTGTGTGCCTGTTTGTATATGTATGTGTGTGTGTGTCCAATTGGTATTTTTATATGATAGTTTGAGGTTTTAATACACATTAATGCAAACCGCACCTGTATAATCGAACAGATTTCGTTTCGTAGTCTCTCATCATCTTGTGTTCAGTCTGCATTTTAATTCAAAGTTTGAGAAAATATAATATGGTTTCTCCCTAACACCTTCAGTGGACTCGGTTATAGTGCACGTGAGGGAGATCCGTACTTGATGTGTATAGAGAGAGAGAGAGAGAGGTATATGTTAGCATTGCTAGCGTGTTAGCATATCTCAACAAATCTTAACTATTTATGTTAGGTGAATAAAATTTTAACTATCTATATTAGATGATATATGGTTGAAATTTGAATTCAAAAGACAAATGAATATTTTTGTATGTGTACTTAATTTAAATAGATTGTTTTTGAATTCAAATTATTATTAATTTTTAAGTTTGTTAGTATAAACTCGGTTTTCTTTCTTTTTGTGTGTATATATATATATAAAACATAGTAAATACATAGATGCATCTATGTTTAATCATCCTCAAGAATTCAACCGTTTGATCTATGATTGAAATTCAAATTTCTAAACATCTTTAAGAATTTCAACCATTTGGTCGATGATTGAAATTCAAATTTCAAAAGTAAAAATTTTAGTATTTTTTAAGGTATAATAAATGCATTACTTTTGACTTAAATATCTAACTTCCGATCATGGGTGAGTGTGCATATATTGCTCTCTCTCTCTCTCTCTCTATATATATATATATATATATATATATATATATATATATATATATATATATATATAACGAGTCTAATATGCTTATTATTTAGGTATCTATAAATCATTAAAAATATCAATAATTCATCTTCAAAAGCAAATGGTCCACATGAATCAAGCACATACTAACCATGCACATTTGTGGAAAGTGCATTGCTTTTTTTCTCTTTTAGTTTTGAATCCTTTGAGATTTCAAGGATACGACCAAGTATATAATAAGCTTCTCATATTAGACATTTCATATATATATATATTGTATCAAGGGTTATTATATCTATGACAATCAAATCCAAAATACTTATGACTGAAATCATTAACAAACAGGAAAAGGACGATACCGGGGATTTGCATTTAGGTGAAGGTATAGACTAAGGCTCACAAAAGAACTATGCATTTTTAAACCACGTCTTTCATTGCTTTTCATTTTGGTAGAATGAGGAGGCCAAAGCCTGATTCACAGCGTGGGTGTGTGGATGTGATGACCAAAGCATTAAGCTTGCATTGCTTTAATACATTTACGTGTATTAAATGAGATAAATTTGTGTCGTTCGTGCGACCGCACGAGCAACACAAATTGTTTAGTAGAACCTAACAATGGAGAGTGGCAACTCCCACCTTTCCTATATATATATATATATAATTTATATACTTGTAGATCTAAATCTTGACAACTTTATAAGTTATATATATATATATATATATATATATGAGTTTTATAACCTCTATACATATAAAATGTGAACCCTAAATCCAAATAATCTCATGGCATAATACTATTCAGCAAAATTCTTTAATAATTAGAACTGTGGTTCATAACCGAATCAAACCGGAACTTATGGTTCAGTTTTGTCCAATTCTGCCAACAGCACGGTTGGTTCTCAAACAGTTGAGAACTGAAACTAGCGGCTAGGTTCTCAAAAAAAAATAAAGTAAATAAAATAGGCAGTTTCGAACAACTGTATGTTCCGGTTCCATAGAAGGTGGAACCGGAACCAAACCGAGTGGTTGCTAGTTTCTTCTTTCGTTTGACAAGTTCAAATTCCAGTCAATTCTTGGCCCGACTCGGTTATGATTCAAACTTCCGAGCTGATTCTAAACCGACCATGTCTAATCAAAGTAGTGATCTACTCGGTCCCTGGTCCGACTTCAATAGCTTGTTTGACCGCCATGGTAAGGTAGTGGCCTCACCTCTGTGTGCGTTTGTAACCAAACTTCAATGGTAAGATGAAATTGGGTTCATTATGGTTAGAGAAGTTCTGTTTTTTATTTCTTTTTGTTACAAAGGAGGTGGAAGCTAGGTGTGCACACTGCCAGAATCGAACTCACGACCTTCATCACATGATACCACACTTTCATCATCCCTCGCCACAAATTAGATGTCGATGCATATCAATGGGTTTTCTTAGAATCAACTTTCCTTTATTATATTTGGATCGCAAAACTTTGATCTTTACTCGCAAAGCCCAAACTATCTTTATGAGGCATGCTTGATTCATGGATTGTTAATGTTTGATCCCCAAGTTATAACTCATTTTTAGCTTGTAAAAGGTCTTCCAATTAGTGGTATGAACCTTACAGACCTGATGAACCCAAACAAATTAGTGTTTAATCTGTTCAATTTTCAGGTACGTAGACTTCAATAGCTTATTCACCAATAATGGATAAATCAAAATTGAAGTTAATACCAATTTTGCTAAAAATTACCATCCACACAAAGCTAAGACAATTAATCTTACAACCTATAAGTTTGTCAATGATATATCGATGATCCCATTCTTTGTAAGATTGGAACTCCCAGGTAGTGTCCAAAAAATTCAACTTCTTGGAACTCTGATTTCTGAGTAATTTTCTGTTTGATTGCATTAGGTGTATTACTTGAGAAGACGATACAAGATTTTCTTTTAATAATCTTGTGACTTGATAATGCATAGAATGTCATTGAGATTTTCATAGTTATTTTTATTCATTCTTTGGTAGCCTAGCCAAACAATAAAAAAATCATCACGATAAAAGAGAAAATGAAAGATACATGACTGATCAAAGTAATTTGAACAAGGTGGAGTTCTGATGGGAAAGAGTGAGAAACATGATGGTGAAGGATTCAAAAAGTGTTACATATTTGTGGCAATGTTTTCTCACACATGTCCTTCAGTGAAATTAGAAAAAGGATCCTCTTTCATGATTCATGGGATGCATTTTCCTTTCTCATCAAACAAATTTACAAAAGAAACGTTATTTGTGCTAAATGTGAGGAGGAAATCAAGGAGTTGTTTCTCCCATAATGAAAATAAAAAACTCATGAAAGAACACAAAAGGGAAAGAAAGATAAAAATAAAAATAAAATAAAGAACTCTCAATCTTTTCGTACCGGAAACCTAAGTACGAAACTCCTCTTGAAAGAAAACCATACCTAGAAATTCAGTCCCATGATGCTCTCTCCGATTCCTCCATCTATTGGATCTAATATGCACTTCTTTTAATTGGCATATTAGAGTGTTCTCAATCAACAACCCATTCAAAGAGAGAGAGAATAGTAATGGATTACAGTAAAACATAGAAAATATTTTGCAATACAGAGTTAATCTTTGTCATTGAGTAAACATTATGGTCTTATGCAAAGATAAAGTCCTTTCTTCAATTCTCTATCTTGATCAAAAGAAAAAGAGCATAAAGGAAAACCTTTTTCTAATAACTTATCTACTATTAATGGTTATTAGTTTTTTCTCTTTAATAAAAAAAGGGAGGAAACTCATACTTTCTTCTTAGTGTCAAATCTGAGGCCATATATAAAAAGAAAACAATAAGGTATTTCCGTAGCATTTAGGTAGTGATTTTTGAAACAAATAATGATATTCATAAACAAAAAAGGGGAAAGGGGAAAGGAATCAAACGCCGTCCTTAACTACCTAGACATAGAATTATCTGTCTATAAATAGCCCACTTTTGATTACTCTTGAAAGTGTTCGGCCGTGTTCCTTACTGTGAGAGATGACAAAAAGAGGAACCTTAGTAACCTTCAACCACTGTGTGAGTCTCTCTAAGTCCTTGTCTTTGGCTGAAGGAAGCAACAAAGAAACCTTAGTACTCGACCATCAATCACTTGAACATCATGGGTGGCACAGATTGGTGACTCCATCTTCTCTTTCTCCGTCTCTATTTAGTAGGGACATTCATGCAACAGGGTGTGAGAGAAGATCAAGGTCCATGGCTCTGACCCCATCTAGGAATCCACTTTCTATCCATGTCCCTACATCCTCATGGGTCCCCATGGAGCCTCATCTCTACAAAGCACATGAATCCTCATGTTGCGAGAATCCCACTTCATTAACATTCATATCTAGAACTAGAAATCTTCCTCACATTATCATAATAATCTTACAAGAAAAGAGTGGATATAAAAAACGAAACTAATGACAACCAACCTAATAACATCTTCACCTGGTTACTAAAGAAGTTCCAATGTTGCTTGACCTGATTCCAATTGATATAGAAGAAACCATATAAACTTTTTTTTTTTATCTCTTTCTTTTAGTCTCTTTCCTCGCCACTTCTCTCCACAGCTATTAAGGACAAGAGAATAGAAAAAAATTTACCTCACGATTAGGATCCTCAATGAATCACGATTGACATTTGTGAGTTCACAAGTTCATGGGATGGGGCCCATAAAGAGCTCATCCTCGCCCTTAAATATCCCCAGTCTTTATCTCTTTGTCTTTCTCTCCCTATGTATCTTGCAAACTAGTTTGAATCTGTAAAGAAATACATAGAGAGACAAAGAGATAGAGACTTAGCCTTATGAACTCGTATGATAAAGGAAATAATGTTGTTGAATATGTAAACAACAAGTTAGTCATGGTTAAAGACTTAGCTGTTGCGAAAAAAATTATTCTTGACCTAATGCAAATCTCAACTATTCTTAATAGTTTTCCATCCTCATGAAACATGGTGACTACAATACTTTAGGCCGTACTTTAATCTCATCATTGGTGAACTACTAAAATTAGCCATTGAGCAAGATCATATAAACAAATACCAAAAAGAAAGCTTTCTCTTGTCTCACGATGATGTCGAGTCTAACTTTAAAAACCATAAAACAAGGGCTGTGAGGCATGAATAAAGTGCCTGAAGAAGTAATATGCTTTTTAAATAAAGTTTTTTAGTTGTGAAAAGATAAGACACTACAAAACAGGTTGCTTTAATTGAAAAAAATAAGGACAACGCTCAACAAGGTACACAAAAGAAGAAGCTCTAAGTAATCTATATTATTTTAAAATGTCTTTATATGAACCATGTTATTACCGGATGGTAGGTGGACTCTAGAGCAACTAATGACATTTCAAGAGATAGTTATTGATATGAAGAGTACCAACCTAGAGAACATCAAGTTTCTATGGAAAATATTTTAGACACATTTGTTTTATTCACTTATGTATTAATTATACCTTTTATTAGGTGAAATTTAGTATTTGTGACTATATTAGTTGAGAAGGGCTGTGACGTTAGGTTTGTTACTAGAAAGTGACTATAAGACAACCTAAGCATATTTTCTTTTTTGATACTTTTGATTCTAAGCATTTATATTTAAACTCAATATTTTAAATATTGAAACAAGTTCTTCTGCTTATATTGATTGTGTTTTTATTGATGTTGTGAATGCGTAACATAAAATATTAAGACATGTGAGTTTTAATAAGTTGAATAAATTAGGGAACTTCAACTTATCATCTGGTTTTGATTGGCAATGTGAAGTTGAACTGGACTTGGACCTACATGATTGTGGGTAGATCAAACCAATATTTCGTCACTAGCTGCAACTATTGTCATTTAACCTGTGGTACTTTGGGGTGAACACTATTTGGCTAAAACCAAACCAAAAACTATGATTCAATTCAGTTCTATTGGAAATTGGTTCAGCTTCGATTTATGACTTCATGAAAAATTCAGTTTATCGATTGGGTTCGGTTCTTAAGGGCCCCAAACCAAATTAGTCTGACAAACCAAATTCATAATATGAATAACTATCACGGTTACAAGGCCTTTTCTCTATAGCATGTTACCGTAATCCTACTCAATTGCAATTCAAGATTGATAGCAGGAACCACACACTTATCAAACAGGTCCACTTTAATAATGTGAATTCTAATTACTGGATGTACTTCTTAGAAATTTAGTAGAGCTAATTCTGACATTACATGAGTGCAGTGAAAGCCATTTCTTTTGCTTAGTAGTTTTTTTGTGATATATATATATATATATATATATATTGGAATTCAGCTATCCAATCCAAACCGGATAACCGAATCGAATAGATTAAAATAATTTGGTTAAGTTATCTATACAATTCTGTTCAGTTTTGGTTTTGAAATCTAGAAGTAACTTGGTTTTTGTATAATTTGGTTTAATTCGTTATCACTGACCGATGCACACCCTTAGTGGTGCCCCTCACTTTGTATAGTGTTTTGGAAAAAGTGAAACATGAGAATTATATGGTCAATATCTCCTAATTTTTGGCTATTACTATAATATTCTAACAATAGAGCAGGATATGAGAGATAGGACAAATTAGAGGGTCCTAAACGATAATTTTGCTCTGCGAGAGTGGGCCTTGAGGCAGAATGGTTCAGGTAATACGAAAACACGAAAACCAAATGAGTTGAAATCGTGGCCGTTAAGTTTTGTGATGGACAACCCTCATGTTGTTGCAGACATCCCACTTTTCGTGAAGGCGGGCCCACCTTGTATTTGACGGTATCGCGTGTACATCAACGGTGATGATTTCGTCTATTTGGATGAATTGTATAGACTCTTTTTTTCATCGGGACGGAAGCAAATCCCAGCACTTCCCCAGGGGGGACAGAGAGAGAGGATCATCCAATCGCTCCCGGTTTCCATCCGTCGATATTGTCCCCGCTATAGCTGTTTTTCCGGTATCTTGATCGCCGCCGTTTCTGCTTTTCCGGTGCCGGTGACTCTCTCTCTACAAATCGTCTTATAGCTCACACTGCAAATCTTGAAAACGTTTGTGTATGAATTGGATTTCTGATTTCCATTATTCGATTTGATACCCTTTTCTTATTTCCCGATCGCGAAATCCCTAGACTTCTCCGTTGGATCTGCTCTTGTTCATTCTAGTCGCTGATTTTCTTATCCGCGACTTGGTTTTATCTTTGGCGTGATTATTATGCCATCCTTGTTTCATACTGCGATCATTTATTTCATTGCCTTGTATTTCGAAATTTCTTTCCTATATTCTAAAGGTTCTTCCGCCCACTATAGTTCTCTTGCTCGCTCGCTCATTAGCATCGGGGTTGTTAAAATGCCTCGCAACTCCTAAGCTCTCAAATTCGTGTTAAATCTTCTGCCTTCTAGACTCTACGGTTAATTTTAACCATCTTTACTTCTTTCTGTGGTAGGTAGCACATTTTTTACAAAATTAGGAAGAAGAGAAAGATTATACTTGCATCTCGTTTAAGGGGAAGATGTGGAAGGTTCTAATTGTGCTTTTACTGTTCGCGTTTGCCGCTGCACGCGTGTCATCACTGCCAAGGACGACTCCTGCTTTCCTCTGGACTCGCCATCATCATGTGTATGCTCATCTTTCCTTCCCTTACTTGGCTTGGTTCTTCTTTTGAGCACTTTCATCAGGTTGCAGTAGCTTCGGTTCAAGATTTCACATATCAGTTGATTTTTCTCATATAGAGGAAAGTTGGTCTTATTTTTTCTGGAAGGAAGCTGAATTGCATCTGTGCGATTGCATTTCTGTGAAAACTAGAAAGCTTTTGCAAGTTTCCTTTTTATATAAGGAACCAATAGCGATTAGGCATGCCTGTATTCCTAGAAATCACCAGTTCAATGTTGGAATAAGGGAGGAAACCTGTTAAACCCATGCAATTTTTGTGTAAAGTCTGTTTTTACAATATATTAGACTTGTGTGTATTGTGTGTCATATCGATACACCTTTAGAATTGCATGTTGAAGGCCTACCAGCCAGGTTAAAATTGATTACATGTTTTTCTGTTGAGTATCCTACTGTAGAGGATATCGTTGCTGCACAGATTATTGTTGTACAATGATATGATGCTTTAAAGCATTGGTTGCATTGTTGCAGTAATCATATTGAGAAGCGAAATGATCATACAATGGTTAAAGTATTTATCAGATACCGCTTGCTGAACAAAACTCTTCGTCTTCATGCTCACAGTAATTTAAACATTACGAAATTTGTCTGATTTGATCACAGCTTTGTTAGTTTTGGCACCTCAAGAAGTAAACTCTTTAAACAGGTGACATCTTAGAGAAATTTGCAAGACTGTTGCCATTACGGCTATTCAACACACTTTTAACCGTTACTTGTCTATTATCATCTTAATTGGTCTATGTAGAGTCCAATGATGATGCATTTTAGACATTACCTTTGATCGTACCGAGTTTTTAAATACATCTGTTTGTAGCATTCGCTTCATTCCCTGAGAATGACCTGGCTGAATTATTGAAGAATCTACATTTGATGTAAGAATTAAGCAATGAATTAATTGCATAGGGAAGTAACTTTTCTGAATCCTAGATCTTTAATCATATTATGAGTCCGCTTTGCTATGGCCAAATACAACTTAATGCCAATGGTGTCATAGCATGCAAGTCTAATAAACATGCATAGTATCCATTAGAAAACCACCGCATTTTTATTTAAAAGTGCTTGATTAAGTTTTCATATGATTGCGTATCCATTGTTTGTTTGTAAAAAGTTTGGTTCTTCCTTGTCTTGAATATTTTCCCGCTACTTCTGCAGGTCAGATGGTGGTCCCAAGGAATTGGTAAACTATCATACCTTAACCACAGAGGATTTAGCACAATCAGTTCTCTCTCAGGGTGGATGGTCAAGCATTCTGGTAATCATTATGGTGTTTGTTGGCTTAGAAGCTGATGAAACAAACCAGCAATACTTGATTCTCTTTTATCTTGTAGTTCTTGAGATTAAAACATCAGCCTTGTTTTGTTATGCCCTTTGCAGTGCCCTACTGGAAAACAAGATGAATCTGTGGATATTGCACTTCTTTTTATTGGCAATAAGGTTTGTACGGGAACTGTATTGAAATTTTCTACTGGGTCAGTCTTTTCTTTTTCCTTCCTTGCATATCACTTATATTTGTCTTCCCAACACTTGTCTTCTTTGGTTTCAATATGGGAAAATGCTACTGAGTTACAGATTAGTTCTTTCTCTTTTAGATTACCAAGATGGGTTAGGCAGACCCCAATCAGGTATGCAAAAACAACTATGCGTTCAAAGCAAAGGCCTCCAATCTGGAGGTTGACAACAACGTGTACATCCCAAGCCACCCATTTTAGCAAGACTAAATTGAATATGGTTAACTTGTCTGGGCGCACACACAATAAAGAAATTCCAAACTTCTAAAAGCCTCTATGTCAGCTTCATCTATGAGATTTGAGAATATGACAATTTTTCCTTGCAAGTTTCTTGTGCATAGAAGCAACAATATCTTTCCATAGGATTCAAGCTGAACATGACTATCTGTCGCACACACAATAAAGAAATTCCAAACTTCTAAAAGCCTCTATGTCAGCTTCATCTATGAGATTTGAGAATATGACAATTTTTCCTTGCAAGTTTCTTGTGCATAGAAGCAACAATATCTTTCCATAGGATTCAAGCTGAACATGACTATCTGTCACACCTAGGAGAATTCTTCTCCACTGCATATGCCCTAGCTGGTCTGTATCTTTTCTCTTTCTGAACCATCCAGCTGCTAAAAACCAGCCCTTACTGTCTCACACCGTATATCCCACCAGCCATTATGCACAGCACAAACTATTCTTGGATACCTTTAGTGTTTCAGGTGGAGGAGGAGTCCAACTATTAGCATGTAGCCAGTTCAGCTTTATAGGATTATGTATCTTCCTCATCATTGTTGGAATACAATCTCTCACAAAATTGAGTCTGGATCTGATAAATTCCCCTCGATTAAAGCTTCTACTTTAGGAAACCATTTTATTGTGTTATTTCCATATGAAATGAAGGAATAACTGAAAAGGTACCAGCCATACCTTGAGACAACAACAACAACAACTGCAACTAAGCCTTTTCTCATACTAGATGGGGTCGGCTACATGGGTTCTTTGTTTCCATAGAGCTTGAGTGAGAGGAAATAAGCCCTAATATAAGGATGGCCTAACTCTGAAGATTATACTTTTTTTTGAGTTTATGTTCAAAATATGACCAAGTTGATTCCCTGTTAGTGGCTCTATTAATGGCTAAACTATCCATGTCGACTAATGCAAAGTACTATGCAATATGGATGGTTTAAGAGCATGGCAGTTGCTCAATGCATGACATGACACAATTGCAAAAGCTGTCTTGGACATGATGGCATGTATGTTCACATACAAGACCCGTCTTGGACTTTCTGCATGACTAAGTTAATAGCTGTCTTGCTCTATGAGTATAGTGGCATGAACATCATATGACATTAAACAGAACTTACATTCTGTTGGTGGCCAAATATATAAAACCGACAAAACATGAAGAATCAACTTGGTAGAGTCTGTTTAGGAAATTAAATGAACCATCTTGGATTTAGCTCTTGAGCAAAAAGGTGAGGTTATTTAACTGATGATAGTGCTCTATAGATATATGAACACAAAGGTATTGAGAAGATGATCTATGAGTCTATCCACTATCTTACCTTTTTGCTACCTATCTCTGAAGAAACCTTCTGAAATTTTGGATGTGCAACTAAGAGTGCAAAAACCCAATCATACTAGTATACCGTTTTGTCTAGGACTTGAGCAAAAAGGTGAGGTTATTTAACTGATGATAGTGCTCTATAAATAATATGAACACAAAGGTATTGAGAAGATGATCTATGAGTCAATCCACTATCTTACCTTTTTGCTACCTATCTCTGAAGAAACCTTCTGAATTTTTGGATGTGCAACTAAGAGTGCAAAAACCCAATCATACTAGTATACCGATTTGTCTAGGACTTAACTACGCTAGTGCTAGACGAGTTAAGGGGTCTTTATTATTGTATATTGGAGGAACTCGCTGGTGCCGTTTGTGCTCAGTCATTTGATACTGAAGGCAGCAAATAAGCCTAAAGGTTTGGGTAACCCGTGCCTTGAAGACTTTTATGCATAAGCACTATTCTCTAGAAGATCGCGTATCCAGTCCATCAGCAAGGTTGAGATTGAGAGCTCGTCAGACAAAGTTCCAAGCCCGACATCTCCAAATGCCTCAAACATTTTTAGCAGAACTGATAGAATATTCTGCAGATGGCACCTCATTTAATCCGTTTCACATCAATTGCTTGTTCAGGATTGCTGTTCGTTTTTTTGCCTGTGTTGCATATGTATGTTGGTAGCCTTCAGCATTTCATTGTTCTCTTGGTGTGTCTGCTTTCTAGATTTGAAACCCTTCTTTTTGATGCTAATCCAAAGATTCTGTTGCTTTTCAAACTGTAACTTTACTTCATTTGGGTTATTTGTGCTCAAAAAGTTATTGTGATCCAAAATGATTTCATGATCTCACTTGTTATCATGTCAAGTTTAACCCATTTCTTCTTTCTTTTCCTGGGTGCTGTTTGACCTTGAAGGTTCATGCTAATGGTCACGTAGCTACCAAGGACTTGTTATCTCTTTCAGTGAATATTCTCCTATTGTGCAGTTTGAGGACATATTGCCTTCCTATTATTTTGTCTTCTATCATTGGTGGCCAGCTGAAACAGTGGCCTGGCTTGCTGTCCACTTAAGCTGAATCCAACATTTTCCATTGGCATCCACCTGTCTGAAGTAGGGGACTTGTCCGGCCCATATTCTCAAATATTTGATTTAGGTCAATCTTTTTCCAGCAGCCGTTCCCCTTGTTTCTGTGTTGAACCGTTTAGATCCTTTTTTGTTATACTCAAACTACACCTAGGAGGTAATAGTTGCACCTTGGTGGCATAAAAAACCCCAAGGCCTAGGATCCTTGTCTCCAGGGCCAATACCTTGCATAGGCTAGCACAATGAGTCCTCTCTTTCTGTTAGATTGCCTTAAATGAAAGTGTCCATCTCCTATTTTTAGTTTTCAAGACTTGCCATCCTGGAAGTACTCTGTATCTTCTCAATATTGTCAACTACGTGGAATATGTGCCTGCATCTGGTGGCGGTGGATTTTGTCAGAATGTGCACAAGAGTTGTTGAGGAATGTCCTTTTCTTCAGTTTTTCCTAGTATAGCTTTTCTTTGGAAATCTTCTCCAAAGTTTTTACTTTTAGAATTAGAATTTTCTTTTAGATAATCAAGCTGGGGTTAGGCAGGCCCCTACCTGTTACATCTGTAAAATTTTCAGAAACTTATTTACAGTGATGGAGCCCAATCAGCAGGCTTATCCTCCCACCAAAAAGTATCACACACGGATCCCATGCCAGCCAACATAGCTGTGAGATGATTCATCTCTGTGGGCACCCAACAGACCTGCAAAAATTCAAAATTCCTAAATGTATTCAAACTATATTAATCTATTGGAATTCTATTTCCTCCCTCTCAGTATCTCTCTGACCGCCTGTGTAGAGTCCACGCTCGATGACTCCCTCCATAGAATTAGAACTAATATAGGAACTGGAGTACTTTTGTATTTCCTGTAGTCTTTTCATACGGAAAGAGGTTGGAGCTAGCCTACCAACCAGCTAGCTCCATCTTTTCTCATCTTTTTTCACTAATACTTCTCTAAATTTTGATGGTTTTTATTTTTGTTTGTGAGTCGTATCATTTATCTTTAGTTGTCTGCGACTCTGCAGACTTGGGCTCGCTTTGATGACATTTTTCTTTTATTTTCTAGCCTCTCTAGTGATAATGATCTGATTACTGATATCACCCAGGATATCTCTTCAAGATCCTTGCAACTTTATTCGTTGTTAGTTGGAAACTTGGATGGGTTGATTGAGATCAAAATTCCTGCTAAAACGTTACTAACCATGTGCTTTTCTTCAGCTGCAATCTTCAGACATTTCAAGAAGCAAAAATGCAGATCACAAGCTTCTGGACTTGCTCAAGGTAGCTTTTTCTTGTAGTTTTCTACTTCTGATATTTATTATTTTCATTAAGAGAATACTTTTTTATTTTATTGTGACAGGCATCCTTTACAGGATCAGACTTTTCTTTGGCCTTCCCCTTTGTCATTGAACCTCAGCATAAGCAGCCATTGGAGAATGTTCTAACTTCAAGATTTGTTGAACATTGTGGGAATGGTTCACGACTGAATGACATCATTTTCTCTGAATCTTGTTCTAGAGAGGGCTACAAGAGGCTTGACAGCTCAAGCGCCTTCAATGTAATTGAAGATAAGCAATTTTATGTCACTGTCATCTTACTGGAAAATGGAAATATCTAACTGGTAATTTTTTTTTAGGATTTTGTGAAGACAAGGATGAATATGCGAACAAAGGAGCAAACAGACTTGGTTGTGTTCTGTAACGCTTTGCTCGAATATTCTGGTGAAAAAGATTCTGAGGGTATTTTCTGTTCTCTGAATTGTTGATTTAAAAAAAGGTTCTGAAAAATTCTTGAACCTATGTATTTCACTGGTTTTCCAGGTGGACTCCTGTCTGAACTTGTTACATCTATGGAGAAATCTGGTGCTGCATACACAATTCTTTATGCATCAAATCCTTATGCGCCACTATTTGCTACTCATGAAACCTGGGGTAGGTTTCTTGCGGAGAATGCCAGTGGAAACAGTTCATCTAACGTAACTTGTGATGGTGTATGCCAGATTAAGTCTTCGCTTCTTGAAGGGCTTTTTGTTGTAAGTACCTCGTTCTCCATATAGCTGGTTGTTTGGACTTCCAATAGCAATATCTAGGCAAATGCGTGTTCTGTATAGGCATGCTTTGGTAGTGCAAATTTTCATGTATTGAGTTGCAGAGTGGAATCACTTCCTCTTTGTTGGTTGTTTATGTTCTTTCAACTGCTATTCTGTTTTCAAATATTGTTGGAATACGTATATGTCTGTTTGATTTCCAAAATCTATTTGGCATGAATGCTCGTTATGAGCAGAGCATCACCACAAATTTTTTATCATGAACTTGTTTCATCATGAATAAATGGCAAAATCGTGAATGAGAACAAATAATGCATGAACTCAGTGTGACACCAGTGAAAGCCCTTAAACTCCTCAATGAATAACTTCATTCGATTTCTTAAGATTAAGAGGCAGAGCAGTAGGTTGGGTGCACAGCAAGCACAAAAACCATTATTTCCAACAGATCTTTATGCCAAAGGTCACTAGGAATTCTCAATTTTTAAAATTGTTCAAGATAGCAGGAGCTGTGTAAAATATCAGATGATGGTAAGATTGTGAAGCAACTGCCTCATTTTAGAGGGGATGTCTATTTTCCTGATTTTCTTTTAATTTTCTTATTCTTCGTTCTGCTTATATTTTAAGAGGTTCTGTTTCATGATTGTGACCTGTCACTCTTTTCATGCTTTCAGGGAATTGTCTTGCTTATGATATTGCTTTGGGGTCTCCTTTCTATGATGGGTATCGACACCCCCTCGAGGTTTGAGACTCCTCAAGAATCCTGATTTCATGGCTTAATCCATAATGTCGGTTTTCTTGGGGCCCTTCTGATCAATGCTAAGTTGTTGTATCTGATGCTTGTAAATTTTTTTTTATCTTGTGACTGAAGTACCTGGTAGATGTGAAATACTCAACCCCTTGAGCATCTGAACGAATAAATCAATCATAAGCCCGGCCGTCTCATTCTCAGAAGTAGGGAACACAGACGTATCTCAAACATAAATTTTTTATTGTGGTTTGCCAATTATTTCTAGATATCTTCAGCGGTCTTGTTTCATATATGCTTCTCGAATGTTTGATCTTGTGCTTTGGAGTTTAATAGTTTATGGTTTATGCGCCTTGTATGTAAATCTGCACAGCACCAACAGAAAATAAAACGAGACACATTTGATATGGTCTGGACATGAATGAGAGAGCAAAATATTTCTCCAAGTCGAAGGTTCGAGCTATTGAGGACATGCTCAACATGGGAAGTGTTTTTTCTCTTTTAGATGTATGTAAATACTCTAGGTAGTGTGAGAAAAAAGATTTGTTTTGATTTTGAGAGTTTGCAATATTATAGTGATTTAGATTTACAAATTTGTTTCACGTTGCGCCTAGAGCTATGGCTCCCATTAGAGGATCGACTCGAGAATGTTAAAGTTTGAAGGTCTCGAGTTCGATACAGGGAGTATGTATCTGGTTGGCGGTATACCTAGTCCCAGGTCCCAGCTTGCCTATCTTAAAAGGAAAGCATTCAATATCCTTTTGGCCATTGATTCGATATTTCAGGGATCGAACCGTATAGATTGAATATCACTGTTTAATTGTTTTATTGCAAATATGCTTATTTTGATGATCATATTTAAACATAATGATTCTTTTTGAAATTTAAGTCTACGAAACAAGGTATATTGGTATCGAATTTCGGCATTGGAAAAGAAAAGGTCAAATTTCAATGTCAAAATATCATATAGAATATCGTCAGGCCTTCCAAAGGATTTTGTATGCTTAATCCTTTTGTCTTTTATAATTGACGATACATCGGCCTCCAGATCGGGGTCCGTGTTACTAGCAAAACCGAAGTTGACATGGGTGGATGGACTCACTCAGATCCGAACCAGGTCTGATTCCTTTACACTTTCCTCTTCAAATCTATCCCCCTACTTATAGCTATTTCAACGGAATCCCCACCTTCTGTGTTTTCTTTGCAAAGAAGTCCATACATTTGGTTTTAAAGCCTTATTGCAGTGTCAAGTTCGCAAGATTTGAAAATCAATGGCTAAACCCACCACCACCAACAAATTCTTATAAGTTCTAGTGGAAAAAATGTGACGAAGTTTCACGCTGGATATCAAAAGTCTTACACAATCCTCTTCTTTTCTTATCAAGGCTTGTGACCATTCATGACTGAGTTTCACAGGTAAAAGCAAATTGTACACGCTTTTATTTAATAAATTTACCATTATGTATGAAGATCAGCAGTTCACCTAGCTAGGGGGGCCGAGAGCATATGGATTTGGTTTCCCCATCATCCAAAACAAAATTCACCACTACATATTGAATTCCATTGACATAACATTAAGCTTTAAGTTGACCACGCCAAGCAAGATAGGGTCATTGGTTGATTGAAAAAGTAGCAAATTTTGAGTTTATTCATTTACATCATTCTCGCTTTAGGATGGACTGAATGACAGCATCTTCATACACTCACTCTCTCCTTTCAGTCTTACAATCAGCGAAGAACGAAAATGGCTAATGTTTGAAAACATAGGGCAGTTTTACAATTTTTCGTGAGAGCGATTCGAGGTGAGAAAATAACTTGGAAAAAAGGGACTAATATTGGAAAACAATAGTTACTCTGGAACGGGTTGAGACAGGATCTGGTCAATCACTATCACTCAGGATCCATTATCCAGTGCCTTCTGCGTATGGTTCTGAACCGTGGAGTAGTCCATCCTCACAAATGCAATTCCCCGGCGATCGTCTTCACCGGGCTCTTAAATTCCGGTCCTCGCACGACTTCGACGAGATCGCCGCCAACTCCTGTCTTCAGAAGACTGTGGGCGCGTCGCTTGCCGGGCGGTGATCTTAGAACTCCTTCACACGCTATCTGGAGAGAGAGAAAGAGGATGGGAGTGGAAGAAAGTACAGGCGATGCGTTTCAGTGTGTAGGAACGCTGGAAGTTATGAAGCCGAAGCAGGCGGGAGGATTCATCTGCGGAACACTTCCCGTTCCCACTGATCACCCTTTCCACGATACCGCTCTCGTCCCCTCTGCCCCTCATATAAAGTACTCTGGCTTCCACTTTCTTCTTCTTTTTATTCTCGTTTGACCATCTTATAGAAGTCCCGTGAATCTTCTGATTTTTTCTGTTTTCAGGATTGTGGCGCCGCAGTATCGCCTGATTCCGACGGAGACGGACCTCAATCACCTGCCTCTTCTCCCAAATTTTCCTCACAAGGTCTTCGCCGGGTGCAATAGAGGTAACCCATTCGATTCATCGAGCTTTTGCATCGTTTTGTTGCAATTTTAGCGCTATTTTTGTTCCTTCATAATCGTCAATTGTTTCGAATCATTTCCTGGCAGATATAGGGTGCCTTTGGGTTGTTGTGGACTGAGAGGGATATTTCAAGTTAACTTCTGACTTAAACTTTCATGCTTGGGTTTCTGATATAATTCCCAAAGTTTTCATTTTTTTCTTTTGTTTCTTTTTCTTTTTATTGCCGCCCGAATGTAGTGAAAAATTTCAGAGAGGGTCTCCGCATTTTGATTATGGACGGATGCCGGGGGGGGGTAAGGAAGCTAGTCCTAGATAATAAGATTCGTATTGGTTCTTGGAATATCGGAACATTATCTGGTAAGCTAATGGAGGTGGTAGATACTATGATTCGGAGAAAGATTCATATTCTATGTTTACAAGAGACAAAATGGGTTGGAGAAAAAGCAAAGGAGATAGAGGATACAGGTTTTAAATTATGGTACTCAGGTAAAGAAAAGGCTCGAAACGGAGTTGGTATTATCATAAATAAAGATTTAAAGGAGAGTGTAGTAGACATACAACGATATGGTGGTGACCGAATCATGACGTTGAAATTAGTGTTAGGAGCAGAGGTTTTGAATATAGTTTGTGCTTACGCACCCTAAGTAGGACTAGAAGATAGTATAAAGACAGTTTTTTGGGAAGAGTTAGATAAGGTGTTTCAAAAGATTCCACAAAGGGGGATGATTTGTTTAGGAGGAGATTTAAATGGACATGTCGGTAAAGAGGCATTAGGATATCAAGGGATTCATGGAAACTTTGGTTTTGGGGATATAAACGAGGAAGGTAGGGAGATTTTAAATTTTGCTATGGCATTTGATCTCTTTATAGTCAATACAATCTTCAAAAAACGAGATGAACATTTAATTACTTATAAGAGTGGCTTATCACAAACATAAATTGATTACTTTATTTATAGAAAAAAAGATAGAGCGTATTGTAAAGATTGTAAGGTAATTCCAGGAGAAAGCTTAACCACCCAACATCGACTTTTAGTTATGGATTTACAAATAAAAAAATGAACAAAGAAGAAAAGAGTGCATCGAGCTATTCGGACTAAATGGTGGAACCTCAAAAGAGAGAAAGAAGATATATTTAAACAGAAAGTCCTTCAAGGAGATGTTTGGAATTATGTTGGCACACCCTGTGATATGTGGAACAATATGGCTATCCATATTAGGAAAGTGGCGAAAGATGTGTTAGGGGTATCTAAGGGAGGTGTACCAGCACAAAAAGAAGCTTGGTGGTGGAGTGAAGTAGTACAAAATAAAGTCAAGGCAAAGAGGACATGTTACAAATTACATTATGCCAAGAAAACTAGTGAAAGTTTAGAAGCTTATAAGAAAGCAAAAAAGGAAGCGAAAAAGGCCGTTAGTGAAGCAAAAACTAAGATTTGGGAGGACTTATATAAAAAACTCAACTCAAAAGAGGGTGAAAGAGATATTTTTAGGATAGCTAGGGCTAGAGGTAAGAAAACTAAAGATCTTAATTATGTTAGATGCATAAAAGACGAGGATGAAAAAATTCTAGTGGCAAATGATGATATAAGAAATAGATGGAAAAACTATTTTTATAATCTTTTTAATGAAAATAAAGATGTTAGTATTAGTTTAGGAGATTTAGCTAAGTCAGAAAAGTATATAAACCACAATTTCTACCGACGTATTCAAAAGAATGAAGTCAAAGAGGCTCTTAAACATATGAAGGGTGGTAAATCGGTAGGACCAGATAATATTCCTATAGAAGTTTGGAAAATACTAGGAGAAATAGGAATCACTTAGCTCACAAGACTATTTAATGAAATATGGAAAAACCAAAAGATGCCCGAGGAATGGAGAGCAAGTACACTTATACCCATATATAAGAACAAGGGAGACATTCAAAATTGTGCGAATTATCGATGTATCAAGTTAAAGAGTCATACTATGAAATTATGGGAAAGAATTATCGAATGTAGGTTAAGACAAGTATCAAGTACAATAGAGAACCAATTTGGATTCATGCCAGGTAGATCTACTATTGAAGCGATTCACCTTTTGAGACGTCTTATGGAACATTTTAGAGCAAAAAAAAAAGACCTTCACATGATATTTATTGATCTAGAAAAAGCTTATGATAGGGTACCGAGGGAGGTTCTTTGGAGAACTTTGGAAAAAAGAGGTATCCCATTGACATATATTAGCCTTATAAGAGACATGTATGATGGTGCAAAAACATGTGTGAGGACTCATGAAGGAACGACAGACTTCTTTGAAGTTAATATTGGGTTACATCAAGGATCAACTTTAAGTCCATACTTATTTATAATGGTGATGGATGAGTTAACAAAACATATTCAAGATGAAGTACCTTGGTGTATGTTATTTGTAAATGACATTGTATTAGTGGAGGAGTCTAAGGAAAAAGTTAATAGAAAATTGGAACTATGGAGAGAAACATTAGAAAGCAAAGGCCTCCGACTTAGTAGAACAAAGACAAAATATATGGAATGTAAGGTTGATCATTTGGTTACTTCAGAGGACATGGAAATTAAAATTGACACACATTGCATTCCCCAAAAGGAAAGTTTTAAATACCTAGGGTCAATTTTTCAGAGTGATGGAAGAATTGATGGAGATGTTACATATAGAATTAACGCTGGTTGGTTAAAATGGAGAGGAGCATCAGGTATTCTTTGTGATAAGAAGATACCATTAAAGTTAAAAGGTAAATATTATAGAGCAGCAATTAGGCCTGCCATGTTTTATGGTTCTGAGTGTTGGTTAGTTAATCATCAACATGTACAAAAGATGTCAGTGACAGAAATGAAGATGTTGAGATGGATGAGTGGTCATACAAGAAAAGACCGTATAAATAATGAGGTTATTAGAAACAAATTAGGAGTGGCATCAATAGAGGATAAAATGAGAGAACATCGTTTAAGATGGTTTGGACATATAGAAAGAAGATCAAAAGAAGAACCTGTAAGAAGGTTAGAAAAACTAATTTTGGAAAGTATTAAAAGAAGTAGAGGACGACCACAAAAGTGTTGGAAAGAAACAATAAAGAATGATCTAGCTTATTGGGAGTTAACTGCTAACATGGCACACGATAGGGATCTGTGGAAACAAAGAATCCATGTAGCCGACCCCGTCTAGTATGGGAAAAGGCTTAGTTGTTGTTGTTGTTGTTTCTTTTTCTCTTTGAACAAGTTACACATAGAATTAATGATGGTTGGTTAAAATGGAGAGGAGCATCAGGTATTCTTTGTGATAAAAAGATACCATTAAAGTTAAAAGGTAAATATTATAGAGCAACAATTAGGCCTGCCATGTTTTATGGTTCTGAGTGTTGGCCAGTTAATCATCAACATGTACAAAAGATGTCAGTGACAGAAATGAAGATGTTAAGATGGATGAGTGGTCATACAAGAAAAGACCGTATACATAATGAGGTTATTATAAACAAATTAGGAGTGGCACTAATAGAGGATAAAATGAGAGAACATCGTTTAAGATGGTTTGGACATATAGAAAGATCAAAATAAGAACCTGTAAGAAGGTTAGAAAAACTAAATTTGGAAAGTATTAAAAGAGGTAGAGGATGACCACCAAAGTGTTGGAAAGAAACAATAAAGAATGATCTAGCTTATTGGGAGTTAACTGCTAACATGGCACACGATAGGGATCTGTGGAAACAAAGAATCCATGTAGCCGACCCCGTCTAGTATGGGAAAAGGCTTAGTTGTTGTTGTTGTTTCTTTTTCTCTTTGAACATGTTGGTTTTCATAGATGAAGTGAAGAATTTGTCCCAGGACAACCTAGATGGAAACAGACTGGATAAGTTCTCTAATTTGAATAAGCGGTATTGAGGAGGCTTCTGTTAAGCAGTTGACAAGATAAATTCTCTAATTTGATTAAGTAATTTAGGCAGATAAATCATAAACATACATGGCATGTAAAATTCATCTCTTGTTCCATTGACTTAAACATATCTGTAGTAGCAAGGGGGCCTTCCTTGGAGTGAATTGGTTTTATGGTCGAGGTGTGGCATATCTTTTGTGTTCTAGAAAGAAGAGATGTGATTGCTTAGTGCTAAGCGCTATCATTCTGGGAAAGTTAATATGCAGTTGAGTTGTGTGAGTTGCCATAACTTCCTCTTTTTCATGGGGTTTGTGTTCCGCATTTCTAAAACTCCCATATAAATTGTCTAGATCTCTTGTTTTTTGCAAAAAGAGGTACATACTTTGTCTTTTTCTATGTGTTGGCAGATTCCTGAGTGGAAAGTGGTCAGATCAGACAAAATCTTGCCAGGAAGTGCGAGGCACTTGCTGTATCTGGGCTTGCCGAGTATGGAAATGAGATAGATGTTGTTGCTCCTGCTGATATCTCGAAACAGATCTTTAAGATTCCATACTCGAAAGCTAGACTATCCATTGCAATGTATTGTATCGGCCAGACTCTAATACTCAATGCTGGGTATGACACTTCTTTGTCTGTGATCTGCCACTAGTAATTTTAATTTTATTCTGACCATCAGCTGTTTCAGTCCTGATGTGGAAGAAGGAGAAAAAATGCATAGAAGAAGAAAGAACCAACCAAAAGCCATGGACCATTCCCTTTTCCTCAATTTTGTGATGCATTGTGTAAAATTGGCACACATTGCATCCCCCAAAAGGAAAGTTTTAAATACCTAGAGTCAATTTTTCAGAGTGATGGAAGAATTGATGGAGATGTTACGCATAGAATTAATGCTGGTTGGTTAAAATGGAGAGGAGCATCATGTATTCTTTGTGATAAGAAGATACCATTAAAGTTAAAAGGTAAATATTATTGAGCAGGCTGGCCATGTTTTATGGTTCTGAGTGTTGGGCAGTTAATCATCAACATGTACAAAAGATGTCTGTGACAGAAATGAAGATGTTGAGATGGATGAGTGGTCATACAAGAAAAGACCGTATATATAATGAGGTTATTAGAAACAAATTAAGAGTGGCACCAATTGAGGATAAAATGAGAGAACATCGTTTAAGATGGTTTGGACATATAAAGAAGATCAAAAGAAGAGCCTATAAGAAGGTTAGAAAAACTAAATTTGGAAAGTATTAAAAGAGGTAGAGGACGACCACAAAAGTGTTGGAAATAAACAATAAAAAATGATCTAACTTATTGGGAGTTAACTGGTAACATGACACGATAGGGATCTGTTGAAACAAAGAATCCATGTTGCCGACCCCATCTAGTATGGGAAAAGGCTTAGTTGTTGTTGATTCTGTTAGAGTAGATTCTTGTGACTGTCCTCCTCAATTTAAGCATTCTGAAAATGCAAGCTCCAATATCTTTTCTGGACACTTTAAAGCTGGGGGAGAATCTTATGTTTCTTCCAGCACTAGCAGTAGCACCTATGTCACACGGGTGCGGGTGCGGGATACGGCAAATTTCAAAAATTTTAGGTGCAGCGACACGGCTAGGGTATATAATATTATATATTATATATAATATTCAACCTAAATAAATCAATCATAATACAACTAGTATTTGCTAATTTTGGGTGCACATAGGTATCAATTAGCAAGTTCTCACATAATGATCTGAAACTTAGCTACAAAATATCGAAGTTATGGATTCAAAGAGTTTCGAGATCTTTAGTAGGATATAACATATACTAGTATTTGTGCTAGGATCCACTAGTGATGTCATAGATTAGGTAATGTGTTTGGTCTTTAAATGTGTTTGGTGACAAAGATTATTCTGTGCAAAGGCATACAGTATGGAGTCAAGAATCCAATCAGATTGAGTAATAAGAAACCAATTGTTCGCACCCAAAATCATTAAAGCTAATATGATATACAACTACAATAGCAAGTACACAACTTTATAAGTTTATATTAAAGCAAAGCATATAAATGGTAAACAACTACTAATTTCATCATAATACACAAATCAATCTTCATTATCCGGACCCATTTAACCGTGAGTTACAAAAAAAAAAATCCGGACCCATAATACACAATTTTTTTTTTACCATGCCACACCCGACACGGTGTCGGTGTTGGTGTCGGTGTCGCACCAGTGTCGAGGTCGACACTCCACCCCTTAGAAGTGTCTGTGTGACTTAGAGTAGCACAGACTATGGTAAGCATGGATTTCTCGTTATAGACACTGCTAAAAGTCAACAGTCTGACTTTAATGACTTTGCAGACTATTCAGGGGGAAATCACAATAATGGCACCTTCTGGGGCAGTAAACAGAGTGAGAGGTATGATGCCCTCAAAAAAACTTCGGAAGTTGATGAGAGTTGCAGGGCCCCAGTTCAGGAGCCAGAGAAGCATAGAAGGTTTAGTAGTGATAGCTTCTTGAGGGTCCTATTTTGGCAGTTCCACAACTTTCGTATGCTTTGGGGCAGTGATTTACTGCTGTTTAGCAATGAAAAATATGCTGCCGTGAGCGTGCATTTGTGGGATGTTGGTCGCCAGGTTGGTAACCATTTCCCAAATATTTTTCTCCTGTGCTACTTTGAATTTTCTCTTTAATTGGTGAAACGGCGTATTGCTTTTGATAGGTCACTCCTCTAATGTGGCTTGAAGCATGGCTTGATAATGTTATGGCAAGTGTTCCTGAATTAGCTATCTGTTATCATCGCCATGGTGTGGTTCAAGGGTATGAGCTTCTGAAAACAGAGGACGTCTTCCTTCTCAAGGGAATATCTGAAGATGTGATGGTGGCTTTTCATCCTCAAGTAGTCCAACAAAATGGTCTTTCTGTGTTGCAATTTCTCCAGGACAACTGTAAGCAAGATCCTGGATCTTACTGGGTACATGCCTTAACCCTTGTCAGTTCTGTTTTTTTATTTATCTGCTTACATCACTTAGTCTTCATTTTAATCCTTCCGGATTGATTATTTTGGCAGCTGTTTAAAAGTGCTGGCGAGGACATAATTCAACTTTTTGATCTTTCTGTTCTACCAAAAACTCGTGCTTCTGAAAACGATGATAAGGATTGTCATTTGCTTCCAATTTTTATGAACAGATCCAGAGAATATTCTTTGTTTTCATTAGGAACTCTTCTTTATCGTCTTGGGCATAAGCTATCACTTTCTAAGGTACATCTGTGTGTGTGTTTATGTAACTTTTCCTTTTCTCCTTGCTTAGATTAATGATGACGAAGTTACTTGGTACAGGTGCATAACAATAGAACAAAGTGTGCTAAACTGTTCAAGAAATGTTTGGAGTTCCTCAATGGTCGGGACCATCTGGTATAGCTGTTATTCCTGCACACCATAATGAAGATATGTTTGTTCTGTGTACTTTGATCTTGCCATTTCCTAGTAAAATTTTCATTGCAGTGGGTTGGAACATGCTAACATTTTTCTCTGCTTGACTGTGATTAGGTTATCAGAGCATATGCACACGAGCAGTTTGCACGGCTAATATTGGCTTCCTATAAAGAGCTTGATTTAACAATGGAACCTCTTTTAGAATGTGGGGCCACAGTAGTTGATATGCAAGGCGAGACCTGTGAGCTTTCTTCTGTAGCATCTAAATTTGTCATTGAAGATGATGAGTTGCAGTCATGCAGTTTGAATAATCTGCCTTCAACTGAAGAACTAGGGGTTCTCCATCTTTCGACATTGGATGCACCACAGAAAATTAACTCTCTGGCAAACTTCCATGGAGTAAATACCAGTGTTATCCGTATCGCACCGTATCGTACTATACAGTGCGTATTGGTACCGTATCATACGATACGAATACGGGCAATACATCCAATTTTTTTTCCAATTTTTTTTTGCAGGTTTGTGGCTTCTCTTCACTTTCCTATGCTTGCAATTTGGATTTATAATTTTATTTATTGAATAAGAATAATTTATGAATAAATAAAAATTATGACAAAATCATTTCTCTTTTTGTTGCCAACTTTTAGGTATATTTCTGCTAGCAGTTTCTAATTTCATGAGATCGCAAACAATTAAAAACATTTGGTTGTCTCGGTTCATTGAGTGGGCATTTCACAACTTCACTATTTTAGGGTTCACCTTACGTGACTTCCATTGAGTTGAACATGATAACGTGTGTGAGGCTAACTCAGTCTGTGAAGTGAGAAATGAAGCTCAAGCATTAGTTAAAAAGGTAGTCTCTAGTAAGAGAAAGGGATATCATCAAGTAATAATAACACATCACTGAGGTGTCATAGAGTTAATAATCAAAGAAATTGAGCTCATTGTTTTGCTCACATATGAAAATTAGCAAATATGACAACTACATGTACAAATATAGCAGTTTGTTAATTTTGATATATTAGATGAGTGAATTATGGAAGATAACGAAGAAAATACACTCCTAACCGAAGAAGACATTGCATGAATTAATTTGAAGTGCAACAACATCACGAAAGAGATAAAGATTTTCATTTTAAAGCAGAAGGTGATGAGAAACTTTGAATCTTTATCAAGTAGAAAAAGATTATTTAGTTAATCATCCTGCTACAAATTTATAATATGTAAAATGTAAATGTATTTCATTTTTTGCTTCAAAATATGTAATTTTGGATGCAATTGTTCAATGTTGAATGTTCAATCTGTGCTAAACTTTGCATTATATGAATTTAAAGAAATTATCAGATTTTTCCAAATTTTTTTTTTCAGATTTTTACTAATTTTCTTGATTTTTTAAATAATTTTTGTATTATTTTAATATTAAAGTATGATACGATACAATATGATATGCCCGTATCGTGGAGCCCCGCGATACACGATACGATACGCGTCAGACAACACTGGTAAATACTACAAAAATTTGCTCAGAAGCTGTAGATCTTGCAGCGACCATGTTTAGTTCAAGTGGAATTGATAGTCTGGTGCTGTGTCATGGCTCAGATGCTCAGCCACTGGTTCAAACAATCGCTGATCCAATCTCCTTAAAGATGGCTGATCGAATCTCCTCAAAGATGGCTGCAATTCATCATGTCTCTCAAGCTATCAAGTCTCTCAGGTGGATGAGACCAGTGTTGTCTGACGCGTATCGTATCGTGTATCGCTGGGCTCCACGATACGGGCGTATCGTATCATACTTTAATATTAAAATAATGCAAAAATTAATTAAAAATTAATAAAAAATAGTAAAAAATCGAAAAAAATCAAGAAAAAATCAGGAAAAATCTGATAATTTCTTTAAATTCATATAATGTAAGTTTAGTACAGATTGAGCATTCAACATTGAACAATTGCATCCAAATTTACATATTTTGAATCCAAAAAATAAAATACATCTGTGTGTGTGTTTATGTAACTTTTCCTTTTCTCCTTGCTTAGATTAATGATGACGAAGTTACTTGGTACAGGTGCATAACAATAGAACAAAGTGTGCTAAACTGTTCAAGAAATGTTTGGAGTTCCTCAATGGTCGGGACCATCTGGTATAGCTGTTATTCCTGCACACCATAATGAAGATATGTTTGTTCTGTGTACTTTGATCTTGCCATTTCCTAGTAAAATTTTCATTGCAGTGGGTTGGAACATGCTAACATTTTTCTCTGCTTGACTGTGATTAGGTTATCAGAGCATATGCACACGAGCAGTTTGCACGGCTAATATTGGCTTCCTATAAAGAGCTTGATTTAACAATGGAACCTCTTTTAGAATGTGGGGCCACAGTAGTTGATATGCAAGGCGAGACCTGTGAGCTTTCTTCTGTAGCATCTAAATTTGTCATTGAAGATGATGAGTTGCAGTCATGCAGTTTGAATAATCTGCCTTCAACTGAAGAACTAGGGGTTCTCCATCTTTCGACATTGGATGCACCACAGAAAATTAACTCTCTGGCAAACTTCCATGGAGTAAATACCAGTGTTATCCGTATCGCACCGTATCGTACTATACAGTGCGTATTGGTACCGTATCATACGATACGAATACGGGCAATACATCCAATTTTTTTTCCAATTTTTTTTTGCAGGTTTGTGGCTTCTCTTCACTTTCCTATGCTTGCAATTTGGATTTATAATTTTATTTATTGAATAAGAATAATTTATGAATAAATAAAAATTATGACAAAATCATTTCTCTTTTTGTTGCCAACTTTTAGGTATATTTCTGCTAGCAGTTTCTAATTTCATGAGATCGCAAACAATTAAAAACATTTGGTTGTCTCGGTTCATTGAGTGGGCATTTCACAACTTCACTATTTTAGGGTTCACCTTACGTGACTTCCATTGAGTTGAACATGATAACGTGTGTGAGGCTTAACTCAGTCTGTGAAGTGAGAAATGAAGCTCAAGCATTAGTTAAAAAGGTAGTCTCTAGTAAGAGAAAGGGATATCATCAAGTAATAATAACACATCACTGAGGTGTCATAGAGTTAATAATCAAAGAAATTGAGCTCATTGTTTTGCTCACATATGAAAATTAGCAAATATGACAACTACATGTACAAATATAGCAGTTTGTTAATTTTGATATATTAGATGAGTGAATTATGGAAGATAACGAAGAAAATACACTCCTAACCGAAGAAGACATTGCATGAATTAATTTGAAGTGCAACAACATCACGAAAGAGATAAAGATTTTCATTTTAAAGCAGAAGGTGATGAGAAACTTTGAATCTTTATCAAGTAGAAAAAGATTATTTAGTTAATCATCCTGCTACAAATTTATAATATGTAAAATGTAAATGTATTTCATTTTTTGCTTCAAAATATGTAATTTTGGATGCAATTGTTCAATGTTGAATGTTCAATCTGTGCTAAACTTTGCATTATATGAATTTAAAGAAATTATCAGATTTTTCCAAATTTTTTTTTTCAGATTTTTACTAATTTTCTTGATTTTTTAAATAATTTTTGTATTATTTTAATATTAAAGTATGATACGATACAATATGATATGCCCGTATCGTGGAGCCCCGCGATACACGATACGATACGCGTCAGACAACACTGGTAAATACTACAAAAATTTGCTCAGAAGCTGTAGATCTTGCAGCGACCATGTTTAGTTCAAGTGGAATTGATAGTCTGGTGCTGTGTCATGGCTCAGATGCTCAGCCACTGGTTCAAACAATCGCTGATCCAATCTCCTTAAAGATGGCTGATCGAATCTCCTCAAAGATGGCTGCAATTCATCATGTCTCTCAAGCTATCAAGTCTCTCAGGTGGATGAGACCAGTGTTGTCTGACGCGTATCGTATCGTGTATCGCTGGGCTCCACGATACGGGCGTATCGTATCATACTTTAATATTAAAATAATGCAAAAATTAATTAAAAATTAATAAAAAATAGTAAAAAATCGAAAAAAATCAAGAAAAAATCAGGAAAAATCTGATAATTTCTTTAAATTCATATAATGTAAGTTTAGTACAGATTGAGCATTCAACATTGAACAATTGCATCCAAATTTACATATTTTGAATCCAAAAAATAAAATACAAACATAGTTTACACTTTACACTACAGTACACTACAGTTACATATAATGTTACATTTTACAAATTGTAATCAGGATCATCAACTAAATAATCTTCATCTTCTCCCTATTGCAAATCCTCATCATCATCAGCCACGCCCACACCTTCTTCTTCAAAATCAAATTCTTCATCTCCATAATGTTGTTGCGCTCCTTCCAAATTAATCCAGGCAACGTTTTCTTCTGTTAGGAGGGCATTTTCTTCAGTGTCTTCTATAACCCAATCTTCTAATATATCAAAATTATCCAAACTTATTGGATCGAACTGACTTTCTTCTCTATTTACTTTTTTTAATTGCCTACGACACAAACAAAGATAAACAATTAGTAAGTAATATTAATAATTGAAAACTGAAGTTAAATAATATCGAATTGAAAATTTGAAAGTAATAAAATATTACCTTTCACGAAGGCGCATGTTACAACGAATATAAACCAAATCATTAAGCTTTTTGTGTTCCAACCTGTTACGCTTTTTTGTATGGATGTGTTCTAAAACACTCCAATTTCTTTCACAACCTGTTGCACTACAGGTTTGGCTTAAGACTCTAACTGCAAAATCTCTAAGGTTTGGACAATCACTTCCAAACCTGTTCCACCAAACATGTGTAAAAAAAATATAAACATTAGAGGTATAATAATCCACAGTAATGTAAGATGCAACTTAAATATGAAAATAAACAATGTACCTGGATGCATCGTAGAGCGGTTGCAAATTGCAACAGGCAAACCCATCAAGTGAAGAGCATTATCATATATCTCCATCTCTCGATGTATCGCATCTACTATGCTCTCATCAGGGACTAATCTGTCGATGCATTCAATGATTCTTCGATTAACCTCACCGTCCCTTTTGAAGGTTGCTGAGTACCTCAATGATGGGTTTAGATAGTAGGCTGCTGCATGAATAGGCTGATGCAATTGTTTATTCCATCTACTATCAATTATTTTTCACACGGGCACATAATCTCTTTTTTTTCCATTAAAGTTATTTCTGATCGCTTCTTTTGTCCTGTTCATGGCTTCATAAAGGTAGCCCATAGATGGTTTCTCCTCGCTGTCAGCCAATCTCAAAACTTTCACTAAAGGACAAGTAATTTTCAATAATCTGATACATGCATTCCAAAATGAACTTCTAAAAACCGTTTCTACAATCTCATTTAACTTTCTGTTCCTTTTATTTTGTGGCAACTCTGCAAATTGTTGCCACTCATATGAGGAGAACATTCTCTTTAAAGCTTGCTTCTGTCTCACAATACTCTGTACAGATAAGAATTTTGTTGCGAACCGAGTTGCAGCTGTGCGAAGAAGCTCTGCACCTTCTGTGTATCTCCTCATCATACACAAAACAAATGCATAGTTGTAAATGAATTTTGTAATATCTTGGCAACACTCAGTTGCTGCCTTTATTTCATCCATCTCACCAATGTCCTCGAGGATGAGATCTAAACAATGGGCTGCATATGGTGTCCAGTAGAAAGTCCCATAAATATCAGCTAACTCCTTTCCGGCTGCTTTGTAGTTAGCTGCATTATCTATAATCAATTGGACTACATTTTCTAGCCCAACCTCCTGTATAACCTTATCAAATTCCTCTCGTAGGATCTCTGCAGTGTGCCTCTCCTCTGACATATCTAGAGATCTCAAAAACATGAGTCCTTTAGGACAATATACAAGAAAGTTTAGCAATGTCCTTCCTCGCCTATCGGTCCATCCATCTGCCATGATAGTGCATCCTGTTTCCTTTCACGATTGTCTCAAAGTCGAACAGTATTGCTGCACTTCAATCACGGTCTGATCTAATATCTTCCCTCTCAACTTCTGATAAGAGGGCATCCTGTATCCTGGACCAATGTTAGCAATTGTATCTGCCATTGCTTGAAAATGAAAACTGTTTGCTGCATTAAATGGAATGCATGCATCATAAAACTATCTGCCCACTGCAAGGTCTGCTTGATCGTGCAGTTGTTCTGAAGCCATAGCAGCACGAATTCCTGGCTGAGCACTAGGTGTAGTGGAAGGAGGAAAGAACGAATGTATGCTACAAGAAGAAGCTCTTCCTCTACTCTTTCCTGAACTTCCTCTTCTACCACCTCCAAAGTCTTCAGCTGCAACCCTCTTTCCTCTGCTAAGTGCTCGCGAATTGCTACTACCAATATTTGTTCTAGCATCTGAAGGCAAACTATCAGTGAATCCAACTCCAGTGGCAGTAGCATCATCAGCTTCTTCACACATCTGGAAATCATCCTTTTGTTGTCTCCTTTCCTGTATGCTCTCAATCATTTGCAAGCATTGCCATTTAATACCTTCTGGCACACTTCTAACTCTGCCTGTGCATGAAGCAACTTCTTTCCTGGTTTCTGCTAGGTGGTGTTTCAACCTTGAAATTCTACCACTAACCACCTTTTCACAAAAGAAACATCTGATTTTTAACCTTGAACCCTCAACTGGTATACCCCACTGCCATGCCGAATCATCAGACTTTGAATGAGAGTCTCTACCACCCCTTCCTGCCATCTCAATGGAGTACTTTAATTCAAACAAAAACCTGAAAATAAAAGCACTTCGTAAATCCCCCAATCTTCAAATAACACTCAAATCGAGTGTCTCCCACTTCATGAATGCAATAAAAATCATATACACACACTTAATAACTTCATATTTTGTCATTAAAAAAACCCCCCAAAATAACACAAAAAACAATAAATATAAAGGAAAAAAATGGAAAAAACATTAAAAATATACCTAAATCTGAGTTTGGAGGCTTGGACAGACACCGTAGGGCACGATTTTAGAGCTTTGAACACCAAGAAGGTGAAAACCGACTCTTAGGGAGCTTGAGGAATCCAAAAGGAGAGAGGAAACCCGCGAAAAATCGCGAGTTTCTCTCGGGCCGGGACCCTTTATAAGGGTCCCAGGGCGTATCCCCCGTATCGTACGATACGGGCGATACGGGGCCCCGTATTGTATCGTGGTGGCCCACGATACGATACGTATCGCAGATACGGACAACATTGGATGAGACAACTGCAAAATGCTGAAGGGAAAGCTAATCAAGGTAACGAGATGCCACATGGGCCTTCAACTGCACATCAGTCTTCCCTATGTACATGTGGTGATGCTTACTGTATCGAAGTTTGTGATATACGGGAATGGCTTCCAAGATAAAAAATGGACCATAAAATGTGGAAACTTGTTCTCATGCTTGGAGAGTCATATTTGGATCTTGGAGAATCATACAAAGAGGATGGTCAATTGCATAAAACGCTTAAGGTTATTGAGTTAGTATGTTCTATCTATGGATCTATGCCTCCATCCTTGGACGATGTCCCCTTTGTCTTATCTACAGCATACAATAAGACACCATGTAAAGGGGACAATGAAATGAGAAAGGAAATGAGCAAACCTTCGATAAGTAAAATGTCCACTTCCAGTTCTGGTAATGATAGTCCTACAATTGATCATTTATGTTCTGAACATCTTTTTTGGGCCAAAGCTTGGAGTCTTGTTGGGGATGTATATGTTGAATATCATCAAACCAAGGACAAGGAAGCCTTGGATCCACTAGGAAGAAGCGAACGTCAAGCTGAGCTGACTGTGTCAACGGAGGTTGTGAAAGAGGTCAAGCGATTAAAGAAAAAGTTGGTGCAGTTCAAGCAAAATTGTGACTTGTGCTCTTTGATAAACTGTAGCTGCCAGAGTGATAGAGCAAGTAGCGGTAATAGTGCAAGCTCTAGCAGTGGAGATGTGCCTTTTGTTGCTCATGGGAGAAAGCATAGTAGACAATCATATATTAGAATCCCATCTGTAGCATCTCAGGAAAAACACGGCAGTGATTGTGTTCCTAATCAAGATAAGGATTCTCCTGTTTCAGTTGGCTTGTGCCCACACAAGGAAAGAGATGTATGTGCCATTAGTTTTTCCAATTCAAGGAAGGGTGACATAACACATACATCTAGTGTTTCTGGGTCAAGTGAGCAAGTCCCCAGTATGAAATCCACATCCTTACCGGCTGAACAGAAAACAGATATTGAACCAGAGATCAAAGAATATGGGGGTATTTTTACATATTTAGGTGGGCCAAAACCAGGACAAGTTGAGCATAATCTTTGTTGTGCAATACACTGCTATGATGCATCATGTAAGGCTATAGTTGGTCTTTCTTCTGCTTGTCATGAACTGGAATCTGCAGTTAAGAAGAAAGGTTGGGTATGCAATGAATTAGGTAGA
Organism: Brasenia schreberi; assembly: GCA_036023115.1. Taxonomy (NCBI): domain Eukaryota; kingdom Viridiplantae; phylum Streptophyta; class Magnoliopsida; order Nymphaeales; family Cabombaceae; genus Brasenia; species Brasenia schreberi. The sequence goes on from JAYKKT010000066.1 coordinate 18,877,058, forward strand.
TATCGACTTGACAATGGGGACTTGCGAAATGCTGAACGCTCTTTTTCAGATGCAATTAAAGTATTCAGAGAAGTTTCAGACACTACCAACATAATATTGATCCATTGTAATTTAGGTCATGGGAGAAGAGCACTAGCCGAAGTTATGGTGGCTAAGATGGATGATCTCAGGAAATACGGATTGATGGGAAATGCATACAAACAAGCCGTAGATGATGCAAAGTTTGAGTACAGGGAATCTCTGAAGTATTATTCTGCAGCGAGGGTGGAATTAGATTCTTGTAGTGAAGTATCTGTGTCAGAACCCGGAAGTCTAAGGAAAGAAGTCTACACACAGTATGCTCACACATATTTGAGGCTTGGTATGCTTTTGGCTAGAGAAGATACATCTGCAGAAGTTTATGAGAATGGAGACATTTTTGATGTGTTGGCCGGTCACAGCATTAGTGGTGAAGGGAAAACGTACCAGAAGGGACTTAGGCAGCGTGAGATTTCAGCTAATGATGCTATTCGAGAGGCTATAAGTATATACAAGTCACTGGGTGATTTACGAACACAAGAGGCTGCTTTTGCATATTTTCAACTTTCTTGTTTCCAAAGAGATAGTTGTTTAAAGATTTTAGATGTTGAAGTCGCACGAAGTGCCATGAAAAGCAGATCTAACCATTTGGCAAAGCTTAAGAGATACGCTTCTCTTGCTGATAGGAGCTGGCAAAAGGCTAGTGATTTTTATGGACCAAAATCACATTCCACTATGTTTATGAATATTCTCCTGGAAAGATCTAACCTAGCATCGAGGCTATCAAGTTTTGTCCATCCTAACATGGTACGCTTTTCTACTGCTTATGACTAATAGCATTCATACAGTTGTGAATATTGTTTTCTGCAAATTCGCAATTGAAGCTGATTGATATGGATACTTCCTGCATGATCTTGAATGTACTGAAGTTCTCCCGCTTCCTCATCGCTTCTACCTCCTACCTATCCTTATCCGCGATCATAAATAATTTTATGGAAACAATGTCCGTGCTTTCCGTATCAGAAAACCTATGTGGCTGCGAGATACCATTTCAACTGGCCCTGTGTGTGTGGCGTGTGTGTTTCTCTATATGTGTTCAATAGAAAGATGTCATATAAATGTGAAATTGTCTTTTCCTGCAACTGCTGGTGAACTGGTTCGGGTTTACGGTGTTTACTTTCAGTTAGCGTTGACACTGTAGTGTGATCTTGTGCCAAAATTTTGTCCTACAAGTGGTTAAATACGTTCTAGTTATGTTGTCTAGATGGAAGTTTACGTAGTATGGACCAGTAGATGTACGGAACAACCCTGTCTCATTTGTTGCAGGCTACAGGTCATCATCAAGCATAATCTTTTATGCAACTAATTGATTTGTTGTTTATGCTAATTTTAGTTGAACGCTATTTTTCATATTGAACAACTCATTATCTGGAATGGGCTCCTGACTAGTTCCGTTACAGATGCTGGAATCTGCACTTTCGCATCTGCTTGAAGCAAGGCACATTGCGGTTAGTGTCGGGGAGCCGAATCATGCTAACACGAAAATTGATCCTTCAGTGTATCAGAAGTTTTTCACTCAACTACAGTCATTACTGAAGAAGATGCTGTCAATTGCAGTTGCTGGAAGCAGCAGCAAATTGAGTGATCCCGGTGACGGCTCTCACAAGGCTGGAGATGTCAAGAAACTCGAAGAAATGTATAGGTTGTCACTGAAGGCCACACGGATAGAGCAGTTGAATGACATCTACGAGCTGTGGACATCCTGAATGCTACTCTTTGTATGATGTTCATTTGGAGGATCCTAATGCACGTACATGGGTCCTATCTGCTTGTAAGATACATCTGATTTTGTATTAGATTGTTCATATTGATTATTTCCTTTTAGAGTCAATTAAGTATCATGGTCTGTCATGTTTATATTTTGTGATTTTGATTTAGGATGAAATGGTATTTCCGCCATGTTTGGTAATGTTGGATTTACTTCAAAAGTTTGCTTGTGCATCCTCTTGTTTTCAGAATTGTATCTGCTGCTCATGGGTTTATATCTTTATTCTGTACTGTTCATCTGACCCGCCTGTGGCATTAGTTAGATCGTACTACAACTACGATACAAGAATAAGGAAGCTCTGCTATATAAGCATAATCCGGATCTATGACATGGTTCAGATGCAAATTTCAGGGTTAGTTGCATGCTTATGTTGGATAGTATCCGTATTTTGAGTAGTTATTATTAGACCATGCTCTCGCTAATCAACCAGTCGACTGCATTTACAATTTCAATCATGTATGATCTAGCCTGATCCCTTTATTCTTGAGAAACACCCTCGTAATTGAGCCAAGCTTTTGAAATATGGTCTCCTTCACGCTTTGCGACTTCAGCTGGTCAATTTAAATCTGAATAGCGAACTGCAGAACTAACGAAATTCGTCATCTAAAGTTGCTGCCACAGCTCCCATGGTTAGAGGGTTAAGAACCTTCAAGTTAAAGGTCACAACTTCGATAGCTAGGGTGTGCACATCTGGAGGGCCTGCCTAATCTCAGCTTGCCACTAAGAAGAAAAGAAAAATCCTAAGAAGGTCCAAATAAAACAAGAAGTGACTCTTAAATGAAAAATGTACAGAGACGGAATAATATGGAAGATGAATAATGTCGCTTGTTCCCCACCACCATTGTTAGTATTGTAGAAAATGAATCCTGGTTGAAAGTTGAACATACCGAGGGGTTGAAGACTGAGGAGTAAGAATCCATCTAAATGTCATCCTAATATACGCAGACCTTCTAAAGCCCTAGCGACAAGGTTGTGCGTGGTTACCTTCGAATCATTAGTGCACAGCCGCTACAAATTTTCATCAACAAACTTCCAAGTGAGCAGTTTTTTTCTGCTTATTATTAAGAGAAGAAACAGTTGCTAACAGTAGCTTAAACCTTTCCACCACCACCTCCAGAAAGGATCCATGAAGCTTAAACTGACGACGGATTGTTTTAGATATTGTTGGATATATCAAATATATCCAAGCATACAATTTTGCGATCTAGATGTTACTGCATTCAAGCTTTTAGTCGACGAATTTCAAAGCACTCCTCGCATTGTAAACTCTAATGTTGCTCCTCAATACACAATATGAATCAATAATTACCTTATAAATCGATGATCAGTATGTTATTATGCTTTTCTGCATTATTTCTTGATCTGTACAGGCAAAAACAAATCAAAGCATCTACAATGAAGAAACAGGAACAGCAAAAACGAAAATGCACAAGGCCATGGCAGCTACACTGCTGTCACAGAAAGGGGGAAAGCCAAGAGGGTGCAAGGCGAAAAATGAGAGACATTTTATAGACAAACCAAAAGGACGATCTAGAGCTGCCAACAGGCAACAGATGGCCAGGCAGATACATGATGCACCACTGAATATGACTTGCCCATATGTACTGATAACTAGAAGAACTCAGATGTGGAAACTTTGCACTCGAACAAGGGCCTAATGTCAATGTATCACTTGACCCACAAGTTCTGCAGACCTGAATAATTTTCGGACCGTAAACCACCTATGCAAAGTAGTCCTGCCGGAGAATGGTAATAAAATTTGGAGATAATCCATCACCATCATTCTGCTTTTCGAACTCTCCATTGGGAAGATGTACGTGCCATGACATTGAAGGAGAGAGTGGTGCATACAAATCTGCATAAGCTTTTCCAAGTTAATGCAGCGTCAGTGCTCCATAACAAGTCTTCAGATTTGAGGATATATGTAAGCTACGGTTATAAGAACTTGATTTCTTTCAAGGAAACTATGTTGCTACAGTTCCACTTCGCGAAATGGGGCAGTCCAGTAGAAAAAGGTCTGGGTGATAAAAAGCTATAAAGCCAGATCACGAAGGAAATCAAGGTTGCAGCTAGTAACATGGGAACATGGAAATAGGCGTTAGCAATTCTGTGCTGAAGAGGTTTCTGTTGCTTGAGAGCAGTCATTCACAGAGAAATGCAGTAGAAATGTTTTCCCAACGGAAGCACTATCCCAAACAACATAACTTCTCCTCATTACAGTCATGCATGCTGGAAATATTGTTCCAAGTTCCATTTAACTGAATGGAGCCAGACAATATATAACAACTTAAATAGACAAAAATGATAAAACTTAAAGTTGCCATGATTTGCCAAGCACACTTACAGTATTACGCATTCATGAGTGAACACGTCAAGCAAAACTACATTTCACATAAAGATACTTAATAAACAGCAAACTGTAGACCAAACATAAACAGTACATGGTAGAGAGAAAACGGTAGAGAAAAATCACAAGCAACCACTTCTTTGTTACCTGTTTTTGTAGGTGCTTCAGGATCTTTTGTAGAATGCAGTACCACAGTCCCTGAGAACACTGTGATCATTCCACAAATCTCAGATGTTATATTGGTCGCACTTTGACCCGACCAGTCCTATAAGGGGTAAGAAACAACAACGCTTCAAATCAAATACCTGAACAACCAAGTTATTCACAGGCAATTTCATCCATAGGTACCTTAAACATTATGGCGCTTGCCAAAATGGTAAAAATTGTAAACATTGCATAATAGATTGGAGAAACAGCTGCCGTATTGAATGTGTCAAGTGCCTGAAGAATTTCAAAGAACAATTGAAAACCAAAATCAGGATGTGACTACATAAACATTCAGGAGCAAGAAAGAAGAAGTGGGGGTGGGGGGGAGCTGCTGGTAACTAGAGAATACTTTTTGCAATCTATGATATTCATCAGTATTTATATGGAGACACTATCTGTGTTTGAACACTACCAGGTTTTAACATTTCTCCATTCATTTCCTTGTGTTTCATTGTTTGTTTACACTACTTGATATTGCACAAGTAATGACTTAAAATTATGTTAAAGAGAATTTGCTGATCGACATACTTATTGTACAACAACAACTAAGCCTTTTCCCGTACTAGATGGGGTCAGCTACATGGATTCTTTGTTTCCACGTAGCCCTATCATGTGCCATGTTAGCCGTTAATTCACAATAAGATAGATCACTCTTTATTGTTTCTTTCCAACACTTTTGTGGTCGTCCTCTACCTTTTAATACTTTCAAAATCTAGTTTTTCATACCTTCTTATAGGTTCTTCTTTTAATCTTCTTTCTATATGTCCAAACCATCTTAAACGATATTCTCTCATTTTATCCTCTATTGGCGCCACTCCTAATTTGTTTCTAATAACCTCATTATCTTCATTTCTGTCACAAACATCTTTTGTACATGTTGATGATTAACTGCCTTAACACTGAGAACCATAAAACATGGAAGGTCTAATTGATGCTCTATAATATTTACCTTTTAACTTTAATGGTATCTTTTTATCACAAAGAATACCTGATGCTCCTCTCCATTTTAACCAACCAACATTAATTCTATGCGTAACATCTCCGTCAATTCTTCCATCACTTTGAAAAATTGACCCTAGGTATTTAAAACTTTCCTTTTGAGAGATGCAATGTGTACCAATTTTAATTTCTATGTCTTTTAAGGTAACAAAATGATCAAACTTACATTCCATAGTAGTTCTACTAAGTCGAAAGCCTTTACTTTCTAATGTTCCTTTCCATAGTTCTAATTTTCTATTAACTTTTTCCTTAAACTCCTCCACTAACACAATGTCATTTGCAAATAACATACCAAGGTACTTCATCTTAAATATGTTTTATTAACTCATCAATCACCATTATAAATAAAAATGGACTTAAAGTTGATCCTTGATGTAACCCAATATTAACTTCAAAGAATTTTGTCATTCCTTAATGAGTCCTCACACATGTTTTTGCACAATCGTACATGTTTCTTATAAGGTTTATGTACGTCAATGGGATACCTCTTTTATCCAAGATTCTCTAAAGAACCTCCCTCGGACCATATCATAAGTTTTTTCTATATCAATAAATATCATGTGAAGATCTTGTTTTCTACTCTAAAATATTCCATAAGACGTCTCAAAAAGTGAATCGCTTCAACAGTAGATCTGCCTGACATGAATCCAAATTGGTTCTCTATTGTACTCGATACTTGTTTTAACCTACATTTGATAATTCTTTTCCATAATTTCATACTATGGCTCATTAACTTGATATCCCGATAATTCGCACAATTCTGAATTTCTCCCTTGTGCTTATATATGGGCATAAGTGTACTCACTCTCCATTCATCGGACACCTTTTGGTTTCTCCATATTTCATTAAATAGTCTTGTGAGCCAAGTGATTCCTGTTTCTCTGAGGACTTTCCAAACTTCTATAGGAATATTGTCTGGTCTTACCGATTTACCATCCTTCGTATGTTTAAGAGTCTCTTTGACTTAATTCTTTTGAATACGTTGGTAGAAATTGTGGTTTATATACTTTTCTGATTTGGTTAACTCTCCTAAGTTAATACTAACATCTTTATTTTCATTAAAAAGCTTATAAAAATAGTTTTCATTTATTTTTATATCATCGTTCGCCACTAGAATTTTCTCATCCTCATCTTTAATGCATCTAATAAAATTAAGATCCTTAGTTTTCTTATCTCTAGCCCTAGTTATCCTAAAAATATCTCTTTTACCTTATTTTGAGTTGAGCTTTTTTTTTTTAATATAAATTCTTCCAAATTTTTGCTTTTGCTTCACTAAGAGCCTTTTTCGCTTTTTTCTTTGCTTTCTTATAAGCCTCTAAAGTTTCACTAGTTTTCTTAGCATAATGTAATTTATAACATTCCCTCTTTGCATTGATTTTATTTTGCACTACTTCATTCCACCACCAAGCTTCTTTTTGTCCCAGTACATCTCCCTTAGATTCACCTAACACATCTTTCGCCACTTTTCTAATATGTATAGCCATATTGTTTCACATATCACAAGGTGTACCAACATAATTCAAAACATCTCCTTGAAGGATTTGTGTTTAAATATACCTTCTTTCTTGCTTTTGAGGTTCCATCATTTAGTCCAAATAACTCAATATACTCTTTTCTTCTTTGTCCACTTTTTTACCTCTAAATTCATAACTAAAAGTCGATATTGAGTGGTTAAGCTTTCTCTTGGAATTACCTTGCAATCTTTACAACATGCTTTATATTTTTTCCTAAAAAAAATAATCAATTTGTGTTTGTGATAAGCCACTCTTATAAGTAATTAAATGTTCATCTCATTTTTTGAAGATTGTATTGACTATAAAGAGATCAAATGTCATAGCAAAATTTAAAATCTCCCTACCTTCCTCATTTATATCCCCAAAACCAAAGTTTCCATGAATACCTTGATATCCCAATGCCTCTTTACTGATATGTCCATTTAAGTCTCCTCTTAAATAAATAATCTCCCTTTTTGGAATTATTTGAATCACCTTATCTAACTCCTCCCAAAAAGCCATTTTTGTACTAGCTTCTAGTCCTACTTGGGGTGCGTAAGCACAAACTATATTCAACACCTCTGCTCCTAACACTAATTTCAACGTCATAATTTGGTCACCATATCATTGTATGTCTACTACACTATCCTTTAAATCTTTATTTATGATAATCCCAACTCCGTTTCGAGCCTTTTACTTACCTGAGTTCCATAATTTAAAACATGTATCCTCAATCTCCTTTACTTTTTTTTCAACACGCTTTGTCTCTTATAAACATAGGATATGAATCTTTCTCCAAATAATTGACATACTTATTGTAAAAAAAAGAAATTCATTTGCAATCATGCCTAATAGTTCAAGATGTTTATCCAAAATTCTCTCATAAATCTCTCTTAATTGGTATTTCCTTACGACAAACTACAAATACTGGCCTCTTTTCTGACTATCACATAGTCGAATATGATAAAATTTCATTAATCTATAAGTACCTTTCTTTGTATTTTTACTTTTTAAAGATACCAAAAGAACCACTCTCCTGTGTGACTTAAACTGGTATAATGGAGATAGTTAGACGTTGAACGAATCCAGGAAGTAACATTTGAGATCACAAATTTTTTCTTATGCTTAGACCTTCAATATTTGTGCAAGGCTCACTTTGTTGGATTAAAACATCAAACCCTCAGTGCCTTAGGCTTTCCTCGGCTCACTTTCCTTAGTGTCTTGAATCTTGATTAGCTTACTGTCAGCTTTGGCTGTTGCTACACCTTTTCTCTGTACCCACCTTATCATGAAAATGCCCTTGAGTCTATTCTGAAACCTCCCATATGATATAGCAAAGAAATTTAAAAATACAATTCTTAGCATTGATATTTAAGAGATCATGGCATATTTAAAGTAATTTTAACATCAGCTGACTGCTTTCCTGTATGGATTGAAATCATACATGGGACCCATCTTCCTAGGGCATTAGGATCCAGATTGTTCTCCTAAAGACAGGATAAAGTTCATTGCACAACAGATGTTAAAATTTAAAAGCCAACACTGTCTTTTAATTTGTCAGGAAACCTAATGGAGACATCAAATATGCTCTCATGGTTTGCTAGACAAGTCTTCTAACATGAATAAACTCTTTAGTATATCCACCCAGTGAGAAATTCAGTAGAGGTTGCTTAATTCAGAGCATTATTTCAATTAAGCATGAGAAGACCAGATAATGCCTCGGCCAGCAGGGATTCTTGAAAATCAAAGACGTGTACAAGAAGATAGCTTTTCCCTCACCTTGTTCAAATAGTTCAACTGAGTGATGACACATGTGATCGCCACCATGGAAAAAATCCATATTTGTGCATATCCAGCTTGACTTGTACCTTCCACAGTAAGCTTAATTGCAATCCCAATAGCTTTGATGCTCATAACCTTCGCAATAGTATAACAAACATGTTGAGATAGTTTGTAGTCGAATAACAGAACTTGAGTTCGAAGAACATAATAATGAAATGACGGTGAACCAGCAGGAAATACCGTTAGGGAGCCAATGAGAGAACAAATACTCAAGTACACCATTATGTTGGCCTGGCCATATCGAGGACCACAATGCAACACCAAAACCAATGATGTCACAACCACTGATGCTGAATAAAGAAGAAACTCTGCGAAAATCCAAAAAAATAAAGGGAAAAGAAGAAGAAGAAATGAGTAGAAGCCAGAAGGCTGCACAATACATTATCAGTGCTAAAACAATTCATAAAGGGAATAATCAACAAAACTCACTCACTCACCAGGTTGTGTCGCCAGATCCCAAATCTGCTCTACCGATGTTAAGATATGCTCTGAAGGTGCATGTAGCACGATAAGAGTTGAACCCACTATGCATAATAGGCAGCCAAGCATGCCCATCTTATGCAACCGCTCATTCAACATAAAATGTGCTAGAACAGCACTGCCAAGCAAACCACGAACAAGTGTTAAAGACGCGCTCTCAGATAAGAATCTCAAAAATCAGAAGATGGAAGACTCATTCTGAGCCCACTTACCTCACAATTATACTTAATGCGCCTAATGGTGTGACTAAAACAGCGGGGGCAAAAATATAAGCTACGAAGTTCGCCGTCTCTCCAACTGTCACTGGTACACCAATTTCAGAATCTAGAATCAATCTGCCCGCGACCAAACTTAACATCTACAGTAAAAATAGAAGAGAAATCATCGCGTTCCACCATACTTACTAGTTACCATTCCTGCCCACCAGAGAGGCTCTAATAAATAACCATATCCTCCGGAACCTTAAACACCAAAACATTCAACATATAAAGCTCGAATTTAGATATAAGAACTATAATTCAACACCAATCACAGAAACACTAAATCCTTTCTTTGGTTGATCACGTACATCGATATTCCAACGTCCAAATTTAGATTTTAAGAACAATAATCAACCACCGGTCACATAAAACAATAAATTCTAAATTGGGTATGTGGAATTTCACCTGCACGGTCACCATGTGACCCTGCTCGCTTCAGCCCCTTCTTCTTCAAAATGAAACTCGATCCAATGAAAGCACTCGAAACCACGGCAAGAATCAATCCTTTGAAATTATCTGTATCCAGCGTAGAACCCACTTCTCTCAGCTGACTCATGGTTCAACTGTAGATAGCGTTCATAAAACCATGGTCCAACAAACCTTTAATCGAGTACACCCGCCAACCCCAATTCGAGAGAGAAAAGAATCGACGGGAACACAGCAATCACTTCCACAAAATCGCCACAACTTCAATAAAAGCGAAGGACAAGCATGAATACTGCAGCAAACAGAGAGCCTCAGGTTGTTTTAAACCACTGGGAGGGTTGAAGCAGTAGAATTTAGGAACACCAACTTGACCAACAAAGAACGAAAGCTGCGGTGATGAAAGAGCTGCATCTTATTTAGCTATAGAATGGTAGTAACTGCCATTAATGACCAGAATTTCACCCAGAAAGGAGAACGGAACAAAGAGAAAGAGTAGTATTCTTTGTCTTTCTCACCTGCCAGTCCAGAGAGAGAGAAGATAGAGATGAGCTCGATCGTGGGCTACTGTAACGCCAGCAAAAAACAGGAGCCTTTTCCTTGCTTTTGAGATTACATGGTCTTGAGAGAGAGAGAGCAACGTTTGTCACACTAGCCGACCTTCTCTTGACAAAAGCCATCGAGGCGGCGTGTGAAAGGGTTCGGATACGGCTCGTTGTTGACTTCTGCATCCACATACGACAATCCAGCGGATTCGAGGAACAGTTTGTTCATGCATCCGAGTCTTCGATTGATGAGAGTTTCAAGTCGATCCCACTCAACATATCGTCACGTTTGAGTGGGTTGCTCAATTGCCCTTCTTGTCGTTCTCCTACCTATTATTTTGGCTGATAACAAAATCCATGATTTATCCCAAACACCCTCCTCCTAAATTTATAACGACTAATAATACTATTCGAATTTTCGTCTGACCTGCGAGATTCACGTGGGATAAAACGTAGTTTTCTTTCATTCATCCCCTAATAGCGTGTTCGGGCTCCTACTTCAAAAGATGGGCAGGATTTGGATACGGTTTGTAAGGAGGTGGCGTCAAATCGTTGTTCGAGTTGAACTGAAATCGAACCGAAATCCAGATTTGTCTGAAGCCATTTGAAACCTCCAAAACATGAAAGGAAATTTGATTTTTTTTAAATAAAAGTTTGTCGAACCAATGTTTTGAACCGGTTCCAGAACCGCCAGGCTGGTTTCAAATCGAACATGTCAAATAGGAGCTCTACATCCCCTCTACATCCCAATCACTATTCAAAACCTTTGATATCATTCACTATCAAAGAGAATGTGAATGAAGAATACCAAATGTTCGATTTGATTAATCATGATATTAATTGAGTACTATTAGAGCCCACAACAACAACAACCATCAACACCGCTCTTGAAGCGTCCGGTGATGACAACGAAGGTGACTGCCCTCGTTCAGCCTAATTGCAAAGGACCGGCCTGGTTTTACCGGCATCCCTCCCTCATGAGCAGCACCACATCACCCCAATTCCACCTTCTCCCGCACCACACAAGCAGACACTCGTGGTTGGTTGAAAGCAAGAAGAGGAAGCAGACGATCTTCAAGGGAAGTTCTCTCTCTTACTCATCAAATCAAAACGGGTGGCCCCTTATTTACAATCAGGGAGTTTATATACCTGGACTCAAATACGACCTAGTGAGTCCAGACCTTAAGGATCCGTCTCATACCAGAACCCAAACTTGAATACACTCAAACCGGGTCACATAAGCCCGTCATTACAAGGATCCAAAACCAAATAAGCATGTCCTAATGCGGGTTCATATCCGCTCAACTCCAACCTAGACGTAACTTTCTGAGTTGGGCTCAGACCGGTCCGAAATCGTCATCACATCAACTCAAATCTTCAGCTCAATACAGTATTCTATTTGCCCAATCCGCATCCCCCATTCCTCTCTTTCTCTCTCTCTCATATATATATATATATATATATATATATATATATGTGTTGTCCCCCCCCCCACACCCACAATGTTACAATGCATCTTTCAGGAGATTCACATTCATGCATGAGACTAACGTACTGGGATTGAGTCCTTAACGGATCTTTGCATAGTTGTTTGGAGTCTTTTCTTATTTCTTTAATATGTAATAAGGAGTGTTTGTGATTTGCATTAGTGTGTTTAATGAGTTCATGTAAAGGGTGGATCATGAGGATCCTAGGGTTTAATATATATATATATATATATATATATATATATTAGGTTCATTTGTTTGTATTTTGAATCGTCATTTGATTTGGGTTTGAAACGACTCATTAAGATCCATTCTCACTTCGTAGAGGTTTGAGTATTTAAACCTCCTTTGAGGTATTGTAGAAACAATCAGCTTATTGAATAAAAATTCCAATCCTTTTAAAAGAATTGTCGCTCTCTTTGATGTGAACGCATCATATTCGATATCGACGTCTCAATACAAATTGATTAGGCATATCTGCTATGCAAATAAAATCTGACTGACATTCGGATTTAGATTCTTCATGCATTAAGTCCATAGAAATGTGGATAGTTTTATTTTCTTTCTTTTTTATTATTTGAGGCCGAAGCGAGATCCATGCCTTGGGTATCGAATTCATGAACTTTAACTTGTGACCTCACCCTCTAGCCATGTGAGCTATTGCTCTTTGTGCAAATCGTGATGGAGTTATATCGAACTCATCCAGCTCTCATCGTTAACGAGCCCATTACGAAACCGAATAAAATCAATCAGCTCTTGGAGTTGACAAAAGATAACCTTCAACTCCAAGGTCTTGAGTTCGATACCCCAGGGACCATGGGATTGTTGCTTATCTGGTAGTGGGTCTCCCAGGCCCCAGCTCACCACTGAGAAAAAAAATAAGGTCAATATATTTGAGATGGAATCCAGTAAATCTTATTGAAATCGATCCATTCAGCTAGCCTTGAAAAAGACTGTTTAACGCCTTTCTTCTCTTGCAAGTGAAGGAAATAATTATTTCGTCACTGCCAATCGACTCCCATTGGAATTCTTCTTAAAGAAGTTCGAAGGCCTGGGGATAGCAAGTACCAGCAGTTTAAGTTCTCTTTTTGTGAATGCGTGATGGGATAGAAACGGAGATACATACATGTGTTCATTGAGAGAGAGAGAGAGAGAGAGAGAGAGAGTTTTAGTTGAATAATTGTGTTTGATACATGATTTTATATAAATATTTTTGTTCAATCTTTGAGATTAATGATAAAGATTTGAATCATATTATTCTTTATACTTGTATTTAATAGACATGAGTACATTAAATGTAAAGTTATTTAAATCTCAAGATCGATGAGTGAAAAGGTTCGTATAAGATTATGCATCAAAGAGCATTATGCAGTTAAGACTTTCTCCCTTTCTTTTTCTCTTTATATATAGATAGATAGAAAGAGAGATTGAATCATGCTCACTCATTGTTTTTGGGTAGTATTAGTATAATAAAAACACTCTTCAAACTTTTCAAAACTTTTTAAAAATTTTAAAATTATACTACTCAAAAGTAATAGATAGACATGATTGTACTGGAGTCAACGTGGACAATATCTAATTTTATAATATATACTAATTGATTGATTTGGTCCTACTTACCATTGATGCTACTCACTCAACTTTAACATTATCTTTAGTATATTTTTAAAAACTCTAAAATTACACTTATGTTATAAAAACAATGAGTAGACGTGAGTATGTCAGAGGTTAACAAGATTTGATATATATATATTGGTACGGGTAGGTACGCCTTATTCCCATGTCTAAACCCAAGCCCGATTTGAGTGGGGTGGGTCGGAATTACATAGGTTGGGTCAATACTGCCGTCCCTACAAAAGCTTTTCTGGATTATAGGGGGTTGTTTGTGAGCACAACTTCCATGAAACCCAACAATACGAACAAGTTATAAAAAGGATGTCACGGACAGGCCGGCGACGCAGACCTGAGTTGGGTTCGCAAGTGTGAAAATATTTCATATGACAAACTAATAGAAGGGCTCAAATAGAAAGTTTCGACTCACTTTTTGGAAATCTAGTTTAGGAGAAGAGCTGGTTTTGCTTTAAAAAGCTAAAGATTGCATTTTCAATGCTCAAAATGGCAGTATTTGATGTGAACTCACTGCCTTAGATCCGCACTTTGGATCTCTGCCACGTGGTAAGCCCGCAAAAATCGGGTCAACTCATATTAAAAGGTTCACACAGGACCTGAAACACGAAATTGCTGACAATTTCAAACATACAACAACTTACATATATATACACAGCCATCCTAAGATGAAGGATAAAATTGGGCCATGTTTAACAATGATTTATTTTCAGACTTAATAGACTGCATTGCTTCAGTATTTGAATGTTATTTAACAAGGATTTACGGCGAAGGGATCGACAAAGTGCGGGTTGCGGTCCTACTGAAAATACCAGTGGAAGCAAAGAACCCACTCTGAATGATACTGAGAAAGCCATGAATAGTTGAAGTGGTAGGGACAGTTCTAGTTACGGTAACTTGGATTACTTGATCTGGATGATCCTAAAGTAGCACAATCTTTGATGATACCTTTAGGTTACGGATGGTAATTGTCACAGTTATTTCATATATTTTGATATTAAAAATAACATTTTTGAGATTGACATGGATAATTTGCTTGTGGGTGAACTGAAAAATATATTTTCTGGTTATTTTATTCTAAATAGTGGGTCTAGTGTAAACTTAGACCACTGGTTTTGAACCATATGCTTGATTCATGGTGTCAGGCCCTTAGTACTAGAATTGTATGCTTAGAATCACACATAGTTTGCGTGTGAGAAAAGTGTTTATTGTGCAAAGCCACTGAGTTCAATTTCTATAATGGAATTATAGTTCTACACCAACAATAAGTTGTGTTTGATATGAACTATTAAACTTGAAACTGTGAGCACCAACATTGTATCAAACACACTACTCCCACGAAACCTTCCGCATCAGCTTGGTTCCTGTTTGATTTGAAAGTATAAAGCAAAAGTAGGTTCTTAAAACTAATAAAAAGGACTTCGAATGCCAATTTCAATCCCGGTGAATTTCCAGGGAGGTTCTTCCACCCGCCGGGCAGGGCCGGACCGGCCACCTCCAAGTGTCCAAGTGCCATATGAGCCTGCCAATAGCTCCTCTCTACTTGTGTCTTAATTAACCATAAGGATTTAGTTAAATCATAGAGGAAAGTAAACCGTGAGTAAAACGTGGCGTTCTTATAATCTTGTCCCAAGAGGAGGTCTACTATGCTTCACATTCTTAACGTGCACCAACGGCAAGAATCGAGGAAAGCGAGAGGAAGAAAGAAGAAAAAGCAAAACCAGAAAGACCGGTGGTCGGCACGCGAATACCAGAACGAGAAGAGAGAGAAAGAGAAATGTGAAGGAGACAGAGAGAGATATGCGCGGTGGTGGTTGGTGGTGGCACGGTCGGAGCCGTCTGATTGCGGTGGCCGTTTGCTGCTCTCCTCTCCTCATCCCTCTCTTCTTCCTTCTCTTCTTTCCTTTCCTTTTTTTCTTCTTCTGCTTCCGGCCGACTCTCAGATTTCTGGGGAAGAAGCAACGGAGGGTGAAATTTGATGGGGAGCTATTGATTACGCCGATCATCGTCGAAGAAGGCCGGTTGTTGCAAAAGTATTTGGAGGATCAATTGCGTTTAGTTGGTGAGTTGGGGTTCCTCTTTGACTTTGACAATGATGTTGGTGGTCAATGTAGCGAAGTTGGTCATTGTGATTTCATGCATAAATGATCTTTCAATTGGTTCGACTTCTTTGTACTCTATCATGCCTGTAGATTTTCTTTGTTGCAGAGACGGATCAGTTGGCAATTTTGGAGTTTTCACTCTGTTTAAATTCCCCTGCAAATTGAATTCACAATTGAAGGCGATCTTAGATTTTCGCAGAATGCTTGGATCAATGACACCATTCGAGATTACGCGCTTGGGCTTCCCGTTTGAAAAGAATTCAAATACGAAAAAGATGCACTCTAACGTGAACCTTTTTCCTGGGAATCGGATTCTCTCAGGTTAATAGAATGGAGGATGCTGAATCTGATTTTCTGCAATCAATTCGTTTCTGAATTTTGCTTTAGCTTCCCAACAGTTTGTATTTGATTTGAAATCGAAAAGTTCAGAATACAAAATCAAATTCATAGTCGAATTAAACGTGCCCAAGAAGAATTGAATTGCAAAACATCTGCATTCTCATTATTTCCCGTTTTATCTGTGAGTGGACAACCCACAGTCATCAATAAACAATAAATAAAGCACCAGTGCTTAGATGATGAGCGGCCTTTCCGTGGGCAAATCCTAATGGTTCCTTTAGTAGTTCATATGGCCGTGAGGGTTGGTATATTGCTACTGTTTAGATCGTTGATGCTTCTTTCCGAAACAAACGACCATGGATGGTTGTGAATGATGCTTCAATCACAAAAAAATTCATGAAGACCTTGGTATTTCTAAATAATCATAGAAGCCTTATACTATTATGATGATGATGATGATGCACCAAAACCAAAACTGGTCATAATTGTGCTTAATCTCATGTTATACGATGTTTAACTGTTTTATTGTTTTCTTCGAATTCTTCTATGCCATACTCTTCGTCGATGAATGATGCATATCTAGAACTTGCGAAGCATCAGCATAACGAGCTACAGCTCACCGGTCAGGAGATCGACTCACAAGTTGAAGGTCATAGCTGGGTGTGCTTCTAGCTTCAGCCTTTGGAATTTTTTTTTACAGAGCATGATGACCTTTTGTGTCTAGATAGGTTTCTCATCATTTCATTCATTTAGGGGATTGCCTGACCCACTTCGAGTGCGAGAGGACTTATCTTTCTGCTCAATTTGGCAGTTACTGATATTTGAATGGAGACAGGACAGGCAATCAGGGCCAGGCTCCTTTTTTTCCTTTTTTCTTTTTGATTTATATATATTTTTCTCATTATTATATACAATGTTAGACAGAAGTGTCCGGTTTGCATTCAGCGGCATTCGTTCACAACCTTATGACATGTCAATCAGTCTCTTCTCCATCCTCTCATATGTGGTGATCTATAGCTGGACATTGATGGTTATGTCGGAGTCCAAAATTAGCTGATTGATGATGGTGTGGCTTCATTTGTCTCTAAGTGGAATTGGAAAGTTGGATAAATGAGGAAGACCACTTTTCTTCTTTTGAGAAAAAATCTCAAAATAACAATGAATTTATGTGTAATATGACCCGCTTAACCCATTATTAGCAGTTGGTCTCATTTGGCCGATCATCAACATTAAGCAGACTCATATTAAGAAAATATTACCAAGGATAATCTTGCAGGAAAGTTGAAATCTTGAATTTCCGGGAATATTTTTTGGATACCACTATAAACATACCGATAAAGGAAAATAATTTTGTAAGAAAAGCAATAAATTATTTTAAAAGGGGTTGTCACTTCTTGAATGCCCCAATAAAAGCACTCTATAATTTTTTTCCCTGAGAGAGTGGGGTTAGACTGACCCCTATCAGTTATATTCCTGCAAAGATTATGCATAATTTATAGAATTGTTGGAGTCAAAGATGATGATCCTTTCAGCATTTCTTCATTTCCAAGTATACGACTACAAAAGTGGACGTGTACTCAGCTTCCTCAATCTCGAAAGAACAGCACCACATAGATGACATGGAGACATATGGAGTCAGAAATATTTGCTGACTTTTTTTTCTTTTTTAGTAATCGTTCATAGTCACTTTCTGGATGCCATAATTCTCACATTAAACCCTGACTTTGTAATTACATATATAAAGAAAGAGAGAGAAATTGATATAAGCAAATACTCATCTATGTTCAAGTCTACTCAAAGATCTCCACCATTCGATAATAATATGCATGGTGCATTAAATATTTTTTTAAATTTAAATATTCAGTCCAATCAAATAATAAAGATGTTTAAGTCAATTTAAGCATCAATATATATACGTAGAGATAATGTATAATGTCTTTCGGTATATAATCTTTCATAAATATCTTTACTACATATGAGGTGATAAAACAAAAGGAATGGTACATTGAATGAGAATTATAAAAATATAATAGTAATATTTATGTAAGATTATGCATAATATATATATATATATATATAAAAGAATCTCGGCCCAAAACTGACTCCCGTTGCTCACTCATGCCTCACCATTATTTTTCGATACACACGAATATAATTTTAAAGGTTATAAAAATATTTTAAAAATGTTGAAAAAACGTTATTATACTCATGCCTCAACGTTATAATAATATGTAGTGAGCATCATTAGTGTTGGGCAAGATCACTCTCTCTCTATCTATATAGCTCTGTTCACAAGGGCTCTAGCCTAAAGTTTTGTCAGAGCAATTGGAGGTTTCCCTTGGTGATAAACCAAAAAGAAAATGATAATTTTTGTAATGCTTTTAGCAAGAATGAAGCATGACCATTACATGTGGAATGTCAAAACGACACGAGATATTGCACAATGGCTACTAACAATCCATATAGCTCAACCCCACTGGCTTCACGGTAAGGCTTGATGGGGTTTTGGTTGGCCTTACCGTTTAATGTAGATCCCACCAGAGTAGAAGGCTCTGTTTGTGGGCGTCTCCACTCATTCAGATCATACAAAATCAGCCCTTCAACACTTGCATTATGATCCATTACAGAATATCCCAATTTACCCCGTTTACCTAAAAATCTGGGGAGTTCGAGCACGACTAGAGCATGTATTGGAGAAACAGTCATGTTTCACCTTGATCTCAACAATCACACAAGCAGCAAACGTATATTGAAAATCAGCATAAATCACAAAGAATTTTCTTGCATTAGTTGCTATTTCATCAATGCAGGCAAAATTTCAAATCTTTGCCTTCTATCCTTCCAGAATGATTGCTGTTCCATCAATGCAAGCAAGTCTGCAATGTGCTACATATTTTTGTTGTTGCCAGTGCGCGTGTTGCATGAAATACAACTTTTACTACGGTGAACCTCCTACTCTGCGTAGAATTCTATCGTCAAAGAATCAAAACTACATAGGATGTTGCTTATTCTGTTGACGGAAGAAAAGTTTGGATAACCATAAGGTTAAATTGTATCAAAATGCACTCATGCACAACTGCGCAAGGATGTGAATGCTGAGACATAGCAAGTAAACCGTCATTGTTATTTGACCAAGTATGCAAGGTAGCTGAACTAAGGATTCGAAACAAAATTACAACAAATAGAAGAGAAACCAGAAACTTCTATTATCCCTCACCTGCCATGCACCATGCGATGGGCAGATGCATCTTTCTCCTAGAACTTGAAAAACAGAAACAACTCGGACAATAGGAAGCTCAACTAACTATTGAGATGGAGGGTGCCAATCAGATGCAATGAAGCCTCCTGATATTTGTGAAACTGAATAATGTGATTGACAAACATCCTTCAACATCATTAGATAGCAATGAAGTAGGCTAATGGACACGTGTCATCTTGACCTTTGGCATTGCCTTCTTCAGCTGTCGAGCTCGGTCTTTCTCTTCTCTCTTGCGGATCGCCTCAGCACTGAGCTTAGCCTCAGCTTCCTCCATCATTTTTTTCTTCTCCGCCTTCTTTTTCTGTATCGTTTCTTGCCTAGCATTCTGAAGTTCTTTATACAGTTCCTGAGCCAGTTTAGCACGTGCAGCTTCTGTCTTCGAGCGAGCCTGCAATCCGAAGCATTGCAAAGTCACTAATTTAAGCATAACAAATGGATAAAGGTAAGCCAACATATGCTCCTTAGATGATTAATTTGAGAAACAGATGATCAACTGACCTGCGAACTAAGTTTGTAGCGCCCAATCATATCAATATAATATGGTATAAGAAGAACCGATCTCGTCATATCAGCCATTCTGTTCACTGGAGGAAGGGTAAACTTGAAAACCAGAATCTTCCTTTGACTACCAGGATATTGATCAGAGAAATGCATTGAAATGAAACCTTTGCCAAAATTTTCAAATGCCTTCTCACCAAAAACCTGCATTCATCACATATATGCAAATGATGGCCCCCATTTGTGAGCAGGTTTAGGAGTAGCCCTATTTCAAATTGAAATCACATCAACTACTACCAAGTTCAAAAGAAATTCACGGAAGACTTTGAGCTTGCAAGATCTAGTGCATGAAACAATTGAAAGGTACAAGTGTGTCCACTATCAATCTACAAGTGGGACAACCGTCAAGTGATGTTGAGACCCTAAGGGAACCATCTGAAAAATGTACATGATCCTGTGATCAAACCCCAACAAAATTATTCAGTAAGTACCTCAGTGCTTTTCCGTCTGGGAGTTAAGCACGTTGACTGGGACCTTTATCCATCACATTGGTCGTAAGGTGGGTTAGTTGGTGGCTGGCCAGCAGCCACGCCTGATTGAGAGATGGTGAAGGCAGAAGACTAACTTAAGGATGTGATGTATCATGTGGCAAGTACCACCAAAAGCTAATCTTTCCCAAATTCAACAGGTTCTACTAGAGCAACTCAACTCTTCAGATGAGGGTATCGCCTACCTTTTTGTTTTATCTCAAGAACCCGTGAATTAATGAAAAAAGGGAAATGGCATAAGCAAGATGGATATGCAACCTTTCCTTCTTTGTCCTTTTACAAGGCATAAGCAAGGATGCAATCTGGAAAAAGGACCCTGCCCTTGGGTGTGCATTATCTCAATAAAAAGTTGCTGCCTAAGATAACCTGATCTTGGTTCAATGCATGTTATGTCACATAGACACTTGTTTGCCACATTCATCTGACACTCCAACACTAGACAACCGTGTTTATCCTCCGTCCAACTCAATATTAGTTATTGTAAATACTCTCAGTGCTACGTCACCAAGAAACTTTACCAATATTGAATGATTATTACTTTGTTAGTGAGTTTACTAATCAAAACAACATTTTCTTTTTATTTTATGAGAAATTATGAACTATATATAGTCATGCTGCACCCATAATTTTCAAAAATTACTTTATCAATAATCCTAGTTAATATATTTGGTTTCAAATAAAACTACAGCCATGCTCTCATCAAATAAGCCATGCCCCCCAATGAAATAATGAAAGGGAAAAAATTCTATTACATCTTTACAAAAGAATCTATCGCATACCTGTAATCAAACACAATATAACTCGGCTTCCACGATTACTTCTTTTTGGTACTTTTACTTAGTGTTATGAGTATCTTTTCTGTATTATACCATGGATACATAAACCCACTCTGTATTGAACCGTATCAAAGTGCTATCGCCCATAGATCTGAATGCTTGCGTTTTCACTGTGATTTTTCTGTGATTTTGTGTTTTATGCTTAACTCCGTTCATGTAAGGGATCACCCTTGCATGACCGGTCCCAAACCCTCATAAAGGAGGAGGGTTGTATCAGGTTTCCGACAATCAACGTAAAACTTTGTTTGACTTACCATGGATTCTTAAAAAAACAAAGAATCCAGTATCCAACCCCATCTAGTATGAGAAAGAGCTTAGTTGTTGTTGTTTGTGTCTTATGCTTGAGTGTTGCACGACTGCAAGTATTTCCACCTAGGGAGAAGCATCTCTGGCGGTGGCAGCAGCAACACCCTTTGTTTCCTTGTTGTATATTGTTTTTATTGTTTTTTTCATATTTATTTTCTATCTACTTTTGTCATTTGTATTTTTCTTTTTTGAATGACAATATATGAAGCGAGTGGATATGCTTTTGATGAATTTGTGCAACCTATGAAGTGAGTGAATGTCTTTTGGATGTTCTGACAGTTTATGAAGTGAGTGGATTTGTGGTGATTTATGAAGTGTATTTATTTTCAGGTTTAAGAGGACAAATTAAGATGTTAGGAAGAGTTTCACATTCTAAATCTTAGACAAATGACTCGGCATGACAATTGTGTACTTCATTTAAGGAAAGCATACTTAGAATAACATATAATTTTTGTGAAAAAGTCACGAGTGATGGAGTTTTTTTCTTAAAACGCCACTTACAGGAACGAGGAAGGAGGTTGTTTCTTGTACGGGCAGAATTAGGAAAATGTCTGAAGTGATATTAAATGGTAATGTTTATAAATGATTCATAATATGATTGAGAAAAAGCAAGAAAAAGAAGATATTGGAATATTTCAATAAGAGTTAGACGACGTTGGTGGTGATGATAGCATCAATGAAAGAGATTGGTAGTAATAGCTCTAGACCGACCAAGGGAAAGAGTGTTATGGAAGAGGATGCAAGTCGTATAAGAGGAAGAGGTAGAGAAAAATCTTCTCGTTCTAGAATCTAGTAATTTTTCCTTCTTGCTACTATACCCGATGCTCAATCTCGAATTCAAGCTACTATGGATTCAAAGCAGTTGCATGAGCAGGACAACCTTGAAGTGGGGACATGGTTTTGTAATGCACGTATTCCCTTTAATGCAGTGAATTTGTTTTATTTTCAAGCAATGACATCTGCCATTGCTAATTAGGCTAAGGTATATAAGATGCCCTCTCATAATAAGTTGAGAGGGAAAATTTTCCTTCTTGCTACTATACCTGATGCTCAATCTCGAATTCAAGCTACTATGGATTCAAAGTAGTTGCATGAGCAGGACAACCTTGAAGTGGGGACATGGTTTTATAATGCATGTATTCCCTTTAATGCAGTGAATTTGTTTTATTTTCAAGCAATGACATTTGCCATTGCTAATTAGGCTAGGGTATATAAGATGCCCTCTTATAATAAGTTGAGAGAGAAATTATATAAGATAAACTATTCTCCAGTACAAGAATATTGTTCAACTTTAAGTGAGTCATGCAAGGAAACAAAGTGTAATATCATGGTTGATGAATGAACTCACATACGAGGAATGACTTTAGTGAACTTCCTCGTTTATTGTTCTAAAAGACTTATGCTTTTAAGATCGCTTGACATGTTAAAAGAGCGGTATATTAGAGAGGTTTTAAAGCAATAATTTAATAAGGTGATATTTAAAGTTAGACATGAAAATATACAACAACAACAACTAAGCCTTTTCCCATACTAGACGGGGTCGGCTACATGGATTTTTTGTTTCCATAGAGTCCTATCATGTGTCATGTTAGCAGTTAACTCACAATAAGCTAGATCAATCTTTATTGTTTCTTTCCAACACTTTTGTGGTCATCCTCTGTCGCTTTTAATACTTTTAAAATCTAGTTTTTTGTACCTTCTTACAAGTTCTTCTTTTGATCTTCTTTCTATATGTCCAAACCACCTTAAACGATATTCTCTCATTTTATCCTCTATTGGTACCACAAATAATTTATTTCTAATAACCTCATTATGTATATGGTCTTTTCTTGTATTACCACTCATCCATCTCAACATCTTCACTTCTGTCACAGACATATTTTGTAAATGTAGATGATTAACTGCCCAACACTCAGAACCATAAAACATGGCAAGTCTAATTGCTGCTCTATAATATTTATCTTTTAACTTTAGTGGTATCTTCTTATCATAAAGAATACTTGATGCTCCTCTCCATTTTAACCAATCAACATTAATTCTATATGTAATATCTCCATCAATTCTTCCATCACTTTGAAAAATTGACCCTAGGTATTTAAAACTTTCCTTATGGGGATGCAATGTGTGCCAATTTTAATTTTTATGTCCTCTAATCAAACTTACATTCCATATATGCTGTCTTTGTTCTACTAAGTCGGAAGCCTTTACTTTCTAATGTTTCTCTTCATAGTTCCAATTTTCTATTAACTTTTTCCTTAAACTCCTACTCTAACACAATATCATCTGCAAATAACATACACCAAGGTACTTCATCTTAAATATGTTTTGTTAACTCATCAATCACTATTATAAATAAATGTGGACTTAAAGTTGATCCTTGATGTAACCCAATATTAACTTCAAAGAAGTCTGTCATTCCTTCACGAGTCTTCACACATGTTTTTGCACCATCATACATGTCTCTTATAAGGTTTATGTATATCAATGGGATACCTCTTTTTTCCATGATTCTCCAAAGAACCTCTCTTGGTACCCTATCGTAAACTTTTTCTACATCAATAAATATCATGTGAAGGTCTTTCTTTTCTGCTCTAAAATGTTCAATAAGACATCTCAAAAGGTGAATAGCTTCATAGCTTCAACAGTAGATCTGCCTAACATGAATTCAAATTAGTTCTCTATTGTACTCAATACTTATCTTAACCTATGTAGTCTCTCTTGTTAACTTGATACCTACGTAGTCTCTCTTGTTAACTTGATACCCCGATAATTCTTTCTCACAATTTCATAGTATAGCTCGTTAACTTGATACCCCGATAATTCATACAATTTTGAATGTCTCTCTTGTTCTTATATATGGGTATAAGTGCACTCCCTATCCATTCCTTGGGCATCATTTGGTTTCTCCATATTTCATTAAATAGTCTTGTGAGCCAAGTTATTCCTCTTTCTCCTAGGATTTTCCAAACTTCTATAGGAATATTGTCCGATCCTACAGATTTACCACCCTTCATATGTTTAAGAGCCTCTTTGACTTCATTCTTTTGAATATGTCGGTAGAAATTATGGTTTGTATACTCTTCTGAGTTGGCTTACTCTCCTAAGCTAATACTAACATCTTTATTTGTATTAAAAAGCTTATAAAAATAGTTTTTCCATCTATTTCTTATATCATCATTTGCCACTAGAATTTTTTCATCCTCGTCTTTGATGCATTTAACAGAATTAAGATCTTTAGTTTTCTTATCTCTAGCCCGAGCTATCATAATTTGTGTAATCCATGGTATAAAAATCTGACAAAGTTTTACGCATCCTGTCGGAAGCCTAACACAACCCTCCTTTATCCGAGCTTGGGACCGGCCATGCAAGGGTGATCCCTTACAAGGACAGAGTTAAATGATTGAATTAACATGATTAAAATTTATCCATTTCGTATGCAGAGAAGTATCAGTGCAACTGATGCTGACAAGCTAGCTATAATTCACGCATGAACTATACCCATAAGTTTCCATGGTAACTAAAGGCTTCTAAGAAAAGAAATGATCCAAATTTTGCACCAAAACAGATTCATGTTTTGCACGCTTGCTATCTAAAATCCACCATGTGACTAGGGGAAGGGAGGAAAGACACCATTGCTTGGGATTAAACGAATGCTATTCATGAGACCAATAACAGATAGGAACGGCAATAAGTTGAGCAATGACTATTAAATATCCTGTTGTCCAGCTAGTGTTCTTATTACTTTTGTAGGCATCGATTTTAGATAGTTAACCAATTTGCTTCCTCCCATTCATATATTTCTTCTCCAAATAACAGCTTTGAATTATGTTCACTGGAAAATTACCAGCATTGGATCATTAATGTGTTTATGGCATTTTTAATGAACAGCAGTAGTAAGCACCCACATCCTGTTAGTTCGACTGCCCCTTCAGCACTAAGACTTCCTTCATCGCTCTATACATGTTATTTCCTGTCTAATTCTTCTTTTCTATATAAAACAGTAAACAATGATATTACCAAATTTTACTCAGAAGTAGTATTGCGACAGATGTGGAACAATATGGCTATACATATTAGAGAAGTGACAAAAGATATGTTAGGCAAATCTAAGAAGGCATACCAGTACAAAAAAAAAAGCTTGGTGGTGGGGTGAAGTGGTGCAAGATAAAATCAAGACAAAGAAGGCATGTTACAAATTGCATTATGCCAAGAAGACTAGTCAAACTTGGGACGCTTATAAGAAAGCAAAGAAAGAAACGAAAAAGACCGTTAGTAAAGCAAAAGCCAACATTTGAGAGGATTTATATAAAAAACTTAATTGAAAAGAAGGTGAAAAAGATATTTTTAAGATAGCTAAGGTTAGAGATAAGAAAATTAAGGATCTTACTTTTATTAGATGCATCAAAGATGAGCATAAGAAGATTCTAGTAGCAAATGATGATATCAAAACTAGATGAAAAAATTATTTTTATAAGTTTTTTAATAAAAATAGATATGGTAGTATTAGCTTAGGAGAGTTAGCTAATCAGAAAAGTATATAAACCATAATTTCTATCGACATATTAAAACAATGAAGTCAAAGAGGCTCTTAAATATATGAAGGTTGGTAAATCTGTAGGACCATACAATATTCTTATAAAAGTATAAAAAATTCTAGGATAGATGAGGCCCATTTGGCTCACAAGACTATTCAATCAAATATGAAGAACCCAAAAGATGCCTGATTAACGAAGAGCAAATATACTTATACACACACACACACACACACACACACACACACACATATATATATATATATATATATATATATATATATATATATAAGAACCTAAGTCACACAAACACTTCTAAGGGGTGGAGTGTCGACCTCGACACTGGTGCGACACCGACACCGACACCGACACCATGTCGGGTGCGGCATGGCAAAAAAAAAAAAATTTGATTTTTTTTTTGTAACTCACGGTTAAATGGGTCCGGATAATGAATATTGATTTGTGTATTATGATGAAATTAGTAGTTGTTTACCATTTATATGTTTTGCTTTAATATAAACTTATAAAGTTGTGTACTTGCTATTGTAGTTGTATATCATATTAGCTTTAATGATTTTGGGTGCGAACAATTGGTTTCTTATTACTCAATCTGATTGGATTCTTGACTCCATACTGTATGCCTTTGCACAGAATAATCTTTGTCACCAAACACATTTAAAGACCAGGAACATTACCTGATCAATAGAACAAAAGATTATGACATCACTAGTGGATCCTAGCACAAATACTAGTATATGTTATATCCTACTAAAGATCTCGAAACTCTTTGAATCCATAACTTCGATATTTTGTAGCTCATAAAATCATTGTAAGTTTCGGATCATTATGTGAGAACTTGCTAATTGATACCTATGTGCACCCAAAATTAGCAAATACTAGTTGTATTATGATTGATTTATTTAGGTTGAATATTATATATAATATATAATATTATATACCCTAGCCGTGTCGCCGCACCCAAAATTTTTGAAATTTGCCGTATCCCGCACCCGCACCCGTGTGACATAGATAAGAACAATGATGACATTCAGAATTGTGCAAATTATCGAGGTATCAAGTTAATGAGTCATACTATAAAATTATGAGAAAAAATTATTGAACGTAGGTTAAGACAATTATCGAGTACAATATATAACTAATTCGGATTCATGCCCAGTAGATCTACCATTGAAGCGATTCACCTGTTGAGATGTCTTATGGAATATTTTAGAGCAAACAAGAGGAACCTTCACATATGATATTTATTGATCTAGAAAAAGCTTATCTTAGGGTGCCAAGAATTGTTCTTTGGAGAACCTTGGAAAAGAGATTTATTCCATTGACATACATAAATCTTATAAGAGACATGTATGATGGTACAAAAAAATTTGTGAGGACTCATGAAAGAATGGCATACACCTTTGAAGTTAATATTAGGTTACATCGGGGATCAACTTTAAGTCCGTATTTATTTATATTGATCATTGATGAGTTAACAAAACATATTCAAGATGAAGTACCTTGGTGTATGTTATTTGGAGATGATATTGTGTTAGTAGATGAGTCTAAAGAAAAACTTAATAGGAAATTGGAACTATGGAAAGAAACATTAGAAAGTAAGGGTTTTCGACTTAGTAGAACAAAACACAATATATGGAATGTAATTGAGTACTTAAGAGAAAATAGAAATTAAGATTGACACACATTGCATCTCTTACGAGAAAAGTTTTAAATACTTACGGTTAATTTTTTAAAGTGATTAAAAAATTGATGGAGATATTATGCATAGAATTAATGTAATTGGTTAAATGGAGAGGAGAATCAAGTATTCTTGTGTGATAAGAAGATATCATTGAAGTTAAAAGGTAAATATTATAGTACATTAATTATACCTACTATGTTTTATGGTTTTTAGTGTGTTGGGCAGTTAATCATAACATGTGCAAAAGATGTGAGTAGCAGAAATAAAGATGTTGATTGAGATGGATGAGTGGTCACACAAGGAAAGACTATTTACATAATGAGGTTATTAGAAATAAATTGGGAGTAGCACCAATAGGGGATAAAACGAGAGAATCTTTTAAGATGGTTTGGAGAAGTAGAAAGACGACTCAAACATGCTCCCGTAATAAGATATTAAAAACTAGATTCTGAAAATATTAAAGAGGGAGAGGACAACTACAAAAGTGTTGGAAAGAAATAATAAAAAATGATCTCGTTTATATTGAGTTAACTGCTAGCATGGCACATGATAGGTCCCTGTGAAAACAAAGAATCCATGTAGTATGAGAAAAGGCTTAGTTGTTGTTGTAGTATTGCGACAACATGTCAATTTGTATATTCATTGTCTTCCTCTTTCCTCAATACCTTTACTCATTATTAGTTTCTTTGATTTTCTTAAAGCTGGTGCACTGCTTAAGCCGCTTAATCTCCACATATTCCCTTGCTTTATTAGGGCCAGATGCTAAATTCCCGTTTTTCAATAATTAATACCACAGTTTACAACATATAAGAACAAGAAAACCTCAACTCCTACGGTAGCTTACCAGAATTAACAGTTTATGCATGACAGATACATGCTATCCAACTGAATTATCACCAGAAGCACTAAACATGCAAAAAATATAGACCGGTACAGATAAAACGAACAGAGGAAAAAGCATCAAAATGCAACAAAGAATAAAGCATCCTGATTGGTCCTAATGAGATTACCTGATCAAGCACGGCTTCATTGATCAGATCAAACGCGACTTCCTTCGATTCCGACACAACAAGAAGGTCATCAGGCAACCATTTTTTGTTCGTTGGTGGCGAAATCAATGAAGCAAACCTCTGCAGATCCTGACTCTCCTTATGCATAGCTTTAACAACCTTCTTCCTCCCCATCGCGAAAACCACCTGATCCATGCTATCATCATTCATGAAAACCTGAACCGTAATCTCATCCCTGCAAGGCACGACGAAATTATAGATCCTCGAGATGAGATCGTGCCGGCTCTTCAATTCCATGGTGGCAAGCAGCCCCTGGCAAAATCTCCTCCCGCTAGCGTAGAACTTGAACACGTTCTGTCCCTCCTTCAAAAGCAAAGGCGTATCCTTGCCATCCCCGGTACCCAAGAGGCTGAAATTCTTCTCAAAGATCGAATCCTTCGTCGCGAACTCCGCGGCCCACGACAACGCGATGTTCTCGTTCTCACGCCTCCCCGTGAAGTAATTCACCAAGAACATGATCAAGAAGCTCACGCACGCCACCTCTATGTAGTACGATTGCTTTCCGGGGGAGGAAACCGAGGCCGGAGACTGGTCGTCGGCTGTCTGATTTTGGGGGATATCCGTTGATGGGTGCTCTTGCTCCTCCTGCTGCGATAGTTCTTGCACCGGAAGCCCTTCGAATTCGTCCTCATCCCAATATTCGAACGAAGAGGCGATCGGAGACGATGTTGGTGTTGAAGTTTCATGCTGTGGGTGTTTTGGGTGTTCTTCTTCGGGCGTCGTATCGATGAGTTTCGCTTCCTGGGGATCGAAATCGGACGAATGGGTGATGGGTGGATGTGAGGAACGGATGCTTTGATGGAGATCTTCTGACTCGTCGATCGGTTCTTCCTCTTCGTCGCCGAATCCTTCGAACTGAGGGGAAGCGATGCAGCAGCTGAGGTGTAGAGAGAGAAGAAATAGGAGAGAGAGGGAAAGAAGCGGGTGGGTTTTCCTCTCTCTGTAAGCCATGATTAGGAGAGCAACCAAGCTATGCTCCGTCCTCTGTATTGTGTTCTCTTCGTGGTCAAGGTGGAAGCAATGAGAATTCAGCGTGTCGTGTCGTGTCGTGTCGTGTCGTATTATCTCGTATCATTCGATCGTCTCACATGACAAACAGTGTTATGTGTGCGTCTGTGTGAGAGAAGCAAACCTAACAAAGAAACTGAATCTAACCCAAATTACCTAATCGGGTTGTGCATAATTATGTTGACTGACAAACTTAATCATGACCTTAATAATTGCATTTCATTTTATACGTAAATGACCCAGTTGAAGCCAGAGCTTACAAGGAGTTGTGGCTGTCCTTATTATGTTGACTAAAAAGAATCTTCAAGTTAAAGGTCATGAATTCAATACTTGGGGCAACTTGTGTCGATATCAGATCACTTGTCAATAAAAAAAAGTGACAACGGATTATGGTATATATTGTTGAGAATTCATCAAATCGATAAAGTTTTACACTTATTATTTAAAGTTTAATAAAAAAATTTTTATATGAGTTTGATACTGATTATGAAAGAATAATCCCTTAATGGTGGTCAAGTTGACCTCGTTAACTCACTGGTTAAAGATGCAGAAATGGGTGGATTATTCTCTGGTTTTTTATAATGCTAAAATCCCGCCGCCGGTAATCATTCTTGGCAGATTCAATGCTCAACTGGGACGGACTCGACCGGGTGCCTCCGATTCAAGGTCCTACATGGAGCCTAATTCGCACATGCATGCACCCCTCTGGGATTCGAATCTACAACCTGTGAGTGGGCGTCATAGAGTCTGTATCAGTGAGCTATGGGTGCCCAATAAATGATATGTTGAAGGGGAAAGATACAATGTTGTAAGTGGGTCAGTATGGGGTTTTGGTGAATTGACATTTTAGGGGAGTTCCATTTTGGATTTTTACTTGGAAGTAAGAGAAGTGGCCAACCAATTACTTTAATTCAATTACTAGTTCATAATATTATGTCTTATTTAGATAAGGTAATCCTTTCAATTTAAATTCAATAAAATTTAGCAAGAACAACAAGTAAGTCTTTTTTCATACTAGATAGGTCGGGTACACGGATTCTTTATTTTCATAGGGCCCTATCATGTGTCATGCTACCAGTTAACTCAATATAAACTAAATCATTCTCTATTATTTCTTTTCAATACTTTTGTCGTCATCCTCTTCCTCTTTTAATATTTTCATAATTTAGTTTTTAATATCTTTTTACAGGAGCATCCTTTGATCGTCTTTTTATATATCCAAAATATCTTAAATGATTTTCTCTCATTTTATTTTCGATTGTTGATACTCCCAATTTATTTTTAATAACCTCATTATGTATACGGTCTTTCCTTGTGTGACTCTTCATCCATCTCAACATCTTCATTTATGCTACAAACATCTTTTGCACATGTTGATGATTACTTGCCCAACACTCATAGCCATAAAATATGGTACGCCTAATTATTCCTCTATAATATTTACCTTTTAACTTCAATGGTAAATTATTATCACATAGAATACTTGATTCTCCTCTCCATTTAACCAACTGCATTAATTCTATGCATAGCATCTCCATCAATTTTTTTGTCACTGAAAAATTGACCCTAAGTATTTAAAATTTTCCTTGTGAGGGATTCAATGTGTGTCAATCTTAATTTCTATTTTCTCTAAAGTACCAAAATGATTAAACTTACATTCCATATATTTTGTTTTTGTTCTACTAAGTCGAAAGCTCTTACTTTCTAACATTTCTCTCTATAGTTCCAATTTCCTATTAAGTTTTTCTTTAGACTCATCTACTAACATAATATCATCTACAAATAACATACACCAAGGTACTTCATCTTAAATATGTTTTGTTAACTCATCAATGATCAATATAAATAAATACAATATTAACTTCAAAGGAGTCTATCATTCTTTCATGAGTGCTCACACAAGTTTTTGCACTATTGTACTGTCTCTAATAAGATTTATGTATATCAATGGGATTTTTTTTTTCTAAGGTTCTCAAGAAAACATCTCTTGGCACTATATCATAAGTTTTTTTATATCAATAAATATCATGTGAATGCTCTTCTTTTTTACTCTAAAATGTTCCATAAGATGCCTCAATAGGTGAATCATTTCAATAGTAGATCTATCAGGCGTGAATCCGAATTAGTTCTCTATTATACTCGATACTTGTCTTAACATACATTTGATAATTCTTTCATATAATTTCATAGTATGGCTCGTTAACTTGATACCTTTATTTTACACAATTCTTAATGTCTTCTTTTTTCTTATATATGAGTATAAGTATACTTGCTTTCCATTCTTCTGACATCTTTTGGGTTCTCCATATTTCATTAAATAGTCTTGTCAGCCAAGTGAGCCCCATTTCTCCTAGAATTTTCTATACTTCTATATGAATATTGTCTAGTACTATAAATTTATCAACCTTCATATATTTAAGAGCCTGTTTGACTTTATTTTTTTAATATATCGATAGAAATTACGATTTATGTAATTTTTTTATTTAACTAACGCTCCTAAGTTAATACTAACATCTTTATTTTCATTAAAAACTTATATAAATAAAATTTTTATCTATTTTTTATATCATCATTCGATACTAGAATCTTCTCATTCTCTTCTTTGATATATCTAACAAAAGTAAGATCCTTAGCTCTCTTATCTCTAGCCTTAATTATCCTAAAAATATCTTTTTTACCTTTTTTTAAGTTAGGCTTTTTATATAAGTCCTCATAAATTTTGACTTTTGCTTCACTAACAACCTTTTTCAATTCTTTTTTTTACTTTTCTATAAATCTCTCAAGTTTCACTAGTCTTTTTATCATAATAAAATTTGAAACATACCTTCTTCGCCTTGATTGTATCTTGCATTTCATTCCAACACTAAGCTTTTTTTTTTTGTGTCAGTACGCCTCCTTTAGATTAGCCTAACATATTTTTTGCCACTTTCCTAATATGTATAGGCATAATGTTTCACGTCTCAGAAGGTGTACCTACATAATTCAAAGCATCTCCTTGAAGAGTTTTCTTTTTAAATATATCTTTTTATCACATTTGAGGTTCCACCATCTAGTCCAAATAGACGTATGCACTCTATTATTCTTTCTTCACTTTTTTACTTGCAAATCAATTACTAAAACTCTATGTTAAGTAGTTAAGCTTTCTTTTTAAATTATCTTACAATCTTTACACATGATCTGTCTTTTTTCTTACAAAAAAAATCAATTTGTGCTTGTTATAAGCTACTCTTATAAATAATTAAATGTTCATCTCATTTTTTGAAAATTGTGTTGCCAAAAGTCATAGTAGATTTTAAAATCTCTCTACTCTCCTCATTTATATCTCCAAAACCATAGTTTTCATGAATAACTTGATATCCTAATGCATCTTTACTATATATCCATTTAACTCTTCTTCTAAACAAATCATCTTCCTTTATGAAATTCTTGAATTACCTTATCTAACTTTTATAAAAAAGCCTTCTTTATACTATTTTCTAATCCTACTTGGATTGCATAAGCACAAAATATATTCAAAGCCTCTACTTCTAATACTAATTTCAACATTATAATTCGGTAACCATACTGTTATATATCTACTACACTATCATTTAAATCTTTATTTATAATAATATTGATTCCATTTTGAACCTTTTCCTTTCTTGAGTACCATAATTTAAAACCTATATTTCCAATCTTCTTTACTTTTTCTCCAACCGAGTTTGTCTCTTATAAACATAGAATATGAATCTTTCTCCGAATCATAGTATCTACCAACTCCATTAACTTGTCGGTCAATGTTTCGATATTCAAAGTTATAATATGAATATGATTATCTAGGGCTAGCTTCTTTAGCCCCTACATATGTCCATGCTTAAAATGCGGAGATCCTCATTATAACTTGTTCACTACATTCGGGCACCAATATAGAGGGATTAGTTTCTTTATCCACACGCATCCATGATGTAGGAAACCTCTCTCAAATTGATTCATTGGGTGAAGATGTAGAGACGCTTGCTTATTTTTCACTGCATTTGGGTTCTATATTATGTCAGTAAGAGAGAATGCTCCAATGCAATGTTCATAATTTATAGAATTCATGGTAGATAAATTCAATAAAATATAACACTAAAATTAAATTTGAATTATTAAATGATTAATATTGCATCAAATTGTATTAATTACATTCACATGCATGAATCTAATTTGTTTTGGACAATATGGTTACAAAGATAAACAATTCACATAACAGCCAAAGCATCAATTCAAGATGGTTTCAAGCCCTTTCTCACGGTGAGAAGTTTGACTCTTGGAGATGGATGTGTACAAAAGCCTTTCTTTATAAAAAAAGAGAAAAGAGTGATCGTTCACATTATTAGGATTTCAACTCACAAGTTGAAGGTCATGAGTTAGCACAAAAGTTATGCAAAAACAATTTAGAAATCACCTAATGATAGCATTACTCAACCATGCAATGAACAACCAGTCTACAAACTACACTCGATAGGATTCTGGCCAACATCATCTATCATGGGCTTGGGCTTGAATTTGAAAATTGTCTTTGGTCTATCTTTTTGAATGAAAATCTTTTAATTTAACGGTCAATAACGCTTACACAAGAATAATTAGGAGACAAAGAGGTGTATAGTTTGGATCAGATCCATGATTCGTGATCCAACACGTAGTCTATGATTATGACCCCATAATTAGAACATTTAGTGGCAACACTCTCTGAACTCATGCCTCTATTCTCTACTCCTCTCTGCTCGTGATATTCTCTATGGTGTGACTGCTCCTAGTCATTTTTCCTCCAACTATAGAAATGTAACGTTCGGGCTATGTTTGCATTTTATCTTAGGAACAAGGCACAAGTACCCATACATACTCATAACAGGACACTAATTTCTCTAAGGCAAGTCCATAAGGGTGATTCACACAGATAAGTTCTTCTGATTACTGATACAGTTTGTTTATGGTTTACTTTGGATATGCGGCTATTTTTGTTGATTGCAACATGTTTACATTTGTTGTATATTTGTTTATTTTGCGTGCATTTCTATGGTTTTACCAACAATCTTGGAGAAATCATTATTTTTCATTGTAAACATGTCTACAACTCCTATCCTCTGACCTAAGGTTAACTTTTCCTTGATGCGGGAAAAGTTTGTCGGTTTTCATTTTAAACGCTGACAACAACTTATAAAAATTTGGTTAACTATGTTAGAGTTGCATTTGTATATCAAATCGAATTGTCTCCAACCCAATGATATTGACCCTAGAAGATTAGATAAAATTGTTGAGTGAAAGGAGAATGACACCTTGTGATGTTGTTGTATTTTATCGGTACTATCGAATGTTTCATTTGATGAATATAGTTCTTCTCTTTCTATGATAACAAAAGATGTTTGGGTGGTCTTGCATCGAAAATATAATACTGAAGACCTCGGTCTTGAAAAGTATTCTATGACCAAGTTTCTTATGCATTAAGAAAAATCTTTAATTGAACATGCTCATGAGTTTTAGTTTTTATGCCATGGTCTCAAGGAAGCTAAGATGAAGCTTCTTGACAAGTTTATTGTTATGTCTATTATTGAGAAATTTCTTAAGTCTTGTAAGGGTTTTGACATAGATCTCAAGTATAAGAAAGGTAAGATGACCCTTAGATGATTTAATGGTAGACATAGCAATAGAGGAATAACACAAAAGTCAGAAACTCATTATACATATTGACAACACCCTAGGTTAATAGTCGGAAGGAAACAATCTAGTGATTTTAAGAGAAAATAGGCAAAGTATAAACCAAATGCCAAAATCTAAAAGAAACCTAAAAGTAAATTGTATTGGCTTTGTAGTGAGGTTGGATACTGAGGAAGGGATTTTCCCTCAAAGAAAGCTAATAAACCTATAACTACTAAAGGAACTATAATCAATGTGGTGGTGACTACTACGCCTACTAGTGACGGGTAGATCCCTTAAACCCAATCTCCTTTCCATTTTTAAGTTACGATACTTTATTATAGACACTAGGGATAATGTGCTCGTTTGTGCTTACTAGTCTCTGTTTGTATCTTATCAGCCCGTCTATGGGATAACTGTGAGCTTAGGGGATCATTTGATTGTTAAAGTCAAGGGTGAAAGGCATATGAATTTGAAGTTTCTTTCGACAAAGGCTGAGTTATACACATTTCAATGATTTGCTAGAATATCCTTCGTGATCCTATTTTATTTAGGAAGAGATTAATGTTAGATTATAAATATAATAAAGTCATCATTACATG
Organism: Brasenia schreberi; assembly: GCA_036023115.1. Classification (NCBI taxonomy): domain Eukaryota; kingdom Viridiplantae; phylum Streptophyta; class Magnoliopsida; order Nymphaeales; family Cabombaceae; genus Brasenia; species Brasenia schreberi. The sequence continues at coordinate 18,913,070 of JAYKKT010000066.1, forward strand.
ACTTAGTACAAGGTGTTTCTTTGAAAAAGGCTATTTGTGTGATGTAAAGGATCTGCTTAAAATTAATGTAGAACTAATTATTGATTATTGTATGAATTTAAATGATAATAAAGCCTCTACTTTTGTTTCTATCTTCTTCTTCTTTATATAATCTTGAATCATATGATGTATGACATGCTAAGTTGGATAATATAAACTTTGATTCCATTAAAAGAATAATAAACTTAAACCTTATCCTTAAGACTATCGTAGATATAAAATACAAATGTGGTACATGTGTAAAAGCGAAATAACTTTAGAACCTTTTCATAAGGTTGAAAGAAAATCCGACATTTTGGATTTATTGCACAATAATATTTGTGAATTCAATAGAATAACTACGAGAGATAATAAAAGATATTTTATCATGTTTATTGATAATTGCAGTAGATACTGTTTATTTACTTACTTAAAATAAAGATGAAGCTTTAGAAAAGTTTCAAATATTTATAAATGAAACACAAACTAAAAAAAAAGGTACTTAAACGATCAAGGTCTGATAGGAGAGGAGAGTATACCTCAAACCTTTTTCAAGAATACTACGAAAATAATGGTATTGTTAATGAGGTTACAACTCCATACTCTTCTTAGTCTAATGAGATAGTTAAACGGAAGAATAGAACCCTGTGTGATATGGTTGATGTTTTACTTCAAAATTTTGGGTTACTTACCTACACGTAGGGGGAAAAATACGACTTACTATATTCTTAATAGTATTCCTCATAAGTATAAGAAAAATAATCTCTTTGAGCTTTGAAAGGATCAAAGGACAAGTACAAATATCTCAAAGTGTAGGGGTGTCTTACAAAAATACTCATTATTGAATAAAAGAGAAATAAATTAAGACCTAAAATAGTGGACGCTATTTTTCTGGGTTATATGTATATAAGTTGTACGTACATATTTTTATCATTAGATATGATGTTTCTGACATATATGTCAATACAATAGTTAAGCTTTGTGATGTTATATTCTTTGAAAATGTGTTTTCCATGAATACTAGAGTTCTCCAAAATGTATCTTCTAGATTTTGACCTTACTACTTATTTCATTCTCAATCATGTGGAAATGATGGCAAATGTGGGGTGACCCTGGATGTATTGTTTCTAGATCAAATGACTCTTAAAAAATAATCTAACCAAGGATAAGTAAACGATTTAGGACAAGGTACTTTAGAAGTGACTTTGTTACTTTTAGTATCGAGGATGGTCCTATCACCTTTCAACTTGTTATGACCTCAACCGAGGTTAAATTTTAGAATGAAGCTATTAACAATGAAATTCAATCAATTATCTCTAATGGTACTTGAGAATTAGTGGATTTGCATCCTTATTGTTTTACTGTACATTACAAGTGGATCTTTAAGAAAAAACTGAATGCAAACGAAACAATCAATAAGTAAACACACAAAAGAAATGAATCTTTGATACCTATTCCCCAAATTCCTTGATGACCACTATCCGAGTGCTTATAACACTAACTTTTGTATATGAACCTCTAATTCATCATATGGATGTGAAGACTGCTTTTCTTCATGGTGATCTTTGTGAGAAAATTTATTTGGATCATTTAAGGGATTTGTGACCTGTGTCTCAACTATGATATTCTCAGATTATCTGTAGTTTGATGTATCTAACCAACTATATATAACCAAATATTGTATTTGTTGTATGTAAGTTGAGTAGAAATAACAATTATGTAAATAGAATTCATTGGGAATATCTAAACAAAGTACTTCACTATGAAGGAAATAATTTCTCTTGGACTATATTATAGTAACCATCCTTATATTCTTGAAGGATTTAGTGATGCTAATTGGATAACAAAGAAGTCTAAAAGTGTCACTAAATATGTGTTTCTTGTGGAAGGTAGTGCTGTCATATGGAAATCCAAGAAATAAACTATTTTAGCTCGTTCTATATTTGAGGCAGAACTATGTACTTTGGATGAAACTTAATTGAAAGGTAAATGACTTAAGGGACTTATGTCAAGTACCTATAGTAAAGAAGTCACTTCTTATAATTTCATTACAGTGTGATAACATGACTACAATTCCTAATATTAGTAGTTCTAAGTATAACCAAAAGCAATGAAAACACATCTAAGTCAAACTATAATATGTAAGGGCTTTTGTGTTTGATGGGATCATAACTGTAGATTTTGTTGGATCCAAAGATATACAGATGATAATTTGACTAAGGGTCTATCAATAACCTTAGTTGAGAAATTTAGGTTGGGACAAAATTGGAACCTAATGATTTTTTCACAAGCAATGGAAACCCAGCCTAACTGAGTGGAGATCATACAAAGTGAGTTCAATGTGGTAGTAACAAGTTATTGTGTGAATAGGAAGATACTTTATATTATATGATTTTTAGTATCTATGTAGTGGTCTCCTGCAAACTCAAAGTATTATGATTGCAAGTTTAGGAAGAGATTATTCTGAAAATGAGATCGAGTTGTAGGACATGATGCTAGCAGTTCATAATATTATGTCTTATTTAGATAAGGTAATCCTTTCAATTTAAATTCAATAAAATTTAGCAAGAAGAACAACTAAGTCTCTTTTTATACTAGATAGGGTCGGATACAAGGATTCTTTGTTTTCATAGAGCCCTATCATGTGTCATGCTACCAGTTAACTCAATATAAGTTAGATCATTCTCTATTATTTCTTTCCAATACTTTTGTCGTCATTTTCTTCCTCTGTTAATATTTTCATAATTTAGTTTTCAATATCTTTTTATGGGAGCATCCTTTGATCGTCTTTTTATATATCCAAAATATCTTAAATGATTTTCTCTCATTTTATTTTCGATTGTTGCTACTCCCAATTTATTTTTAATAACCTCATTATGTATATGGTCTTTCCTTGTGTGACTCTTCAGCCATCTCAACATCTTCATTTCTGCTACAAACATCTTTTGCACATGTTGATGATTACTTGCCCAACACTCATAGCCATAAAATATAGTACGCCTAATTGTTCCTCTATAATATTTACCTTTTAACTTCAATGGTAAATTATTATCACATAGAATACTTGATTCTCCTCTCCATTTAACCAACTGCATTAATTCTATGCATAGCATCTCCATCAATTTTTTTGTCACTGAAAAATTGACCCTAAGTATTTAAAATTTTCCTTGTGAGGGATTCAATGTGTGTCAATCTTAATTTCTATTTTCTCTAAAGTACCAAAATGATTAAACTTACATTCCATACATTTTGTTTTTGTTCTACTAAGTCAAAAGCTCTTACTTTCTAACATTTCTCTCTATAGTTCCAATTTCCTATTAAGTTTTTCCTTAGACTCATCTACTAACATAATATCATCTGCAAGTAACATACACCAAGGTACTTCATCTTAAATATGTTTTGTTAACTCATCAATGATCAATATAAATAAATACAGACTAAAGTTGATCCCTGATATAACCCAATATTAACTTCAAAGGAGTCTATCATTCTTTCATGAGTGCTCACACAAGTTTTTGCACCATTGCACTGTCTCTAATAAGATTTATGTATGTCAATGGGATATTTCTTTTTTCTAAGGTTCTCCAAAAAACATCTCTTGACACTATATTGTAAGCTTTTCTATATCAATAAATATCATGTTTGACTTTATTTTTTTCAATATATCGATAGAAATTATGATTTATGTAATTTTTTGGTTTAACTAACGCTCCTAAGTTAATACTAACATCTTTATTTTCATTAAAAACTTATATAAATAAATTTTTTATCTATTTTTTATATCATCATTTGATACTAGAATCTTCTCATTCTCTTCTTTGATATATCTAACAAAAGTAAGATCCTTAGTTCTCTTATCTCTAACCTTAATTATTTTAAAAATATATTTTCACCTTTTTTTGAGTTAGGCTTTTTATATAAGTCCTCATAATTTTGGCTTTTGCTTCACTAACGATCTTTTTCAATTTTTTTTACTTTTCTATAAACCTCTCAAGTTTTACTAGTCCTTTTATTATAATGAAATTTGTAACATATCTTCTTCGCCTTGATTGTATCTTGCACTTCATTCCAACACCAAGCTTTTTTTTTTGTCTGTACGCCTCTTTTATATTAGCCTAACACATCTTTTGCCACTTTTCTAATATGTATAGGCATAATGTTTCACGTATCAGAAGGTTTACCTACATAATTCAAAGAATCTCCTTGAAGAGTTTTCTTTTTAAATATATTTTTTTTATCACATTTGAGGTTTCACCATCTAGTACAAAAAGATCTATGCACTCTATTATTCTTTCTCCACTTTTTCAAGTGCAAATCAATTACTAAAAATCTATGTTGAGTAGTTAAGCTTTCTCTTAAATTACCTTACAATCTTTACACATGATTTGTCTTTTTTCTTACAAAAAAAATCATTTTGTGCTTGTTATAAGCTACTCTTATAAATAATTAAATGTTCATCTCATTTTTTGAAAATTGTATTACCAAGTTATAGTAGATTTTAAAATCTCTCTACTCTCCTCATTTATATCTCCAAAACCATAGTTTTCATGAATACCTTGATATCCTAATATATCTTTACTGATATATCCATTTAACTCTTCTTCTAAACAAATCATCTTCCTTTGTGAAATTCTTGAATTACCTTATCTAACTCTTACCAAAATGCCTTTTTTATACTATTTTCTAATCCTACTTTGAGTGCATAAGTACAAAATATATTTAAAGCCTCTACTCCTAACACTAATTTCAACATTATAATTCGGTAACCATACTATTGTATGTCTACTATACTATCATTTAAATATTTATTTATAATAATACCAATTCCATTTTGAGTCTTTTCCTTTCTTGAGTGCCATAATTTAAAACCTATATTTTCAATGTCCTTTGCTTTTTCTTCAACCGAGTTTGTCTCTTATAAACATAAAATATGAGTCTTTCTCCGAATTATTGTATCTACCACCTCCATTAACCTGTCGGTCAATATTCCGATATTCAAAGTTACAATATGAATTTGATTATCTAGGGCTAGCTTCCTTAGCTCCTACATCAGTCCATGCTGAAAATGCGGAGACTCTCATTATAACTTTTTCACTACATTCGAGCACCAATATAGCAGGACTAGTTTCTTTATCCACACCCATCCATGATGTAGGAAACCTCTCTCAAATTGATTCATCGGGCGAAGATGTAGGGACGATTGCTTACTTTTCACTACATTCGGGCTCTATATTATGTCAGTAAGAGAGAATGCCCAATACAATGCTCATAATTTGTATAATACATGGTAGATAAATTCAATAAAATATAGCACTAAAATTAAATTCCAATCATTAAATGATCAATATTGCATCAAATTATATTAATTACATTCACATGCATGAATCTAATTTTTTTGGACAATATGGTTACAAAGAGAAACAACTCACATAACACCCAAAGCATCAGTTCAAGATGGTTTAAAGACCTTTCTCATGGTTAAAAGTTTGACTCTTCGAGATGCATGTGTACAAAAGCCTTTCTTTATAAAAAAGGAGAAAAGAGTGATCATTCACATTACTAGGATTTCAACTCACAAGTTGAAGGTCATGAGTTAGTACAAAAGTTATGCAGAAACAATGTAGAAATCACATAATGATAGCATTACTTGACCATGCATTGAACAACCAGTCTACAAACTATACTCGATAGTATTGTGACCAACATCATTTATCATGGGATTGGGCTTGAATTTGGAAATTGTCTTCGGTCTATTTTTTTGTATGATTTTTTTATTTATTTAACGGTCAATAGTGCTTACACAAGAATAGTTACAGGATAAAGAGCTAGAGAACGACCACAAAAATGTTGGAAAGAAATAATAAAGAATGATCTAGCTTATTGTGAGTTAACTGCTAACATGGCACACGATAGGGATCTGTGGAAACAAAGAATCCATGTAGCCAATCCCGTCTTGTATGGGAAAAGGCTTAGTTGTTGTTGTTGTTGTTGTTCTTGAACAGTCAATAGCACTTACACAAGAACAGTCATGGGACAAAGAGGTGTATTGTTTGAATCAGATCCATGATTCGTGGTCCAACACGTAGTCTATGATTATGACCCCATAATTAGAACATTTAGTGGTAACACTCTCTGAACTCATGCCTCTATTCTCTGCTCCTCTCTGCTCGTGATATTCTCTATGATGTGACTGCTCCTAGTCATTTTTTCCTCCAACTATAATCAATTGAGGCATGGTCGAGGTCAACTCGAAGCCAGGTATGTAACGTTCGGGCTATGTTTGCATTTTATCTTACGAACAAGGCACAAGTACCCATACATACTCAAAATAGGGCGCTAATTTCTCTAAGGCAAGTCCACAAGGGTGATTCACACAGATAAGTTCTTCTGATTACTGATACAGTTTGTTTATGGTTTACTTTGGATATGCGGCTATTTTTGTTGATTGCAACATGTTTACATTTGTTGTATATTTGTTTATTTTGCGTGCATTTCTATGGTTTTACCAACAATCTTGGAGAAATCATTATTTTTCATTGTAAACATATCTACAACTCCTATCCTCCGACCTAAGGTTAACTTTTCCTTGATGCGGGAAAAGTTTGTCGGTTTCCATTTTAAATGCTGACAACAACTTATAAAAATTTGGTTAACTATGTTAGAGTTGCATTTGTATATCGAATCGAATTGTCCTCAAACCAATGATACTGACCCTAGAAGATCAGATAAAATCGTCCAATGAAAGGAGAAGGATACCCTGTGATGTTGTTGTATTTTATCGATACTGTCAAATATTTCATTCGACATATATAGTTCTTCTCTTTCTATGATAAGAAAAGATCTTTGGGCTACCTTAGATTGAAAATATAATACTGAATACCTCGGTCTTAAAAAGTATTCTATGATAAAGTTTCTTAAGAATTAAGAAAAATCTTTGACCGAACATTCTCATGAGTTTCAGTTTTTATACCATGATCTGAAAGAAGCTAAGATTGAGCTTCTTGACAAGTTTATTGTTATGTCTATTATTGAGAAATTTCCTAAATTTTGGGAGGGTTTTGACCTAGATCTCAAGTATAAAAGGTAAGATGACCCTTGATGATTTAATGGTAGACATAGCAATAGAGGAATAACACAAAAGTCAAAAACTCATTATACATATGGACAACACCCTAGGGTTAACCTCATAGTCGAAAGAAAACAATATAGTGATCTTAAGAGAAAATAGGCAAAACCAAATGCTAAGATCTAAAAGAAATCTAAAAATAAATTGTATTGATTTTGTAGTGAGTTTGGATATTGGGGAAGGGATTGTCCCTCAAAGAAAGCTAAGAAACCTACAATCACTAAATGAACTATAATCAATGTAGTGGTGACCACTACGCCTACTAGTGATGGGTAGATCCCTTAAACCCAATGTCCTTTCTATTTGTAAGTCACAATACTATATTGTAGATACTTGGGCTAATGTGGATGTTTGTGTTGACCAATCTCTGTTTGTGTCTTACCAGCCGTCTATGGGATAACTGTGAGCTTAGGGTATCATTCGATTGTTAAAGTTAAGGGTTAAAGGCATATGAATTTTAAGTTTCTTTTGACAAAGGGTCTAACTCTTGAGGGAGTTATACACTTTCGAATGATTTGCTAGAATATCCTTAGTGATCCTATTTTATTTAAAAAGAGATTAATGTTAGATTACAAATGTAATAAAGTCATCATTACATGACTTAGTATAAGGTGTTTCTTTGAGAAAGGCTATTTGTGTGATGCAGAGGATCTGCTTAAAATTAATGTATAACTAATTATTGATTATTGTGTGAATTTAAATGATAATAAAGCCTCTACTTCTGTTTCTATCTTCTTCTTCTTTTTTTGTACAATCTTGAATCATATGATGTATGACATGCTAAGTTGGATAATATAAACTTTGATTGCATTAAAAGAATGATAAACTTAAACCTTATCCTTAAGATTGTCATAGATATAAAATACAAATGTGGTACATATGTACAAGCGAAATAACCTAAGAATCTTTTCATACAGTTGAAAGAAAATTCAAGATTTTGAATTTATTGCAAACTAATATTTGTGAATTCAATAAAATGACTATGAGAGATAATAAAAGATATTTTGTCATATTTATTGATAATTACAATAGATATTGTTATATCTTCTTACTTAAAATAAAGATAAAGCTTTAGAAAAATTTCAAATATTTAGAAGTGAAACACAAACTCAAAATGAACAAGGTCTGATAGGGGAGGAGAGTATACCTCAAACCTTTTTCAAGAATACTATAAAAATAATGGTATTGTTAATGAGGTTCCAACTCTATACTCTCCTTAGTCTAGTGAGATAGCTAAATGTAAGAATAGAACCCTGTGTGATATGGTTAATGTTTTACTTTAAAATTTTGGGTTACTTACCTACATGTAGGGGAAAGAAATACGACTTACTATATTCTTAATAGTGTTCCTCATAAGTATAAGAAAAATAGTCTCTTTGCGCTTTGAAAGTATTGAATGACAAGTATCAAATATCTCAAAGTGTAGGAGTGTCTTACGAAAATATTCATTCTTGAGTAAAAGAGAAATAAATTAAGACCTAAAACATTGAATACTATATTTTGGGGTTATATGGATATAAGTTGTGCGTACATATTTTTATGATTAAATATGATGTTTCTGACATAGATGTCAACACAATAGTTAAGCTTTGTGATGCTATATTCTTTGAAAATGTGTTTTTCATGAATACTAGAGTTCTCCAAAATGTATCTTCTAGATTTTGACCTTACTACTTATTTCATTCTTAATCATGTGGAAATGATGGCAAATGTGGGGTGACCGTGGATGTATTGTTTCTAGATCAAATGACTCTTAGAAAATAATCTAACCAAGGATAAGTAAATGATTTAGGACAAAGTACTTTAAAAGTGACTTTGTTAATTTTAATATCGAGGATGATCCTATCACCTTTCAACATGTTAAGACCTTAACCGAGCTTAAATTTTAGAACAAAGCTATTAACAATAAAATCCAATCAATTCTCTCTAATGGTACTTGATAATTAGTGGATTTGCATCTTGTTGTTCTACTCTACATTGCAAGTGGATCTTTAAAAAAACTGAATGCAAACAAAACAATCAATAGGTACAAGATGAGATCAGTTGCAAGGAACACACAAAAGAAATGAATGTTTGATACCTATAACCGAAATTCGTTGATGACCACTATCCGAGTGCTTATAACACTGACCTTTGTATATTACCCTATAATTCATCATATGGATATGAAAAGTGCTTTCCTTCATGGTGATCTTCTTGAGAAAATTTATTTGGATCATTTAAGGGATTTGTGGCTTGTCTCAAATATGATATTCTCATATTATCAGTAATTTGATGTATCTAACCAATTATATATAACCAAACATTGCATTTGTTGTGTGTAAGTTGAGTAGAAATACCAATTATATAAATAAAATTCATTGAAAAGATCTAAACAAAGTACTTCACTATATGAAGGAAATAATTTCTCTTGGACTATATTATGCTAAACATCCTTATGTTATTAAAGGATTTAGTGATGCTAATTGGATGACAAAGAAGTCTAAAATTAATGGGTCACTAAATATGTATTTCTTGTGGAAGGTAGTGCTGCCATATGGAAATCAAAGAAACAAACTATTTTAGCTCGTTCTATATTTGAGGCAGAACTATGTACTTTGGATGAAACTTGATTGAAAGATAAATGACTTAAGGGACTTATGTCAAATACCTATAGTAAAGAAGTCACTTCTTACAATTTCATTACAGTGTGATAACATGACTACAATTCTTAATATCAGTAGTTCTAAGTATAACCAAAAGCAACGAAAACACATCAAAGTCAAACTAAAATATGTAAGGGCTCTTGTGTCTAATGGGTCATAACTGTAGATTTTGTTGGATCCAAAGATATATAGTTGATTGTTTGACTAAGGGTCTATTAATAGCCTTAGTTGAGAATAGGTTGGGACAAGACTGAAACCCATGATTTATTTACAAGCAGTGGAAACCCAACCTAACTGAGTGGAGATCATACAAAGTGGGTTCAATGTGATAGTAACAAGTTGTTGTGTGAATATGATATACTTTATATTATATGATATTTTTAGTATCTATGTATTGGTATCCTATAAACTTAAAGTGTTATGATTGGAAGTTTAACAAGAGATTATTCTCTAAATGAGATCGAGTCCTAGGACATTATAATAGCAGTACATACTTGGAGATGCCCAAATAAATGATTGCCGTTGTCTGATTGCAATACGAGAATTAGGTTGTTCCCTTAAGTCAATCGTGATACAAGATATGAATGCATGTATCACCCTTAAAGATCAAGATATAGCCTTTTATTATGTTGTTACCAATAGACACCTTTATATCCAAAGTTTAGGTTTAAGACGTATATTCACCTAGTTTTTGTAAGAGTAATATTGTATAACATAGGTAACCATTCAAACCAGAAGATACCATTACTGAAAGCATAATAGTTGGTATGAGATGATACTTTTACACTTCAAGACTTTGTGGGATTGTTGGATTAATGTTAATTAAGTTGGGTTTATTAAACCCATGTGCATTAATAATATTTAATTTATGTTCATATCCTAAATATTCAATTGATGTGATAAGAGTGAAAGTCATACAGTGTAAAAAGTCACGTGTGAGGAGCTTGTGCATGTGATGACCAAGAAGAGATAAAGTTTAATCCTATACTGAAGAATGAGACAAACCCACATGTCTTTTTATATAGTTAGTAGTTTATCAACCTTAGTTTAAGGAGCTTGGAGGGTACATGTTAGACCACACACCTACGTCGGTTCAGGCCGAGGCCTATGCTTAGGCTTGATAATTGTCTTGAGTCTATCTTTTTATACGAAAATCTTTTGATTTAATGGTTAAGAGTGCTTACACAAGAACAATTAAGGGATTGAGGGGTGTGTCATTTGGATCATATCCATGACTCAATGCCAGATATATATTTTTCGAGTTGTATGTATATTTTATCTTAGGAGGAAGGCACAAGTATCCATAAGTACTTATAGTGGAGTGGTAATTTCTCTAAAGAAACTCTACAAGGGCGGACTTTTTTTCTTTTATTTTTTATATGGTTTGTTTATGACTTACTTTGGATATGTGGCTGTTTTTGTTGATTGAGGCATGTTTACATTTGATGCATATTGGTTTATTATACATGTATTTTACGGTTTTTGCCAACAGAACCCACCTATGATAGATGATAACCCTTTTGCTCAGGATTTGATGGAGGAGACTGAACACCATATGATGCATAATGGCATGCAGCTACCTCAATGAGATTGTGAACCAACACAAGAACGAGCTAGTTGCCTTCTGGTTTCGATCTTGGTTCTCTGTAGGCACATTAGCAAGTGATATTGAATGAAGCTTGTCAAAGAGGTAATACCAGGCTTTGAGGGAAGTTACTATTAAAAACGCTTTTTCTATCATCAACTACCTTAGGTTATTTCATGCAGGAAGTCCCAGAGCACATCGAGGAAGAATTTCAATATCAACTAATTGACAATGCAGATGTATTAAAATGGGGAAGACAATGGCAATTGAGTTCTAGAGAGGCTTGGAAATATATCAGATCCCCTAGTACTCCTTACAGGCATGCTACACTCATTTGGTGCAAGAATCATTCTCCAACGACTGCTTTCATCTCCTGCAATGCTTTGGTCTTATTGTCAACTGTTGCTGTATATTCTGAAAGCATGCACCAGATGCTAACAACCCTCTATTCCTGTGTCGCTTTGCTGAGAAGGTATGGCAAGAAGTTGGATTTCACTTTGACTCACTCGTGGGCCAGCTACTAATCTTTCAATAGCTCTAGGGAGCTAAGCGAAGACCAAATTTTGTGGCAAGAGTATACAAAAAGCATTTTGAATAGTGGTCCGTAAGATATGGGATTAGAACGGTACGCCTAGACCCTCTATGCAAGTAATCATGGTTTCGAGTTTGATTCATGAATGATTATGATGCTTGTTTTTCATGCGATGTGGAGTAACAACACGAAAAAAGGAGGCATGTGGGTTTTCTGAAACCCCTAAGTCTAGTATGTGTGACATACTCCTCCTTGTACCAACATTTATTACTTAAGTATCTTCGGTTTCGCGTACGATGCTTAACAAAACTTGAACTTACGGAGATAAAAGCTTTATATCAAACACACCCTTAGGTGATCACTTCTACTAAGAGGACAAACAACCAAAATGGAGTTGAGAGTATACCTTTTCAGAACAGTCAAGCTCTCCAAGAGGGGACCTAAAAGTCGAGCTTGGTAGATGGTTTCTAATGTTTGTCGTCCGCTCTAGTGCCAGGAATTGGATGATGGTGAGAGCCAAGCTTGTTTGAGAGTGGTGATGAGAGCTCAAATTTGACTAGGTGCAACCTTTTGTCATGTTTATTGAAGTTGAGCTTGGTTCACCAATGGTTTCATTGCTTGTGTGTATACGCACGTGCATGAAAAATGGTTCTTTCTCGTTCTAACAGTGTTTACTTTTGTTTTTTTTTGTTTTTCCTTTGCTTTTTGAGGATAGAAACCCAACATGGATGTCTTTTTTTAACACACTTTAAAATTTAAATAGCACTCATGTCCTTAAAAAGTTAAATGGAGGAGACAGTTTTAACACGATTCAGTATATATAAAATATATATATATAAAATATATGCATGAGGAAATAGGAAATAAGTGTTTACCAATATGATAACATTTTATTCCTTACATTAACTATGGATGAACTGGTGACCTGAGCTCCTTACATTAACTATTCCAAGCCACAATTGAGATAATTATGAACAAAGCAAGCCCGACTTATATCTTAAGCGATTTCTCGTCGTGTCAACTCGAACACAAACTGAAAATAACATGCATGTTGGTTTTTGGCATTTCTAACTGAACATGTTGACATGCAGGCTTCATGCGCACCAACTTGATGAGAGTTGTAGGGACTCTCCTCCTTTATTTTTGAATAATGGGGATTAGGAGGGTTATTTTCGTATGGCTTAAGGACCATAACCCTTTTGTTTATAATTGATTGAGGTCCCTTCACTTTTAAATTTAACCCATCATACAATTAAGAGACTACCTTAATGACATTTGCATATTGGATCTTAAACTCTGTAAGATATCATTAGGCCTATTATCCGAATCAATAGTAGATCACTTGATTGGGTTATACGATACATAACTTGTTCGATATATAACCATATTATTAAATAAACATAAGAAATTCGGGCTTCTCGTGATGCATGTCGGCATTCAGCCTTTCGTTTGTTACCCAGTTACGCTGGATTCATGTCTTTCAAGTTAGATCAGGTCATGCTCGTGTTGGGTTGCACATGTGCGCGTGTGTGTGTGTGTGTGTGTGTGTGAGAGAGAGAGAGAGAGAGAGAGAGAGAGAGAGAGAGAGAAGAAGCATATTATTGTGTAGTTGAACCTAGATGTGGACGGTTCTGGTTACTCTGAAACCTACAAGTAGAACCGAACCGGTTGAGTGCTGGTTCTGGTTCTAGGCTCATATCTGACACAGCCAGTTTAAACGGGACCTAAACCACTGGGTTTCTTACTGTCTCTGATTGTGCTTCCAATCCGGTCAATTGAAACCATAACCGAACCGAAGGGTCCTGGTTCCTGTTTAGGTCCAGCCATTTTAGGACTCAGTTCGGGTTCAAATCGGTCTTGTCTAGTTGAACCTACTCAAGAAGTAAGAAGTTCCATGTTGCATAAAGTCTAACTTAAATGAACAAGCTCCAAAGATAGTTCATGAAGAGAACTAATATGAGAGCACTTAAATGGGCTGCATGTGTTAGTTAAGGCTGCTTAGTTCGGTGTTCGCAGCTCTGCTCATGTTCAGTTCGGAGAGACTAACATGAGTTCGATTGCCCTCGTTGGGCTCATTTACCGGTTCTAATCGTGTGGGGAGGGGTTCGGGCAATTGAACTTAAACTGGAAGGCCCCTAGGAGTTTGGGGTTGCTTTGAGGTTCTCCCGGGTTCGAGTCTCGAGTGGGCGAACCAACTTCTTTTTCCAAATCTTTTGTGCCATACATTAACAGGCAAGGTACTTGAGGGTGCCCATGGTGGCAAGGTAGTCTTCACCTCAGGGTTTTCATGTGCCATGTCTGGTACTAAGTCTCACCATGTGCGTTTGATTTCCCGAAGAAGATAGTAAAAGAGAAGAAGAAAAGGAAAGGAGAAGAAGAAGGCATGAATCATCTAACCCTGTGCACGATTACTACCTCTATTACATAAAAAAATCGAAAAAGAGCCGATCCTGATTTGAATACCAATATAACCTTTTGAGTTCTTCAATATTGCAATGCAAATAGATCAGCCAGAAATCCGATCCAAGAATTTATGGATTCAGTAGGTGTCTCATAACTCACAATGCTCAGCAGACGGTACGTCATTCTTTCTTATTGTGGTGGCGACCATAAGCCAAGATCATTAACACACTCACCTGACTTTTGGCTACTGGGTCTGCACGCACACGGACCCAACCTACAACTTTATAGCAAATCAAGCATCAGTGGCAATTGGTAAAAATCAAAGGCTGAAACCCTCATCCAATTTATTAAACATTATAAGATAATATCGTATATTGTTGCCTGAATCGATACAAATTAGGTACTTGTATTGGGTTTTCCTATTTATCAGTATGTATATACCAACCAATTAGCTAAGATAAAAATGTATCATACAATATCATTGTTTTTTTATAATACGTTCAGTTTTTTTCTTGATTTCATTGTTTTTGTTTGAATAAAGAAATAGTGTATCACATTGTATCGGATGGTACGGTACAACATGAGTATCGGTGCCGTTTCTAATACAACATTGATACTATATTTGCAAGATTGAGCTCAACCACAAGGTCCATGCTAGGGTTCAGTTTGTGAATGGTCATAATTAGGTGTTTTAATGGAGCTGAGTCGAGCTCGAGTACAGGCAAGCACAACGCAACTCATTAGGGAAATACATGCCCGTCAACCGATGTTCAGAAAACTTTGAAAGATAAATAATGAATTAACTCAAACACGTGCGTTAACCCAAATACATAAAACTTTTAAAATATAAATAAATATTGCAATATTAAAGCTCAATTATAATCTCAAATTGCTTGAACCAAGTTCTGGTGGCTACATTCTTTTCATGCATTGTCTCTATTTGGGTTTTCATCACGTTTGCAATTGCATTCTTAGAGATTTCATGTTTTATTTATTTATTTATTTTTATTACCAACATGGGGTTAGGCAAGACCCCTGCCAATACAAAAGAAATTAAGATATATAATATGCATCAGGAGGTAAAAATGATACCTTCCAACAAAAGGATAGAAAGATGGAAAGAACCAACTGCTCAATGCTGAAAGAATACTGATTGTAAGAGCATCCCTAGTTGCAAATAGAGAAACATTGAATTTCAATGAATGACCTGAAATTTTTTTGGGCATCTGCTTCCACTTCATTTGATGTGAATCTGGTTCTAATCACCATTGAAGCGACTAACAATATCAAGTCTTGAAGACTCTATAAGAATCTTGTTCCTGTCCAAATCATTGAGCTTTCACCAGTATCATTCCTTGATATAAGCATCTATATTCTGAACAATCCATTCAGCTTGAATAAAGACACCGTTGTTATTTGGGAGACTGAAAGCTACTTGCTAAAACTAAGCTTTCTTACTGAATATTGAAAGCTTTAACCAAACTAGCTTTGGGAGAGTCCGTTGGTGGATAAATAACTACTGATAATGGACTGAGTGCTTCGCATTCTAAGCAAAATATATTCCCTCTCTATACTGAACATCCACTCTAGCCTTTACTGGGGGGCCATTAGGATCGTTGTGTAGGATGTAATTCCTTTTCACCTAGAATCTAATAACCATCTGGGATGACACCATGCAGAGCATCTTAACCAGCTTAGTATTAAAACTGGATTTGCTCCAAGAAAGTAAGCAACAGATAACTTCCATGCATGACTTTCATAAAAATCATAGAAACTTCATTCCAAATGGATCGAGAGATATGGCATCTAAAGTACAAATCTCTCCCTCCCTCTCTCTCTCTCTCACTCTCTCTGATGCCGAAGTGAACAAGTCTATCTAGTCTGAGAAGCTTCCTGTCAGCTGCAATCCAGAACATAACTACTGTTCTAGGGTAGTGATAGTATCAGGAGATGTATTTTTCTACTGGGAATGAGTCGCCTTTGATCGGCTCCTCAAACTAACTTGTCTAGGCTGAGATCTCTTATTGCATACCATTATTCAAGGACATCATTCAGAATTACCCTCATGATTGCTTAAGGTAAGAAGTAAGTTCTAATTCACTGTGCAATACATCTATAATTGCAACCTTCCTTAGCTCCTTATTTTGTGAATGGTCATACCAAGGTTCATCTTTCTAGCGGTTCTTTATTAAACCATGAATAAAATCAAAGTTTCACTTTGTGACCATTGCTAATGTTCCAATGCACTTGGTTGTCGAGATCATTACATCTTAGTGGTAAGATTGATTTCCAACCCCAAGAGATATGGTTCACTTTCCAAGGAAATAAAGAGATCGTTTATGCTAACTTCCAACCCAAAGAAACATCCTCATTATAGATTCTAATCACTTTATACATATGTGCCATGACTTAAAGGATAGCATATCGTACAAGGAGATCGCCCACACAACAACTTTGATCATTATAATACAGCTCGCTAAAGAGAGAAGAGAAGATGCTCATGCTTCTAATTGATTTTGCATAATGACAACACTAGGTTTGTATAAGGACAAAGTTAGCTTATCAGTAAGGGAAGAATGAGGTATTTCAGTGGGAAATTAACCACTCCACCTATGTGTTTGCTTCATCTCTCTAATCTGTGAGGGAATCGTAGCAAGAGACCCAAGAATATTTCTTTGGGTTAATACTGTCAGAGCGATTTGCAAAGTCCTTGAGGAATTGAAAGAAATCATCAATTGACTTCCTTTCATCGAAAAGAAAAAAGAGAGCATCATCTGCAAATAAGGTATGGCTTGAATGAAATCCTGTTATGTTGATAGGAATGATCTCCTTCTTCTGTGTGACTATAATTAATCTCCTGGTTAGCCTTTCTATAACGATAAAAAAAAGATAAGAAGAAATGGGATCACCTTGCCTTGTGTCTCGGTAGGCAGAGAATAATTCTCTAACCTTGCTATTAATGAGTAATGCATAGCTTGCTATAACAAGCCTTCATTAGATCAGTCATAAACATATCAGAGGGCTTCTTGCTAAATGTCATCGAGTCAACCATTTTATATACAATTAAAATACTTTCTTTAATATTACGACCCTTAAGAAAAGCTCTCTAATTAGCAGAAATAATTCTGGATAAGATGTGAAGCATTCTAAAACCTATAATCTTTGCAATAATTTTATATAAAAATTACAAAGATTAATTGGCCAAAACTTAGTGATCTTGTTTGCACCCTCACATTTAGGAAGAAGCACTATGTTAGTTGTATTGGCTTCCTTGAGAAGATGACCTGAATTGAAAACATTTTTGAAAACCCTTGATGAGCACCCCTGAGAGCAGCCCATCTAGTCTTGGAGTGTTATCTGGTCTAATATCAAATACTACTTTTGGAATCTCCTCATCTTAGACTCATTTGACAAGGATTTTGTTATCTAGATTGGTGACTGTAGGCTCTAATGCTCCTCTCCAAAAGTTTTTTGTTTGTTAAGTGATTCTCTTATGAAGAGTTTTTTTTGTAGTAGTTAGCATGATGGATACTAGCAAGTGTGACCTGAATTGACATTTTGGAGGGGGAGACGTACATATTTCATCGTATTAGGAGGCGAAACATGAATTTCAATCATATATTCACTATTCACTATTCACTATTCAGTATTGGCTATAAAACATAGGTTTTACTGTAAAAACATAGGTTTTACTGTAAATTTTTAAAATTTGAGGAAGGTGGCTGCCACCCCGCCTTCATGTTGATCCACCATTGGGTGAAGGGAAGTCTTCCTCGAGATGGTGTTACATTGTCCATTGATAAGAAGGATCCTCCTGAAAAGCTCGCAATGCTTTGAAAAAAAGACTCGATGCCATAACACAAGGTTTAAATCCAACAACCGAACCTAAATTGGAATGGTGAAGGTGATTTCGAGTCATCATTCATTGCCAGTATACCATCTGTTAACTAAACAAGTCGACCTGAGCACGACCCAAACTTTTCATATCAATTTAGGTCGACACAAACACAAACACATTTAGAATCGTGTTCGTGTTGGGTGTTTATATCATGCCCGAAATTGCTACGGATGGCAATGGGATCGGTTGGGATGAGTCTAGTTAAGGAGACAGTCAACCTAAAAATGCCCCACACCTATTCTGTCATCCAATCTCAACAACATTTTTGAAGTCATTCATAGTCTAAATTTTATAGTTTAAAATTACATGTGGTTTAGAATTTAAAAATTCAATCTCTCTCTCAATCTCACATATATATATATATATATATATATATATATATATATATATATATATATATATATATATATATATATATATATATATATATATATATAGACTATAGACAGAGAAGTAGGTAAATACAAGTATTTTGTTCATGCTTAAACATCCTTAAATATCTCAATTGTTACCTAAGTGAGTTCAATGGTTAAAATTTAAATTTTTTAAGTAAAAAGGTACCTTGATATTTTTTTTGACACATACATTAAATAAACTTTTTACTGCTTTTTTGTTTTAAAATCTCAAAAATTGATCTTAAAGATTGAACAGTTGAAATCTTTAAGAAAATTTAACCATGAATGAGTGTGCTCATAAACTATTGTCTCTTTCTATATGTATGTACATATGTATATATGTATATATGTACATATGTATATATGTATATATGTATATATGAGGTCGAGTATGAATATGGATATGAATCAGGCACTTGGAAAAAGTAAGTTATACCATCTCTCTCCCAGCCACTTTGTGTTGTGCTTGTGTTATTTTCGTGTCCCTGATCTTGTGTTCGGGTTCAAATTCCAGAGAGAGAGGTATATGGAACTTCGTTGTCGTATCCAAATATGAGAAGGGTGCAGGTGGTTTAATAAATCATAATATTTAAAGCTAATAGTCAAATCATCGACAGTGTTGTTCAACAGTTTTTCGCTTGACTAATTGTTTATTCGTATATCGATCAGATAACGTCCAACCCGTTCACATCCCAATGGCTTGAAACCCATACCCAGCCATTTTCATGCGACCCACTTGCTCTGACACGATGCAAACCAAAATAAGCTCGCACCTATTTTCAGATCTGGATCACGTTCTGGGCCCTGCTTCTGAGTCTAGCACTGGGCCCACCCACTTTGTCACTGACTGATGGTAGAACTCTCTCTTTCTATACACACACACATATATATATACACATATATTATATATATAAGAGAGAGAGAGAGAGGGCATGAGTGAGGTCGATATGTCTGACTACTCACTTGGTTATTTGGTTCTGTCATCTGAAACTATTATCCAATTAATAATCAGATACAATTGGATTTCGGAGTATTTGAATACGATTAAGCACAATTATTGGCGTGGTTTTGCTCTCTCGTATTCTCACATCATATACGTGTCACTGAATCCGTTTGCTTATTATTCAGTTATCCTAATGAATCCGATCCATTTAGCACTCTTCGGCATGTCAATGGCTGGTTTGAACCCGGTTCCGGATACAACTTGTTAGATTTGGTTACTGAAAAAGGATCCAATTAACAATTGGGTTAGATCTATTTTCCAAAATTTTACATATGAACCAAATCCAAATTCAAACCTAATTAGATAATGTGAATCTTAGTAGTTGCACAGCCAACGACCAACTACTAAAACAAGTTGGATCGTGTGTCCTACAACTAATCCAAATTAAAAGTTGGATCAGGTTTAAAGTATCAAGACCGAAACTTGTGAATTCAAGTATTGGATCCAAGCCACTCGTATGGCTACTTGCTGTGACAATCTAGACACAGACAGGACACTAAAACTGACGGAGGACCATGTACTAATGATCTAACGTAGACAAAAAGACTCACCGATCGCTATCAAAGACCTCTTACTCATGCCCAAAGTGGAACCAATAACCCAACCCGATTCAAACCCAAAACATTGATGGGTGAATAGAGGATTAATGACTTCAGCAAACTCAAGGTTGTTTGTTTACTCCATCAGGGGGTCACTTAAGAGTAAAACCACATTTAAGCCAATTAAAAGATTCTCAACATCTCTTAAAATCAACAACTCTAGTTGGCTCATTTTGAGGATAGACAACTCAAAATTAATGTTCATTTAATGGCCTTAACAATTACCAAAACAATAATTATAGCAAGCTCATAGATGGTTGAGCTTGTATTAGCATTTTACTAGGTGATTGTCTATTTCGTAGGAAAGTCTTTATAGCAAGTTCATATATGGTTGAGTCTCAATCAATATTTTACTAGGTGATTGTCTATTTCTTAGGAGAGTCTTTATAGCAAGTTAATATGCCTTAAACCTAACTCATGGGGTTGTCCTGAGTATAAATAAGATCAGGTCTAAGGAATTTTCATTCGGTTGTCTTCTAGCATTTGCTTCAAATCTCTCTCTTATTCTTAACTGGTAGTGAGTGAGTCGGTCTTTATCACTTTGGTGAGTCATATTCATCGTGTGGCAAACCGTGTGTGTAAGGAAATCAATAAGCTTGCATAAATTCTCTCAACCCAAGTTTCATACATACAGAGTATAAACAAGAGGGGCATGGAAAACAATTCCACTATCTTGGTTGACATGAAATGACACGATACAAAAGTGACACATACACGAGACAAAGTACTCTCTCTATGTGTAGATTCGATAGTGTTTGAGTGGATTTTGACATGAATATAAAGGGACACGACAAGAAAATGAGACATGCACGATATGAAGCTCTCGCCTCCCTCTCTTTTTCTCTTAGCAAATTTACACAAACATGAAATGAGGATAGGAATGTGACACAAGCACGACATGAAGTTTCCACCTCTCTCCCTCTGGATCTTGGATACAAACATGAAACGAGGGACATAAACATAACACAAGCACGACACATTTTACATCTCTCCATATTTCTATTTTTATCTCGATGGATTTTGAACACGAACATGAAATAGGACGACTCATATATAACATAAGCACGAGAGGAACATGAACATGACACAAGCAGACACAAAGTTTCCATCTCTCTCTCCCTCCCTGTGGGT
This sequence comes from Brasenia schreberi, assembly GCA_036023115.1. NCBI lineage: Eukaryota > Viridiplantae > Streptophyta > Magnoliopsida > Nymphaeales > Cabombaceae > Brasenia > Brasenia schreberi. The sequence goes on from JAYKKT010000066.1 coordinate 18,934,405, forward strand.
TTTGGACAGACACAACGTGCAATAAGGGACGAACATAAAGCAAGCACCACATAGATTTGGTTACTGAAAAAGGATCAAATTAACAATCGGGTTAGATCTATTTTCCAAAATTTTACATATGAACCAAATCCAAATTCAAACCTAATTAGATAATGTGAATCTTAGTAGTTGCACAACCAACGACCAACTACTAAAACAAGTTGGATCGTGTGTGTCCTACAACTAATCCAAATTAAAAGTTGGATTAGGTTTAAAGTATCAAGACTGAAACTTGCCGTGAATTCAAGTCTTGGATCCAACCCACTCATGTGACTACTTGTCGGGACAATCCAGACACAAACAGGACACTAAAACTGACGAAGGACCAGACACTAATGATCTAACCTGGTTAGAAGGACTCATCGATCGCTATTAGGGACCTCTTACTTGTGCTCGAAGTGGAACCAATAACCCAACCCAGTTCGAACCCAAAATATTGTTGGGTGAATGGAGCATTAATGACTTCAATAAACTCAAGGTTATTTGTTTATTCAAGTAGGAGGTCACTCAAGAGTAAAGCTACATTTAAGCAAGCTAAAAGATTCTCAACATCTCTTAAAATCAACACCTCCGGTTAGCTCATTTTGGGGATAGACAATTCGAATTTAATGTTTATTTAGTGGCCTTAGTAATTACCAAAACAACAATTGTAGCAAACTCACAGATAGTTGAGCTTGTATCATCATTTTATTAGATGATTGTCTATTTCCTGAGAAAGTCTTTATAACAAGTTCATAGATGGTTGAGCCTGTAATAGCATTTTACTAGGTGATTGTCTATTTCCTAGGAGAGTCTTTATAGCGAGTGAATATGCGTTAAACCTAGCTTAGGGGGTTGTCCTAAGTATAAATAGGATCATGTCTAAGGAATTTTCATTTGATTGTCTTCCACATTTGCTTCAAATCTCTCTCTAATCCTTAACCGATGGTGAGTGAGTTAGTCTTTATTACTTTGGTGAGTCATATTCATCGTGTGGTAGACCATGTGTGTGTAAGAAAATCAGTAGACATGCATGAATCCTCTCAACTCAAGTTTCGTATCATTTGGTGCTTTCATTGAGATTAAGATGATGGTAGGACAAAATTTCGATGCCCCTAGTACCACGAGATATGTCTCTTGACCAAGCTCAGATCATGACACTACAATGTGGAAAAGAGGAACTCATAACTCAAGTGGCATGATTGACCCAAAGCCTTGAGGAATTGCTGCAACAAAGAGTTCTTTCTCCTAACTGATCCAACACCAGTCACCATGATGTAGACCCAAACTCTCTTGAGTTGGGCTCAACTATACGAATGCATTAGGAGGCAAGAATAGATCAAAGAGACATGAATCACCAAGCTCGAATTAAAATTTCCTCTTTCGCCAGATCAAGCTCACCTAAAGAGTTTCTCGATTGGGAGCATCGGGTGGATAAGATCTTCGAAGAAAAAAAATGTCACCAGGCTGCTTTGGAGTTCATCAATTATGCTAATCACTGGTGGAGCAAACTTAAAGATCAATGATGCAAGGAAGGAGATAGGGACATAACGAGTTGGGGATTGATGAAATGGATCATGTGTAAGAGATTTGTTCCCGAGTACTACTAGCAAAAGCTCTATCTTCGGTTGCAAAGCTTGTGACAAGGTGAGCTAATCATGGAGAACTACGTCAAAGAATTTGATACCTTGATGCTACATTGCGAAGTATAAGAACCACGAGAGCAAATCATTAACTGATTTCTCAATGGGCTAAACAAAGAACTAGCTGATACAGTGGAATACAATCTTATTTATTCATTAAAGGCATTTTTTAGCTTTCCATTAAGGTCGAAAGACAATGGAGAAAGACCCCTTCCCTTAGATATCTGGTTTCTAAGCCAATCCAAAACAAGGCTTTCTCAGGTACAACCAGTACTTCCAAAGAAATCAAGAAAGTCGGACCTACTATCGCAACAAAATCCAAACGAAATGAAAAAGAAGTGGTTGAAAACCCTTATGCCACCTATCATAACTGTGACATTAAATATTTTAAATGTCTTGGTCATGGGCATATCATGTCTCAATGCCCCAACAAGAGAGTGATGGTGCTACGCAAGTCTTCTAAATCACTAGATAGCGAGGAAGAAAGACCCCTGAAGATGTTGAGGTTGAAACTATTGAAGTTGCAGACGAAGGAGAATTTATGATCATATGTAGGATCCTAAGCTCTCAATCCACTCCTGCAGAGGAGCAGCGTGAGAATCTATTTCATTCTATCTATACAATTCTCGATAAAGTTTACTCTCTCATTATCGATGGTGGTAGTTGTACAAATGTGACTTTCAAAGAATTAATCAAGAAGTTGAACTTACCTAACATAGCTCATCCACATCCTTATAAGTTGCACTGGCTCAACAATCAAGAGGAATTTTTGATTCAGTAGCAAGTTATTGTGTCAATGTCCATTGGTAAAACTTACGATAACTCCATTGTATGTGACATAGTTCCAATGAATATAGGTCATCTCCTACTGGGCCGACCATGGTAGTTTGACCGACAAGCCTTCCATGATAGCTACAAGAACATGTACACATTTACAAAGGATGGAAAGAAAATCACTTTGGCCCTGTTAGCACCACAACATCTCTCTCCAACATCAACTATCAAGGAATTGAAGGCCAAAGAAAGTTTGGTATTCACTAGAAAAGAGGTTGAGCTAGCCGTCACACAAACTAACGTAGTATGCTTGGTTGTAGCTAAGGGAGTGAAAATCAGCTTACCCACATAGGAGCATCCCCTACTCGCTAAGCTATTGACGAAATTCACCGATGTGTATCTTGAAAATCTTCTTGATGGTTTGCCTCCAATTCATGGTATTGAACACCACATTGATATGCTAGTTGGCGCGACTCTTGAAGGAGATGAATGAAAAACAACTTTCAAAACAAAATATGGTTTGTATGAGTGGTTAGTAATGCCATTTGGCTTAACTAATGCACCCAGCACTTTCATGAGATTAATGAACCATGTTTTGCGTCCTTTCATTGGGAAATTTGTTGTAGTCTATTTTGATGATATTTTGATTTATAGCAAAACCTTGGCCTGAACATGTTGAACATCTACATAATGTTTTTGATGTTTTGAGAAAAAATAAGTTGTATGCAAATCTTAAAAAGTGTTCATTTTGCCTTGAATCTATTGTGTTTCTTGGGTTTTGTTGTAAGCTCAAAGGAATAAGTGTGGAGGAAGAGAAGGTAAAGGCAATTAGGGAATGGCCTACACCTAAGAATGCAAATGAGGTAAGAAGTTTTCATGGTTTAGCAAGTTTTTATAGAAGGTTTGTAAAGAACTTTAGTTCTATTCTTTTACCGCACCATTGAATGAACTTGTTAAAAAGAATGTTGTTTTCAAATGGAATGATGTGCATGAAAAAAGCTTTTAATTCATTGAAGGATAAGGCTGACCAATGCACCTTTGCTTTGTTTACCTAATTTTGATAAAGCTTTTGAAGTTGAATGATCCTATGCATTAATGTGAGCATTATAGACATGACAACATTACCTATGGCCTAAAGAATTCATGATCTATACTAACTATGAATCTCTTAAGCGTCTTTAGGGCCAAGGGAAACTCAATAGAAGATACGACAAATTGGTCGAATTCCTAGAATTTTTTTTTACGCCATTTGGTATACAAAAGAGAAATCTAACATAATGGTTGATGCTTTATCACGAAGATATTCGCTAATTATTGTTCTCGAAGCTCGTATGATGGGATTGAAAGTCCTAAAGCAACAATATGCAGGGGACCTAGACTTCTCACCTTTCGGTTCAATTAGCTAGAAAAGAGAGTTAGATGGATTATACTAGAATGATGATACCTTTTTCGATGAGGGAAACTTTGCATTATAAGAGAATCCTACTTAGAACTCTTCACTCTAGAAGCTCACGGTGGTGGGTTAGCAAGACATTTTGGAAAAAAAAATATTAGAGTTGTTTAGATAACATTTTTACTGGCCAAAAATAAATTGTGATGTTTATAAGATTGTTGAAAGATGTGTTATGTGCAAATTGACTAAAGGTAAAGGGACAAACCAAGGACACTACATGCCTTTAATGATTCCTACCATGCCCTTAACCGACGTTAGCTTGAATTTCATTGTGGGCCTTCCTAAAACAAAGAAAGGACAAGATTCTATTATAGTTGTAGGAGACACGTTTTTTAAAATATCATATTTTATTTCTTACCACAAGACTGATGATGTAGTTCATGTTACAAATCTTTTCTTTCGGGAAGTCGTAAAACTCCATGTTACTCTATTGCGAGCTTTTATCTCCAATAATCTATGAATTTTGGAGGAGCAACTTTCTTGGGTGGAATTTGTCTACAACTACTCAATTCACAATACTATAGGTTGTTCTCCTTTTAAAATAGTATACGGGATTAATCTCACAACTTCTTTAAACTTGGTACCCATACCCAAGAACGCTGAAGCAAATTCCGACGGAGTAAGTCGAGCTAAATCCATCAAAGCTCTACACCAACAAGTAAAGCAACAGATTGAGAAACAAATATCAACCTATACCAAACAAGCTAACAAAAGGTATAAATCCATTGTCTTTATTATTGTGGAGCTTGTTTGGATACATCTCAGCAAAGTCAGGTTCCCACACAAGCGTCAATCTAAACTCATGCCCCGAGCCGATGACTCATTTAAGATTTTAGAAAAGATAAATGACAATGCTTATAAGATAGATATATTGGAGGGGTTCAATGTTTCTAATTCTTTCAAGGTTAAGGATCTTATTCCTTTACCGAGAATTTGGATTTGAGGACAAATGCTCACCAACCCGGTTCAAACCCAAAATATTGTTGGGTGAATGGAGCATTAATGACTTTAGCAAACTCAAGGTTGTTTGTTTATTCCAACAAGATGTCACTCAAGAGTAAAACCACATTTAAGCCAACTAAAAGATTCTCAGCATCTCTTAAAATCAACAGCTTCAGTTGACTCATTTTGGGATATACAATTTGAATTTAATGTTTATTTAGTGGCCTTAGCAATTACTAAAACAATAATTATAAAAAGCTCATAGATGGTTGAGCTACTAGGTGATTGTATATTTCCTAGGAAAGTCTTTATAGTAAGTTCATAGATGGCTGAAACTGTAATAACATTTTATTAGGTGATTGTCTATTTCCTAAGAGAGTCTTTATAGCAAGTGAATATGCGATAAACCTAGCTCAGGGGGTTGTCCTAAGTATAAATAGGATCATGTCTAAGGAATTTTTATTTGATTGTCTTCCAACATTTGCTTCAAATCTCTCTCTAATCCTTAACTGGTGGTGAGTGAGTTAGTCTTTATTACTTTGGTGAGTGATACTCATCATGTGGCAGACCATGTGTGTTAGGAAATCAGTAGGCGTGCGTGAATTCTCTCAACTTAAGTTTCATATAAAAAATGTGATTGAATACAAACCAGAATATAAACAAGAGGGGCATGGAAAACAATTCCACCGTCTTAGTTGACACGAAATGATACGAGACGAAGTACTCTGTGTGAGTAGATTTTGACATGAATATAGTGACACGACATGAAAATGAGACATGCACGATGTCAAGCTCTCGCCTCCCTCTCTTTTTCTCTTAGCGGATTTACGCGTACATGAAATGAGGATAGGAATGTGACACAAGCACGACACGAAATTTTCACCTCTATCCCTCTAGATCTTGGATACGAACATGAAACGAGGGACATAAACATAACACAAGCACAACACAAATTTTACATCTCTCCATATTTCCATCTTTATCTCGGTGGATTTTGAACACGAACATGAAATAGGACGACTCATATATAACATAAGCACGAGAGGAACATGAACATAACACAAGCAGACACAAAGTTTCCAACTCTCTGTGGGTTTTGGACACGAACGTGCAATAAGGGACGAACAAGCAGCACATAAAGTTTTCATCTCTCTCTCATACACGAAGACACAGAGGCGCACACGCACCATCACAAGCAAAAGCGAGTATGCGAGGACAAAGCACAACGTCCTGAAAATCTCTTTCAGATACAACACAGTAACTTGCCAGGTGAAGCCCACGCCTTTTGCATTATATCACACCGCTCACACCCTTTTTCAGAAGGATTAGAAGAGAGAGAGAGAGAACACGAATATTATTAATTAATAATAAATAGACAAAACCCATCACCATCATGATCATTGAAGACAGCATTAAATTACCGTAAGCAAGCGAAAGTCATGGAGAGAAGAAAAGCCTGTACTGGCATCAAAATCGCAGAAGTTATTAAGATTAACAAGTCGCTCTCACAATTATTTGATGCCAGCAGCCATTCTCCAATTCACGAGTTCTGTTTTTTTTCTTATCTACCATAATGATGAGCGATAATACAATCCACCTTTTATATTTCACAAATGACCAAAAAAGCCTTCCTTTTTACTGAAAAGGGTCATGGCGTCCCCTGTTTTTGTCTTCCTCAGGAGTTGATTTTTGGAACTTTTGTAAGAAAGAAAAAAGAAAAAGAAAATGAGGAGTTTTCCTAAGATCGTCCAACCTTTTTTAGGAATATCCAAATCCAGCCTTTTCTTTCCGTTGATCTCATAAACGGATTACATCTTTAAATATTTCTCATTTTCTCGTAGTTTGGTTTGCTAGTGAAACGATACGAATTATATCTCAAGTTATATAAAGTAAAGTAGGAGTGCAATGTTACTCTTGTGGCTAAAGGTGTTAACATTGTTATGTCGTGTCTTGAGGCTCATTGGCATTGTGTGCTTAAAACTAGCGTTCTTTTTTTTAAACCTCCCAGAGCTTACCACATACCCTTCTCGATTTTAATGATGATATGAATGAGTACCGACTTACTATAAGATCATATATGAATGACACTTTATAAACTTTTAAAAAGTACAAGTTTTTAACAATTGTTTGGTGAATTATGCTAAATTATTAACGAGAATCAAAGTAATTACACCGAGCACAATAGCAACTAACAATCCATGTAGACGACTTCACTTAGTTAAAGAGAAGGCTTAGATTTGTTTCGCTAGAGAAGCTTTACTCGAGTACTTACAACTTAAAAGGACATTAAAAAAGAAAATTACGGAGGCTCTGTGCAATTAAAAACCACCATTAGTAAAAAGGCTAGGAAAATGCCAAACACCTACATGGTAAAATCCAAACAAAAATCCCAAATTTCTTGCATTTCCGAGAATTACGGACGCTCTGTCTTCGTACTCGTCCCTCACTTTACTTCATGGGATTCCAAAAGTCATATTAAAAAAATATACGTTATATATATATATATATAAATAGGTAGATAAATAAAAAGATAAATATAAGAAGAGAAAGGGGATATAGAGAGAGAAAGAAAAGGGAGAGATGTTAAATAATGTCTTATCTTATACATCACCGCTGCGATCAATTCCATCTAGACATTGTTTTTTTATTATCAACGTTCGTGTGAATAATCTCATGTTAAACATTGCTTGATCATCGTTAGTATTAAATGATATGAAAGACAACTCAATCGGTATCGTTCATGAGATCTCATGAATACCACAAAATATTAGAATCTAGCAGAAGAGAATGCTACAACTCTTAATTTCTTTATATTAATATTAATATTATATATGCATATATGAAAAACTTGATTATGCTTATACTCACACATTGCTTTTGGGGTGATATGAATATAATTAAATTTATTTAAAAAACTATAAAAATTCGTTTTTTAAAATATACTCATGCCATAAAAAAATAGTGAGCATGTATTATAAGTGGGTATGATCCAATTTACCCATTATATATATAGGAGTGAGATTTGGATTTGAAAATGGAGTGTCCTCTTTCAAAAAGGAACTTATATCACCGTAAACGTGTGACCACTGGTAAAGTTTAAGCTCACATGAACTGTGTGTCACGTGTCATGCTTTGTTGTCATGTGACTCCACTGGGCACGAGTGGACCTATTAACTATCCAGTTTAGACATGATCAAGTAACATAACACGAATACACGGAGCTGGATATATACGGATCCGAACAACCTCGGCATGTTTTATGATACATTGACAGTACACCTCATTTGTGGGAATGTCAACTTATGTTTGAAGCTTGATGTATATATATAGTTAGGGATTGAATTTTTTCATAATTGATAGTGTTTATTCACAAATCATTGTTTTTTAAGGATATTAATATAATAACATTGTTTTTCATTTTTAAAATTTATTTTTTTTAAATTACACTCATGTCTATATATCTATCTATATATTAAGAGAGGAGAGATAATTCAAAATGCATAATGTATGTTAAAGTAAATTTTTTATTAAAAAAGTTAATCCAAATCTTATCCATTAATCTAAAAAATAAAATGGTAAATAATGTCATATATATATATGTGTGTGTGTGTGAAAGCTAGCGCTCAGGGCATGGTATTTCCATATACTTGAACCTTATTGGTTTGGGATATTTCTATTCATTTTTGGATCATATTGGGTTGGGTCTAATGAATGTTGTCATCTATATGTTGAGTCATTTGGTTGCACATGTTTATATAATATTTAATATTATTTTCTTCACTATGAAACCTATTCACCTTTAGAGACGTCTTATGTAATATTTATAGCTAAACAGAAAAACTTTCAAGGGAAGTTCTTTGGAAAACCTTATAAAAAAGAGGTATCCCATTGACATACATTAATCTTAGTAAAAATATATGTGAGGACTAATGAAGGAATGACAAACTTCTTTGAGGTTAATATTGGGTTACATCAAGGATCAACTTTAAGTCCATACTTATTTATAAGGGTGATTGATGAGTTAACAAAATATATTCAAGATGAGTTAATAGAAAATTGGAACTATGGAGAGAAACATTAGAAAACAAAGGCGTCCGACTTAGTAGAACAAAGACAAAACATATGGAATGTAAGTTTGATCATTTGGTTACTTCAAATGACATAAAAATTAAAATTGGCATACATTGCATCCCCAAAAGAAAAAATTTAAATACCTAGGGTCAATTGTTCAAAGTGATGGAAGAATTGATGGAGATGTTACGTATATAATTAATGTTGTTTGGTAAAATGGAGAGGAGCATGAGATATTCTTTGTGATAAGAAGATACCATTAAAGTTAAAAGGAAAATATTATAGAGCAACAATTAGACCTGCCATGTTTTATGGTTCTGAGTGTTGAGCACCTAATTATCAACATGCACAAAAGATGTATGTGACATAAATGAAGATGTTGAGACGGATGGGTGGTCATACAAGAAAAGATCATATATATAATGAGGTTATTAGAAACAAATTAGGAATAACACCAAAAGAGGATAAAATGAGAGAATATCGTTTAAGATGGTTTGAACATATAACAAAAAGATCAAAAGAAGAACATTTAAGAAGGTATGAAAAACTAAATTTTGAAAGTATTAAAAGAGATAAAAAACAACCATAAAAGTGTTGGAAAGAAACAATAAATAATGATAACTTATTGTGAATTAATTTCTAACACGGCACATGACAGGGTTATGTAGAAACAAAAAATTCATGTGTATAGAAAAGGCTTAGTTATTGTTGTTGTTGCATTTGGTCGTGCCCTAAACAAATTTCAAACTCGGGTGACTATATCGAACCGCGCTCACGTACTCGCAGGAGTCCCGGTGACACCCTTGTGACTGCATTCACCGCCTTCTACCTATTATCTGTAAGAGGAATCAAACGGTCTATAAACTCTGATAAAGAGTTGGCAGGCCAAAAGAGTCATCTCTGGTCATACACAGCACAGTCTGTCTCGTGACCCAGTCTCTTTTTCAGAGGAAATCTGCCTCTCCCCATCATCATATATCTCCTCTCCATCTTCACTGTTCTCCGCTGTCTCTCTCTCTCTCTCACACACACACAAACACACAGTCTCTCTCTCTCACACAAACACGCAGAATCGTCCATTTGAGATCTTGTTTGCATTTCTAAACACAGTTCTCAGGTGTTCAGGGAGATGCCATCTGAATCTTCAATGGGTTCTTTCCTGAGGCAGTTGAGCAGCAGGGACCCTTGGAACTCTTCGAAAAGATGGAGCAGGAAGCACCCTCCGGAGAAGAACCTGAGCCAGATTGATGGGCTCAATCTGCACGACAATGGTGTGGTTTTAAGGAAGAGGGTCATGGTAGTGGTCGACTCGACAACTCGAGCCAAGCACGCCATGATGTGGGCTCTCACTCAAGTGACCAACAAGGGTGATCTCCTCACCCTGCTGCAGATAATACCGCCATGCAGCGACGGTGGTTCGCTTGGCGCCAGCGGAGATAGAACCTCGCACCTCGCCGACACTCTTGGTTCACTTTGCAAAGCTTGCAGGCCGGAGGTATCAAAATCCGTTCTTCACATCGAGAAATGTTTTTTTAGAGTTATGGTTTTCTTTTGTGTTTTTGGTTCTTTGAGATATTGAGAATCTGTGTTTGGTCTCAGGTTGAAGTTGAAGCTCTTGTCATCCAAGGGCCAAGATTCTCGACTGTGATCAGCCAAGTGAAGAAACTTGAAGCCTCTGTTCTTGTTTTGGGACAGAAGAAGCCTTCACCTCTCAGCTGGTAGCCTTAATGCATGGTCTTTTATCTGCATCTCTGTTTCTCCACATCCGGTTTCTTGGTCTTTGTGTGTATATCATTTACTAAAGAGTCCGATCTTTACGTACCTAAATGTTCAATCACTATTAAAATACATATTTCCCTACTAATCAGTGTTTGCAAAAACCAATCATACTTTGTAGTTCCAAGATCTCTTCTTTGATTGAAGCATATTTTCTTTGGAAAGAGTTTCCGTTTAGAGGACTCTTCTTTAAGGTTCCAAGATCTCCTTTCACATTTCTGTTCTTGTTTTTTTATTCAGTTACAGATCCGAATTCTCCAAACACATTATACTAGTTTTCCCAGTTAACTACTGTTCTTATAGACTCATAGAGAAAGGACTCCTATCAGCAGTGGCTGCCATCTGAAACGTATTCTTCTATGCGAATGACAATCTTTTATGAAGTCTTCCTTTTTCATCATTGTAGTGTTTGGCAAGTATGTTTTAAGGAGAGTTTGTCTTTGCAGCCTGTTTATGAGCAGCAGCGAGGAATTTGTGGAGGAATGCATCAAGCATTGTGATTGTTTAACTCTGGCTGTTAGGAAGCAAAGCAAGAGCGTTGGTGGCTATCTCATCAGCACCAGATGGCAGAAGAACTTCTGGCTTCTTGCCTGACTAATGTGACCACTAAGGAGATGGCTGTCACCGTTGTAAAACATCTTTCTGACTGTAATAACAGAAACTGCACATAACATCATCTGTATGTGAAGCATGGCCTGAACGGGAAGTTTCATCCTCAAAGATTAGAAGTTAATGAATCATTTAATCCCACTTGTGTTCTATTTGTTTGTCTCCTTTGAAACTGTCATATTCCCCCCCCCCCCCAAATCCAAATAAATTAATTAATTTTAAAGAGTTTTCAAGTGCTCAATAAATAAACTCTTTAAATGTAAGCAAGATTTTGCGGCGACACATTTTACTTAGAAGTGAAGATGGGATTCACTGTTATTGATGTTGTAAAACCTGTACCATAATACACAAAGAGTTTAGATATCTCATGAGATTTGCTGTATCAATAGGGCTGCTGAGACTCGGGCACAATTAACTTTAGAGTTCTGATAGGATCCCCTTCACCTTGAAAGTTATAATTGTGGTAGTATGATGTGGAGCTCCAATATTTGGCGGTTCTCGACTCAAATCAATTTGGCAGTGTACTCGAATTGATTAGGGTACTGATGTTATATTTTTGAGCTTTAGTCTTTGAGGATGCCCTAGTTTTATTTAAAGTGGCTCTTGTAACCAAGTGTTTGAATTCTTTTGTGACAGCAATAGGAGGCAAGAAACAGCTCTCTTCAAACTACGAAAAATGTGTCTTCTGGTTTGTGTGATTGCTTCTGCATTTTGTATGCTCTCTTTGTTCTTAGTTCCCCTCATTCCCTTGCTAATCGCTTTCTTCACTGAATGCAATTTCTTTTCTATGCGGCTAGTTTAATATAACTTCATTGTCTGTCAAAATTTTCTGTTGGCTGGTGGATGAGTGCAATTCATTGCACGTGGGTAGATGGAGATGGATGAATAAAGAAAATCGATTACCAGCAAAAGCACTCCTTACGGTTTTGCTTGGTACCAAACATGGAATAAAGGCCATTAAAGGAGGGCTACCAAGTTCTGTGTTAAATTTCTTTCATCTTTCATGTCTTATATACAACACACCACATATGGAAAACTGCTACCAGCTCATCACTTTAACTGTAATTCAGGCCTTTATACCACCTATCAAGGTAGCATGTGGTTGGTACAAAAGTGCCTGAGAGTTGCCCTTATGCATAACTTACAGGGGAAGGTGATTACAAGTTAATATTCCAGAATTAGAATAGCACAGCAATAGCTCACCTGAGAGTTCACCACATCTGTTTCACTGCCTAGGATCAAAGGAAAGCTCCGGTCTGAGAAACTAAGAAACTAGATGGTGATTATGTTAAAAAAAGAAGCCCACAAAAGCATTAAAGAAAAATGAGAAATAATGATCTAGCTTCTCTTGAGTCAATTGTTAACATGAAACCAGATCAAATCTTATGGAAACAAAGAATTCATGTAGCCGATCCATCTAATATGAGAAAAAGCTTAATTGTTGTTTTGAAGTTTGAGTTAAGGTGGATGCCTCTCCACGTCTTAAGGTAAATCCATTACAGTGCATAAGGACCCCAAAGTGCAGACCATGCTCATTGATCAACTTCAGGATTAAGAAAGATATGGGATGAACGAAGCTTTCAGAATTGAAAGTTTTCAGGATTAAAAGAGAAGAGAAATGTGCGCGTGCGTGTGCGACTTGTATTAAACAGAAAAAGACTTGTATTAAAAAGAAAAGAAGAGGGCCATGAGATTTCTCCACATAGTGTCCTACCTATCTCAATTTATTTTCACATTCAAATAGTTACATTAGGACATGCTTTTTTACTGTTTTTGTTACTAGAGAGGGCCATATTAATGTGTTAAGTCACCTTCAACTGGACTCCCACAAAGTTTGTGGCCAGTCATTTTGAACGGAAACCAATTGACTGGGGGCCTATAACCCAACAGTTGATTAAGAGCCGAAGACATGATCGAATCGATTATAGTCGCTTCGGACGTGATTCACTGTAAAATCCAAATTTTGTTCACAACAAGTGAAGAGATTATTGCCACAGTACAGAGATCAATCACATTATTGCAAATTCAGCTTAGTGATTATAAAGCTGGCAACGAGAGTGTACATCTGAAGAGATCATTACCACAGTAGAGAGATCAGGAGATGAGAGGAGAGTCACCTTCAGGAACTGCAGCAAACAATTTTCACTAGAAAACATATCTTCAATACCATCAGTAACTACACAAACTTAGAGATTTTGTGGGAGTTGGTGCTGGGAAGACACTGTACCCTTGGTAAGAATTCTTTTGGGGCGTACTTGTATTTCACATCTACAAAGTACTTCCATTTTTCTATATATGGACTCAAAAAAAATTCAAATTTAGGATGAAGAACATGCCTCACCTCACCGTAAAGTGAGTCTGCCACTGCTTTTGGTAAAAAGATCTAATAAAGTTTCGCATTAGCTGTTGGCTACTTAATACAAACCTTTTCCTTTACCTGAGTTTCAGACCATGTATGACTGAACCTTCACCATATCTATATCGGCTTGATTTCTCGCGGTTATGAGTAAAAAGAACCTTACGAACCGACGATCAGATTGCCTAGGTTTTGTTTTCATGAAATCAAGCATTAGAACCATTGATGAGAATCTCTTTTAGTTTTATCTATCTATCAACCTACATGCAAATACACAGACATCGTTACGGCATGACAAAGCACTCAAACTACCACCAACCAATCTGAGCTAAGGTGGAATCAGATACGCCCCCCATGCACAAGTCTCCATGACGACAATATCGCCCGCACCATCATAAAGAAAGTTCCATTTTTGTGAAAAGCAATGCCCACAAAGGATGCACTTAGTGGCTCATGATCTTGAGGCAGTGCTTCAAATGAGGTAGCATTATTCATGACAATGTACAGTATTGATCACTATTAACATCCTTCTTTCACTAGCAAGCTCCGGTCGGGCCGATAACTGACCAGACATGCATGCTGGATCACGACATTCGACTCGAAGGTTCTTTCTGAGTGAACACCCTAGCCAAGAAAGTCATAGCTCTTTGTGCAGCATAGACATCCTTCTCTATCACTCGATGTTGAAGAAGGGGCAAACTAAAGAGACACATTCAACTTTGGTTGCCTAATCATCTTTCACTAATTATGGCAAAAATTTGAAAGCTTTAAAGCATGAATCTTCCTGAGTCAACTAAGTGAACAAATGATAAAAACAACCCGCTCCATTGCCATCTCTAGGATTTAGGGGCACAACTCATGCACTTGGGTACAAACTGATAAGAGAAATATGTTCAAAACCAAGATGACTCGAGTCAATTCAGGTTTAGGCAAATGTGTGATGTGATCCCAAACCTGGATCTCGAACATGACCTTATTTGGATCCGGATATCAATAGACTATTTCCTGAAAATCTGAGTGTCTGGGTCGCACTATTAAGTGGGCATTGATTCTTGAAAGGATCTTAGTGAAAGGCAATCACTAACTGGATTGAATGCCTATAAACTCAAAGGAAACACAGTGATAGCTAGTGGGACTTGAAAAGCAAAAGGGAAGGAAGTGCTTTTTTGTTTTCTTAGTAGATGAGCACCCTGGCCAATGCGCAATGCCCTTTTGGTTTGTTTTCAGCATTTTGATAAGTGAATTTACAAAATTTATCTTAAAGATTTATAAAATAGGGACATGAATTTCATATCAAGCAAATCAATTGATCATTCAATTAAATCAATGAGTTCTCTATGAGGAGAAGATACACCTTGATTGATTTCCTAAATATTTCATTTCTTCGTTTTGAAAGGGGAAGCTGTGGTTGGCTAGAACCCTACCAGAAGCTTGTTCCTGGTATTGAACTCTTGATCTTCAACTTGGTTCTGTCGATTTGGTCACCTTTGAGCCAGAGAGCGTTCGCTCTTTGGGTACTATTTCGCATCTTTTGCCATACATGGTTAGTTGATTTCCTTGTCCATGAAACTACACAGCCAAGAAGATCAAAGTGGACCTCTCCTTTCTCTTCCAGTAGTTACCACAAGGGAGACCATCACGTGTTCTCTCTCTTTTATATATATATATATATAGTGCTAAATGATCAAATTCCACTCAAAGATCTCAACCATCTCAATAATAGAGATTTGAATTTAGAAAATAAATTATACTGTTATACCAATTGTACTAAATGATCAAATCCCACTCAAATCTACCCAAACATCTCAACCATCTCAACAATAGAGAATTGAATTTAGAAAATAAATTATACGATTATACCAATCGTACTTCGCTTTTAATGTACAACGATAATTTTTTTATAATTCAAATTTCCACCATTGATCCCGCTAATTGAATAGTAGAAATATTTGAGTTGATTTAAGCATGAATAAGATTGAGCATATATTATTATATATAGGGCATCATTGTACTTAATTGATGGAGTAGGATATACGCACCAGTGTTTTGCGGCCTTCCACTCCCCTCCACCACCTATTACAATCTCACCAGTTAAAGCCACCCTCTAACTATGAAAACCACCATTGCCACAAGAAAGCCACCTAAAACCTACAAAGTCATATAGTGATGGTAGTGGTTTTGATCGATGGATAGCGGTTGTATCTAGGCGGAGAGTTGATAGAGAACGGTTGTCTGGTCGTTGAAATGGTAAAGATAGCGAAATAGGGGTGTACACGTTGTACTCAAGTGAGTAGGAACAACAACGTTTCCTCTACTCCCCACTCACCAGAATTCTCATCCATCCATGAAAATCACTACGACCACCAAAACTGTCTGAAAACTTAAATGATTCTACATATAAATGGTTTGTTGCTTTTTAAGTGGGTTTTGTTAGTGGTGACATAATTTTTTGTTAACCAATAGATAACGGGTTTATCGATAGGGAGTAGTTAAAGATGATGAAAGGCGACATCCGGTACGTGAAGCAGTCAAAGGTAGCGAAGCTTGCATCCTACTCAATTATATGTATATATACATATATGTATACATATATACATATACATATATGTATATCTTCTATGTATGTGTGTATTATACATGCCATTCAAGTATTGTGATTGGGCAAAATGGATAAGGTTATTTTAACGATTTGTTTAGGGCAAGAGATCTCATCATTCCGCACTGAGTTTGCCATAGAGATTTTCCGTGGAGTTTCCCTTTCTTCTCTTTTGCTGTAATTTATGTGACTTGGGTAAATTTCTCCTGATGGAAATTTTCTGCGTCCTTTGTTATTTTTCAACTATATAGGGGTGTTCACAGATCTGTTGGAACCGAACCAAACTGCAGGTTTGGCTCGATTCTAGATATCAAACAGTTTAGTTCGGTTTGGTTCTAAAAGGAAACCTTATCAGCGGTTCAGTTCATGGTTCTCAGAGATGGAACCAAACATAACCAAGTACAATATGGAGGAGTTTAGTCCCATGACGAAAAATGAAATCAAGGACGGGTTGAGCACTATAAAAACCAAACCAAGTACAATATGGATGAGTAAGACATTTTTTTCTTAGTCTTTAGTTGGTATCAAGTGAAATATTTCTTCTTATGAGTTTAATATATGTTAATTGATTATTCATGATATTAAATTATTCTTTTGTCGCCCTTATGAACCGTAGTGCAGAATTAAACCAAATTGGAACCGTCAGTTTGGTTTGGTTCTGATCATGTCATGATTTGGTTCGGTTCTCAAAATATCAGGAACTACTAGTAAAGGTTTTGTTCGTGGTTGAGAATAGAACTGAACGAAACTAACCCGTGAACAGTGAACGCTCCCAAGTAGAGCAGAGTCTCTTAACAATATCAATTAATAACATGTATCGAGTTTTTTGGTAGTAATTTCTTATTTCAAATTTTAAGTAACAATGAACCATAAGATTTCCATTGTCAAGAATCTTCTCTTTTTTGTTTCGTTTATCTTTATATATATATATATATATATATAGGTTCAATTTTGTGTTGATTTAGCATATAAATAGGAATAAATTCTCATTAAAGTTATTGCTTTTAACATATAAAATATCAATTGATACAGGCGTTAGTCATCTTCCCATCCATAGTGTGCTATTTTTTTCCCTTTAATATTGAAGAAAGATAATCTTAAGTATGATAAACTTAATGAACTTGTGGTGCACCATTATCTATCTCTATTAGCATTAAGAACTTGTATCATCTACAGTGGCGGATCTAGAAACTCTTTTAGGGTGGGGGCGAACAGCCGCTCAACTAGTTTAGGGTGGGGCAAACTATGTATTATAGCCCATCAACCACCATGGTGAGGCGAAGCCCCCACCTCGGCTCAATGTAGATCCACCACTGATCATCTACATCATTTTCTACACCTTTATGTGATGTGCCTATTCCATAACACCAATTGTGGGGCAATAGTTATAATCTGCCAGGTTTAAGTGGTTAGTGATCTTTATCACGGCTTCTCTAATCCCATCGCTCCAAGGATAAAAATCTGTCTCGCTGCAACTTACGATAAGCCGGAGTTTTCTCTAAATACGGCCATGGCTTGATTGCGCGAAATATAGTTCCGGCATGCGTCCAACTTTCGGAAGGGTGTGCACTTGGTTAGGCTGGGAAACTTCGAAGGGATTAATTCTCCTAGCATCTGTTTATGATGGCCTTATCTTCTCATATTTTCTTATGTAAACTCATTATTTATCATCTTGCATCAATTTTGCATTACCCATGAAGATGATGTTTTATGGTTAAGAAAGAAGGCTTAATTTTAGTCATAATGATTCAAAAAACATCCCATTTGAATAGGGACACACCGCGTTGTGGGCTTAAACTTGTGTTTCTTCAAGATTCAAGTTCAATGACCATAGAATCTGGATCCAATTACCAAGATCCAACATTATGACCATAGAATCTGGATCCAATACCTTGGACAAAATTAGGGATGTATTTAGGATAAAACCTAAAATTTGCTATTGATAAATTGGTCACTAATACATGGCATTTCAAAGCCTGTGATCAAACCCACCTGGTTATTTTGCCATACAAACTCAGTTCTAACATATTCAGAAGGCTCAATGAGTTTAGTAGAACTTGGACTCGTATTATGAATTTTCAGATATATCCAATGGACATCGCATATTGGAATCTGACTATTGCCTCTCTTTTTAAATATTTGTATCTAAATCAAATTATTTTAGTGTCTAATTGTAAACACCAAAAAATTTCCTTAATGAAATTTTTTTACTTTTGATTCGGTTGTTTCAAATGTCTAATTTCAAACATGTGAATTGATTCTATGAATCTTGGATTATACGGTCCCTGTATGCTTTACAATGAATCAAATCAAATATTAGGTTGTTGATCTAGGAAATATTAAAAAGAAAAGAAAGGAAAATTGTGGCAGCCAATACTTTCGATTATTGTAAAATTATTGAAGTTACCAAAATTTGAAATCATGTGAATAAAAAGACAGTTTCCATTCTTTTATGAATTCGTCTATGGAAATTATATGATCCCTGTATGCTTTACCAAAATTATTGAATATTAAATTGTTAAGTTACCATTCTACATTTCCTTGTATGAGTACGAAATCCTCTACTTATCATTTGTAGGAGGCTTAAGAAGGAAACACAACCCATATTAAAATTTCAACTTCTTGTTTTTTATTGTTTTGCTTTTCCAAAGTGAGAATGTTGTATCAATTTTTTTTCAAGACACCCTAAGAAAAACTATAAATAGGATGTTCATCACCATTGTAAGGCATTCACAAGAGAGCTATAAATAAAAGAGCAATAAAGAGTTTTCCTTCTCCTCTCTCTTTCTCTTTTCTTTTGCAGAGTGTTGTAAGGACACTCAATCAAGAAGGGGGATTGATCAAATGCAATTCTCTAAGTGGTGACGTGAAACTTTTAAGCTTTGATCATTTTCTTTCATACACATCTCTTATTGAAATGGTACTGATTGCATCATATCTTATTTTTCTACTTGCTGATAACATTAGATGGTCTACATTTTTATCATCGACCTTATCTCATCGGGGGTAGAAGACCACTAGTGAAGCCTCAACTTAGTTCCACATTTTGCATTATAATTTAAATATTGAAGAATCATATCATAGGTCTTGGTTCTTAATTGAAACCAAAATTTTCATATACAAATAAGTTGGATCTGGTAAAACCATATTCTTGCTTAACCCAAAGGTTAAGAATAATTCTACTCTATCATGATCTTTATACGTTACCGCAACCGTCAATCTAGATCCCTAGATTGCCATTACTGCCACCTAAATTCTATGCCTTCCAAGTAGACAAGTCCGGTTTTGGTTTTGGTTTTAGAGCCACCGGTTCTAGTGTGATTCCGGTTTGAATTTGTAGTCTCCTGGAACTGAAAATTTTATTAAAAAAAATAAAAACAAAAATGGTAGTTTGGAATCACCGGTTCTGATTTTATAAAGGATGAAACTGGAATTGAATCAATCCATAATGGAGTTATTAGAAAGAGAAGTTGGTAAAGCATGAGAGATAAAAAAAACTATATATATAGTGTAAAGTATAAATGCATAATGTTTTTTTCTACATAATCTTGCATAAACATCTTTTTTTTTTATGTTCAAAATCAATGATAGAGATTTAAATTACTTTATATTTAAATATTTCGTATACATTAAATGCAAATAATAAAACTATAATAGTACTTTTAATTAAAATCTTCACCATTAGTCTCAAAGATTAGACGGTGTAAATGTTTATACAAGATTATTCATCAAAAGATATTATATATATTTAGGATATATATATATATATATATATATATATATATATATATATATATATATATATATATATATATAGAGAGAGAGAGAGAGAGAGAGAGAGAGATGCTAGATGCCTCTTGATACTAAACTCTCCTTGACAATATGAGCGCCATCACTTAGGGATGCATGAATGGCCTTCATTTATTTTTTCATAAACAACGAAAAAGTAAAGCAATTTTACTTTTTTGGTTTCGCATTCTCCTTATGGTCCATCTCATTGGTCATGAGGTTCATCGTTATTAGAGGCTCACTTCATCTCTGTCGTTGTCTCCATTATGGGCTCCATCACTGAATTTGGTGAGCATTCCTTCCCCCCTCTCTCTCTCTCACTCTCATTGTAGCTCGTTACATCTAAAACTTGCATTTGCAAAACTTCCTTCCTTCTTAATTACCAAGATAGGCAAGACCCCTATCAGTAACAAAAAAGAAATGATATACATAGAATACACAAAGAAGGTAAAAGTAGCCAGTTGCTACGATGCTGCGGAGGAACTTTCTATCTACCATGCAAAAATAGTCTGTCATAGAATATGCAAAGTAGACTGAGATTCAGAGGTGATATCCTCATGTGCTGCACAAGAGTTAATGTCTGTTAAAATCTTGCTTCTCAACCTCTCTCTTGTCACTTTGGGTGGTGGAAGTAGAATCTTATGGGTTGTGATAACAATGTTTGTAACTGATTGAATATTCCTTATTGTTCACGTCAAAAATTATCAGAGTTCGGACGAGAGAGATATATGTTGATCATGTCAGGAGGCCTTTAACCCGGCTGCCAAACAGGGATTTCAGCCACAACACTGATATAAACCGTTTGTCTCCTCCAACTCCTGGATTGGCCTTTAGTCAGGTTGGCCTCTGCTTGTGTTCCCATGTTAACAATGGAAGTGTTTTGCGAGACCGAGATCATGTGTGTGCTAAAAGGCAATGGCAAGAAAATTCAATACACTATAGATGAAAAGCAAATATACCAGTAATCCTGCGACTGATCCTCCTACGTGGTTTCATAACAAAAAGAATTTGGAATCCATCAAAATCTTCATGTGTTTACTCATTCATTCTAGTTGAAAGTACTTTATTTAACTATTTCTTTTGAACTTTTTTGGTGTGATAGCAAATTTGACAATGTGATTGGCAATAATCTTAAAAAAATGTCACTTTTGCAGCCTATATTTAGCAGAGTGCTATTTGTTGATGGCAGCCTTTGTCTTTTTGAGTTATTTTTATGTTCTGTGTGATCCATTTTCCACAAAACTGTGCAGTACTCTTATCTAGATGGTTAGTTGATTATGTCGAAACTCTCTACTAGTTTAATTCTATTAATTTGTTTTATATATATATATATATATATATATATATATATATTAATTGAGAGTTGTTAGACACCCTCTCATGCCCGACTCTATTAGACAATTTGTATCGTTTATGTGATCATATGAATCGAGTCACTAATATCAATACGAAGATTAATACCATTTAATGCACTCATTCCTACCGTCAATCAAATGATGGTAGTGTTCAACAAATGTTTAGCATGAGAGACAGTCTAACAACTTTCAACTCTCTTTACACATATATATGTATGTATACATATACATACATACATACATATATATATATATATATATATAGATAAATAGATAGATTAGTGCAACTGGGACATGCTAAAGGTGCAACTTTTTAGTAACCGTTAATCAAATGATGGTAGTGATCAACCAATGTTTAGTATGAGAGACAGTCTAACAACTTTCAACTCTCTTTACACATATACATATATATATATATATATATATATATATATATATATATATATATATATATGTATACATACATATAGATAGATAAATAGATTAGTACAACTGGGGCATGCTAAAGGTGCAGCTTTTTAATAACCGTTAATCAAATGATGGTAGTGATCAACCAATGTTTAGCATGAGAGACAGCATGAGAGACACTCTAACAACTTTCAAGTCTCTTTTATATATATATATATATATATATATATATATATATATATATATATATATATATATATATGTATGTATACATACATATAGATAGATAGATAGATTAGTGCAACTGGGGCATGCTAAAGGTGCAGCTTTTTAGTAAAACTTTAGCATATTGGACTTTGATTTCAAAGGAGAATGTTTGAAGGAGTTAATATGCTTGCTTGTATATTTTCATACCCTAAGTATGAATGGTTAAAATCTGATAAATTGAAATTGATTAGGAAGTTTTCTTTCCTTCATGTGATCAATAATTTATTATCTAACTCCATAATCTTTTGTCATTTTTCTCTCTTTCTCTCTGTCGTTGGAGAGTGGCAGTACGACTCTTGCTTTGGGAACTGTACATTGACAATGATGTTGAGACTTTTTGCACTTGGAGGGAGTTGCCCAGATCATCTTCCAAAATATACAGCCAGGCTGTCCTGGACCCGACCCAACCAGGTGGGTTCTGGGTTAAAAGAAAATGACCCAAAAAAGGGTCAATCTGGGTTGGCCTACTTTTGGCCCGACTCAAAAGTGACCCGGCCTGTTCACCCGATTTGCCACTCTCTCTTTGGGTTAATTCAAGCTTAATTATTGTAAGAGAGACATTATATAAGCCAATTATTAAGCAAGCCAATGCAACCCAAATCATAACAAATGAAAAGAAAGGTGCATTTTCCACAACTGTGAAGCAAGGTTCTTTGCCCTTCACCTTTTCCTTCTTTTGGCAAAGCAAGGGGACCTTTCACTTCCCTATGTGCCTCCCCAAAAGCATGCACTATTTGTGTGTGTGTGGTGTGTGCGGATAAAGTTCAGCTACCAGTACTCTTGGCCTGTTTAAAATTGACATTTTCGATAGAGATCCTACGTCAAGAGTTATCAATCTAGACCCTTTTATACTGGCAGGTGTCGTGTCTAACAGGTTGAAATACATTATAATTGATCTTTATGATTGCATATTATAAATATATAGTATGTTATAAGTACATTCTGTTCTAAGTTAATAAGAGTATGTACGTGCTCTCTCCTCCATAATCAAATGCACTCAAAGGTTCGGAAACATATTAATATTTATGAAATGGATTATGTAAATATATGAAAAAAATGTATGTGATTGGAGTCACTATTTGAGAAAACTTCGCTAATCGTAAGTTCGCTGCAGGACTCGTCCCAACTTAAACAAATTCTACAGCCTGCTCAGGCCACACTAAGAAAAAAAAATGATCTAACAGCGATTGATTACTGATTACTTGTTTAGATCAAATCAAAGTTTGATATAATTTTTATATCTAGTTGATCAACTTCAAGTCTTATGTTAGTCTTGACTAGGGCAACTTACCTATTAAACGAAACCAACCTCATAAAATTCCCTCAAATCCATGCCCATATCAAGGAAAGTGAAACCAAAGAGTGTATATGAACAGCCACAAGTAACACACTGCCAAAAGGGCAGGTATACAGTTCCTGTCTCCCTCTCTCTTTCTCTCTACATATATATATACATATATATATATATACATATATACACATATATACATATATATATATACATATACATATATATATATACATATACATATATATATATACATATACATATATATATATATACATATACATATACATATATATATATATATACATATACATATATATATATATATACATATATATATATATGTGGGAGAGAGAAAAAGAAGAAGAAACTACAATTCATCCACACACTCATCGATTGTGATTAACTGTTGATATCTTTAAACAAAAATAAAATAATACTTTATTGTAGGGTGAATCAGCCTGATTTAGATGATTACATACATTAAACTCACACTAAAAAAAGATCAATAAATCCACCCTACAAAAGGTCTTATAATGCCAGCGTATCTATATTGAGTCAAGATGGGTTATGATACATAATTCACCACACCGGAAACGATTAAACCATTCAAGAGGCTATTGGCTCAATCCAAAAGAGTTTTTAAATCCGTCACTGACTTTTGTTTTTTGTTTTTATTTTAAACTCATTGATTGAGATTTTCAAAGACGAACATATGGATGTGTGCATCTACATGTTTTCTCTTTATATATATAATTAATATATAAAAATTATTTTGAAAGCAAATGAGTTTAACATTTTTACCACGCTTCTCTCTCTATATATATATATAGAGAGAGAGAGGAATTAATATATGTTGACGCCGGAAATGACGTCGCTACTTCTGACCCAAACAGAGATACGGCCGTGTATAATACAAAGATTTTAGGGTTCCTCTCTTCCAATTCAGAGTCAACGTCATATTTAAAGGACAAGCCAAACCTTACTACAAATGTACAAAATTATCGCTATTCAACCTAAAAAAAGGGAAAAAAAGGAAAAAAAATACACCCATCTTTGAAACTACTAACACGAAAAGAAAATAAAAGAAGAAGAAGAAGGGAACACTACAAATTTACACGACAGAAGGCATCCTCTAAAGGCGACGGAAGGCGTTCCCTCAGAGAGTTACATGAGAGGCACGGCACACCTTTACTGTATTATTAAAGACTGACGCTCCATGTCATCGCCACTATCACGATCACCATCATCACCACGAACCGCAAACTCACCACCACTGCCGCCACCACATTGTTGGCGAGTCAATTGAATGCCGGTGAGCTTCCGGGCTCTTTCGGCCTCGCCGTGCCAGTCGGTCCGGAGCACCACCCCAAGCACGCAAACCACGCACCCGACTTGCGCCGCTAGCAGCCCGCACCACAACCCCCTGAATCCGACACCCGACCAGAAGGCCAAGCCCACTGCTACCGGCATTCCTAGAAGGTAGAATGCCAGCAGATTGATCCTCGCCCCGACTGAAGGCCGCGCCGTCCCGCGAAGAACGCCGCAGCCGGTCGTCTGCGGGCAGTTCCCGAGCTCGCAGATACCGATCAAGGGAAGCACCGAGCAGGCCAGTGCCACCACCTCCTCGTCGTCGGTGAAGAACCGCACCCACCTCTCTCTGACCGCTATCGTCCAAGACAAATTCATAACCCCTGCGGCGGCGGCGCAGCCGAGAGCTACCATAGTCGCCATTTTCGCCCGATCCGGCCGACCAGCACCGAGCTCGTTTCCGATACGAGTGGAAACGCACGCAGCGAGTGCCATTGGCAGAGTGTACATCATACTCGTCGTCTGAATAACGATAGACGTCGTTCCGACAGCCACTTTCGGATGCGGCAAGTATCCGGCAACCAACGTAATCAATTCATACCACCACCACTCTAAACAAATACCCAGGCAACTCGGGATTACTAGCTTCAGCAACGGCCACCATTGCCGGAAATCAAATGCGGCCAGTGACCACCCTGTCCAAGCGACTCTCGGGCCACCGTAGAGGTACAAGTACGCGCTGAGCCCGAACGCCATATTGAAATTGGTGAGCACAGAGGCCGCAGCGACGCCGGGGACACCAAGCTTGAATACGAAGACAAACAGAATATTCAAAGGGACGTGGAGAAGCACGGCGACGCCGGAGCAGACCATGAGCGGTGTAGTGATCTTCTGCGACCGAAGATAGACGCGGAGCGGCTGGAAAACCGAGTTCGTTACGAGGTCTGGCAGCGAACAAAGAGCGTACGTCGCCGCAACGGCGGTAATGGAAGGGTCTTGGCCGAGCGCGGTGAGAAGTCGGCCGAGATTCGCCCAGAGAAGGCTGATGGGCAATGCAGCAGTAAGAAGAATAAGTATAGTTCTTTGCAAAGACAGAGCAACGAGTTCCCAATTCTTCGAACCAAAAGCCTGGCTGCAAATCGGCTCCATGCCGGACGCCAACCCGAAGAGAATCGAATACCCCGTGATATTCGTAAAGCCGACAGAAAGCGCCCCGCCGGAGAGCTCGAGACTACCCAAGCGACCAAGGCAAGCAACAGAGATGGTCGACCGGGCGAAGACGGCAAGATTCAACAGCGTTATCGGGGTAACCATGCGCCACAACTCGCTCAACTCGTTGGCTACTCGCCGGATGAGCTCATCTTTCACCGATTCTGGGAACAGAACCATGACAGTGCTAACCAGCCTTATTAGCGTCCCATAAAGGTCTTGTCCGCCTGCTGCCATACTGCAAATACAGGGTTTCCCAAGTAAGCACGCAGAGAAGAATTAATTTTCAGATGGAGAGAGAAAGCAGCGGTGGGTATGTCTGCTTTAAGTTGAACAAAGCAGAGACGACGAAGGTGAGACAGGGAACGTCAATGTGTGCATATTTGTTTTTCTGTCATTTCCTTAACCCTCAAAAGTCTTTTCCTTTACATCTATCTATGGCGAAGCATAACCGAGAAAGAGAGAGAAGGAAACGATCGCTCGCTAAGAGTGGCATGTTTCTGTCCCCCTTTCCTTCTCTCGCTTTGTTTCCTTCCTCATTTCGGTGGCCAACAGAGAAAAAAGACGAGAGCTTCCATGGAGAAAGGCAGAAACACAGTGGGGATTGACTAGACAAAATATCAATGGGTTTTGGGGTTTATATAGGGTTTAAAGGAGGTGGGTTAACAATGTGTTTGGTTTGTTTTCTAACCATGTTTAAGTTGTTCCTTCTTCTAGGGAAACCGTGATTAAATATAAATTAAGGAGTTGGGGCTTAAATTAGGTTTAAGCCTTTAAGGGATTGTGCAGGGAACAGTGGGTCTGGTTTGTTTCTTACCCATGGTTAATTGTTGCATCTTCTCTTAAGAGTTTTAAAAAAAATAGTAACCATGGTTAGTTGAAGAATGGAAATGCAGATATGAAAATTGAGGGACTTGGGGGTTTATATTAGGTTTTTAAGGGTTTGTGGGGAGTATGGGTTTGGCTTGTTTTTCAACCATGGTTAGTTTTTCTTTTCGTTTGAGGGAACCATGGTTAGCTAAAGCTTATTTGCTTATTATTAGAAATCAAAGATTTTTTTTTAATGGGTAATTGGTCATTTTAGGATAGAGATGAATCAAGGGGCACCAAAGGCCGCTTGCAAAGATGCACTTGTCTCTTTGGGAAAAACAAAAACAATAAGGGTAATATGGTAAACTATCGTTTTATTTTAAATAGGAGGTGTATATTGTTTAAATCATGGAAAAGCCAGGGAGAAAGTATAGAAGTGTTCTTAGAAGAAGAGTATCTTCCATTTTATATCAAAAGGTAAACAAGTGTTAGCTCAACGGTAAGGTGTTCTTAGTGTTATTGTTGTGGGTGGAAAGTTCGACTCCCAAAAAGCGCAATATGTGAATGGGTGTATATTAGACTTCAACCTTTCCTTGTAAAAAAAAAGAAGAGCATATGCAATATTTGTTAATGAGCTATCCTTTGAGTCTTTTATACTAAAAATGTTTTATCATACAAAACAGGTAAATATGGCTATTTCCCTTACTCTAAACCTATATGCACAGGGCTTGTAAATGAAATGAATAGCTTGTATATGGTCATTTGAACATGCATATAGTATGTTCAACTCAGTTATGATCGTCTCCTTAAATGACATTATTAAAGTTTTTCTTTAAGTTATACTTTTAAGATATTGATCTTTTATTTTTCGGAGACACGAGTGTAATAAGAGTGTTCTTTATGTTATTTTTCAAGTGCTTTTAAATGATACTATGCTCTCAAAAATAAAAAATGAACATGAATATACTTGCCTCTAAGGTTTTAAGATATACTTTCCAAAGATACTTGTATTAAGGTACTTACGGTCAAGAAAAAGCTCATTTTTTAAACCTTTTATTTTAAGCGAACAAAAAATATTTTTATTTTAAGTGTTTAAGAAAATCTCTCTCAACTCACATGAGCTAGACTTCTGAAGATCGGCTGATCGGCTGTTAGCTCAGTTTATTTGTATAGAAAACAAGCTTGGGTTCGGTTCACCGACCCTAGTTAACCATAATCAACCCGAACCCAGGTTGCTGCATCTTTTGATGATGCTCCACTCTTTGGATGTCACATTGTGTCTTTGTGGTGGCATCACTTATTAGGCAGGATTTGATTTGGAATCTTCTCCTTTAAAACTTCTGTGGCCAGGTAAGAGCAAATTATGGACATGTTGGAGAAGATCTTATTGTTCAATTTGATTATATACATAATGTTAGAAATTTAAGAGACTTATTTGGGTATGAATCTAGAAGCCTTTATATTTTCATATCTTTTTCCTCTATGATATGGAAGTAAGTTTATATTGGCATATGATACTAAATAGAGATAGTTTATATGTAGAAAATTGACGGAAATAGAATCAAGTTTGGGTCTTTTGGGCCTATACCCGGACCCATACATGAAGGGAGAGGTTGGGGACAAATTTTTGTGCCCTTTACGTATTTCGTTACTCTCTACGAACAATTTTTTTTTCTCCTTTTAACCATAGAACTCATATACCCCAATTCCAAGCTTAATAACAAACAAAAGTTTTTCTTTATCAAAAATCATTTATTAATAAGGTTAGATAAATGGAAATTTGAAATTTTCAATATCTTTCTTGTTGTCTCACAGACATACATATGCTTGTGCATGAATGCATACACACACACACGTATATGTGTGTATTTAAATAATTTGGGTTGGGTACTTCTTATCTTGTTCGTGCCACATACCTTGTCAAAGGTATATATAAACATGGTCTATTCCAAACCTGTCAAATGATTCCAACTAAAACTGAACCGGGTCAGGAACCAGTTAAAACTGAAACTGAAATCAGACCTGAAACCCGAACCAAAATCTGGCCCAAAACGGACCATGTCAAGACATACCTTTGTTAAGGTATGTGGCAGGAACGTGATAAGAAGTACCCAACCCAAACTATATGAATACACATGTGTGTGTATTGCAAGAGTATGTGTGTGAGGTAGCAAGAGAGATTTGAATTTTTCAAATTTCCATTTATCTAATCGAGACGGCCCAAAACGAGAAACCACCGGTTTGAGTAGTTTTAACCTTATTTATATTTGAAATTTGTTTAATAATTTTAACCGGTTCCGGACTCAAACCGGAACCACCCTCGAACTGGTTTGGTTGCTGTTCCATGTTTCAGTTTACCCAGAACTGGTTATGTTTAGGTATATCAATTGTCATGCCCTGTTCAGGTTAGACTGACCTGGGTCCGATTGGTCCGACTAATATTGCTAATTATTCATTAGGATTATGAAATGGAAGACCAGATCTTATGGTTCATACTAGTGCTAACAGGAATTGAAGTGTACAACCAAATGTGACCAAGTTTATTTCGGGTCGAACTGTACTCACTCAAATCTTGATGTACTCATATCGATTGTATTTCAATTTAGTACGTGCTCACCACGAGTGCGTACCTTTGCCTTTTATGTGTATTGGGATCCGAGTCAGCGCAACTAGATTGCATTTGATGTGTGGTTATCCTTTTCTTTCGTCGCCATGGAAGGCCGGAGCCAAGTGTGCATGTCCCGGGAGTCGAACTGACTCCAATCATCATGTGAGTTGAGAGCCTTGCCAGATGAGCTAATGCTTTGAGTGCATTTGATATGTGATGATTGTCACCATAAGAGGAAGAAGTAGAGGCCATAATTTCGTGTTTTTGGGTTGTGAATTATCATGTTGTATTATGTTTATGTTAGGAACATATAAAGTCCAAACCCGACCCGGCACTTTTAGGTGGACACACAAACTTTTCGGGTGACGTTGGTGTGAGTTTTATATTGCTAGCAATTTGGTATTTTGGCTTATGGTCATGGCTTATAATTTCATCCTTGTGTCAAAAACCTATCGACCCAAATATGACCTGATTTTTTTTTGTTTACATGGGCACAAGCACAAACATTTAGCTTTAATGTGTGTATGCATGTGCGTGAACATGCATCCATGCATCTGAGCATGGTGCTGTGGGAGATCAAGCATATGATATTAGGGTGACGATTTTGTGATTTATGTTCATATCGTGTCATTTCGTATTTGTTCCAAAACAGGTCTACCGGAGCACGAACTAACCTTTCATGTTAACTCAAGTGGACACGAACAGAATTTCCGGCCTGTTTCCATGTTGGGGTGTTGACGATCTTGTGATTCAAGGTATGTTTGTATCATGTCATTTCATGTTCGCTCCGAAAACAGGTAAAGCAGAACACAAACGGGTGTCTGACGTCACTTCAAGTGAACACGAAACAGGGAGTTTCTTGGGGATACTTTCGTGTTAGAATTATCCACAGTTTTTTCGTGTTGTTTCATGCCATTTTACGTTTATGTTAAGACGTGTTAACTCGGAAACGATCCCATCATCTGCGTGTCAGTTCGGGTCGATCTGAATACAGACTTCCATTATCGTGTTTCTTTTTGGGTTCTCATGATGTTTGAAGTTGCTACTTCTAAACGAGCCAAGCGATTCGCGGCTGGGCTCAAGTCATGGGGCTTTTTAAGCTTTATCGAGCCCCAATTAGACATGCTTCGCGGCACAAGAAGGTAGATAGATTCGGGTCGCTCTGTACATAGGTGTTTTTGTATAGTTTTATCGAGGCGGGGCGTCGTAAGGCTAGCTGGTTATTTTCTTGAAAGAGTTTTGAACCATAAAGAAACTTATCACCCTTTAATAAAAAGTTAAATATCATTTATGCATTTTCATTGAGGCTTTATGTAAGGGAGGATTAGTTAGATATTAAGCACATGAATATTATGTTCTGCCTCTTTGGTTAGGGTTCTAAAGGCTCCCCCACGCCATGCATGCACATGCATGCACGCACCCCTTCCCCCCCGTCCCCCCCACACACTTGCCTTTGTTAAAGATGAAATCATTAGTTTGCCATCAATTAGGTGGAAAGAAGACCAGTAGTTTCACTAAATCACAAGGAAATATTTTATACATTTCAATATATATATATATATATATATATATATATATATATATATATATATATATATATATATATATAGAGAGAGAGAGAGAGAGAGAGAGAGAGAGAGAGAGGATTTAGTACACACTCAAATATTTCAACCACCGCCTCTTGTCAGTTTATACCATTGCTCCACTGTTCAAATAGCCATCACCATCAAAACCACCTAAAAAAACCTAAAAAAACTCAATAAAACTACAAAATCAAACACACACACACACACACACACACACATATATATATATATATTTATATTTGGGTTTTTCTAGGTGATTTTGGTGACGGTAACAATGATTTTGACCAATAAAAAGTGGTTTTAAGTAATGAAATAGTGAAAGGTGATCATCGGTAGTTGAAATGGTAAAACCATACACAACAAGTTATTGAGTACGACCTTATTCATGATAAACTAAAATAAATCCATAATGGTCATTATTTTCAGAGTTGAGGGTGATCATAGCAACAGAAGACACTGTACAGCTTGAAAACAGTTGCATTTGCTTACTCATCAATTCGGTATCCATTGGAAAGAAGGCTCCTAAGGTGAGGAGTCCTTCGGGTTTTAGGTCGTAATGGAGACAAAGTCACTCAATCCGAGCAAAGTTTCCTCAAAAGAACAACAACAACATTGTTAGTTTTGTTTGAATGCAAACCCAAGTGCACCATATTATATGCCTCCTCTTTTCTATCACCATGCTTTGTTTCCACCTACCAAGTCATACGTATCTTATTAAGACCAGATAATATTTATTATTAACAAGTAAAACTGAAATGCGTGCACAAGCATGCATATGAAAACACTATCTTGAAGTTCCTTCTAGGGTGGTCCATTTTATCAAATTAAAATTTAGCATTTTAAGAAGCCTGTTGCAACTCATCTTGGTGGATGTCCTTGTCACTGAAAAATATAATAAAATAAATGAAGCGTCATTGAGTACGTGAGTCAAGCAGATATGTTAAACACACACGCACACACACACAAAGACATCTTCATATGATCCCCACTAAGTGGTATTTTATTTTAAATAATAGTCACTGAGATATTAAAATATATTCCACAAGAAATTTCTGGGAGAGAACTCATCTGATGCAATTGGGCACCCTAGAACAGGAGAATGTTGATGACTGAATCGATTCTTTAAATGGTTGGACATATCGAAAGGACCGGACTGTCTGTCCCCTTTTGGGGGCTTCCCCAAGGAGCCAATGGCCCTCCCAACAGTAGTCACTGCACACTTTGCGTGCTGTTTGTTCTTCCTATTTATACGTGAAGAAAGCACGAGAAACCAAATTTTGTTCACTAATTTTTTATTCTTTTACTAAAGCGAGATGTCTTTTGGAATCCATATATACATATATATGTATGTATATATATAAGAGAAAACTTGGTAATGTACAAGCTTATTCGTACTCAAATTCACTTAAAATATTTACTCAATTTGATTCACATGATTAATAGTCAATATCTAAAGTTAACAACAACAAACAACAACAACTAAGCCTTTTCCCATACTAGACGGGGTCGGCTACATCAGGGAGTCGATATCTAAAGTTAAAAAAAAAACTTTTCACTTTATATTTAATGAACATATACAATAAATATTTTTTAAATCAAATATCAACCATTAATCAATAGAAATGGTTAAGTAAATTTAAGCATTCCTGCACTTTTATATATATTATACTAAATATTTTTTAAATAAAATATTAATCATTAATCATATAAATATTGAAGTGGATTCAAGCAGTCCTTTACTCTCTCAATTATATATATATATATATATATATATATATATATATATATATATATATATAGAGAGAGAGAGAGAGAGAGAGAGAGAGAGAGAGAGAGAGAATAGCATAAAGAAAGTGGTTCTTTGAATAATTGGAAAGGACACATAAAAAAATGATTTTCAATAATTGAGAGAGGATTGCTGTCCACTGTTCCTTACTGCAATCAAAAGTCATATCACAACGACATCTGAATCCAACTTGTTTATAATTATTAAAGAAGAAAAAACTTCAGAAAAGCCCTAATAGTATCAGACATTCATGTAAACCTTCCTGGTTTGAAATGTATCTCAAAGAACTCACTGTACAAATAGAAATGTCACTGCCATCCTACAAGCCATAAAGATCTATCTATTCTGTGATAAAATAGAGCCATTTCAAACAAGTGAACTTCAAAGTGAATTTGTTATGCAACGCAAGTGGGGGAAGCTCTTTAATTGCCAGAAACCGGCAATCCGATCACATGAATCCGATGAAGATGCAGTTAAAATCTTAATCAAGGACTGTCTTCTTCAATATCAAACTAATGAGGTAGTTTTATAATGCAGTCATAAGGGGTTCTTTTGAAGGTTGCATAACGTAAAAACTGCACACTTTTACTATTTAACACCACAAGCTGGTAAATATTCGAAGGTTACCATGCTTATCGCCAAAAGCTGTACTGTAGTTTTGTAGTGCAAAATGACTCAAAGATCATCACCTCTAGATTCGATGCTTAAAAAGCAAAATGTGAATCTAGATATGATCTCCAAAGGCCAACCCAAATCTAAAGAAGCTCCTCATTCGTGATGTATGATCGGGCTGTCGGATAAAACGAGCTGCTCGTTGTTAAGCTCTTAGCTTCGACCCAATTCCAGAACCTAATGAGATGAGCCGAGTTCAACTTGTATAAATCAGAGAGATGACATGCAATGCAAATAAGGCTCGCCTGGTATCAAGCCTATGTAGTTGAGCATACATAACATTTACATGTTCTTTGCCATTATCCAAATAAATTTGGATGCACATGTAAGAAAAGCATACTAAGCAATTAATTAAATGTGTGCATGTCTTCTATGACCAAGGCATTTGATTTCCAATTAAAGTTCTATATAAAGTTAAGTTTAAACCTTTCTTGCTTACAGTCGAGCACGAGTTCATCCATTTTTAAGTGAACACCACACAAGAGGAACAAGAAGCAACCTTGCAAGACGAACAATGACGATCCCCTCACCTCGTTTTACAACCCTCATTATGTCTACAACTACAATAAGTGGCCCAAGATATTCGCAAACTCAGACCTTCTTCATCTTTAAAGTTAGGGAATATCATGTCGAAACACAGATGGAGATCACATGAATACTTGGAGAATTCTATGAACTAGATCAGGAAAAGAAGTCCGAAGCACCTGTCGAGGCACATTGTTGAAAGAAAATAATTTTGTTGCCTTTGTATTATTATGGAACCCAATATGAATCTGGGCTCTGCTTCGAAGCAGGATTCACCTTTCACCCTCTGCTTTAATCCATCCTCCGATAGTTTCGAACAATCCAACCAAAGCACAAGTTAATATAAGTGAAACTTCACATTGTAGGATCATAATTCGATTATCCAAGCCGGGTTACACAATTCTGCCCTGGTTTCTTTTCTTTACGTATATCCAATAATTTCTTACAGGTTTTCAGTTGCTAATATAATTTTTGAGCTAATGGTTACTTTATGGTAGTTTGAACTTAATAGACAAAAGTAAATAGGTTAATTTAAACTCGTATACAGATAGATACATGAATGTAACAAGCTCAACACCTATTCAATCTCTGAACACTTGTTTTCTCTATCAAAAGCAAGCTGGGTTTTGCAGAGTCGCAGACACCCTACGGTCCTACCAGATGTGCCCAGCCAGATATCAAACTCGACGTGTAGTGTAAAGCTTCTTTTGAATGGAAGCAAGAGTTAACAATTTGCTGAAAGCATATCAGTATATTTGCTGAAAAGAAAGCGGAAAAATGGAATATTTATCAACCACTAAAAGTGAAATTAGGTATATGGCAATTATAGTAAAGGAATATATGTCATTTGTACTTGTCAATCAATGTATGCACCAAGTCAGAAGATATATGAGATTGGCCATCTCTAGAATCAGAATCACTTTAAGCAGCTTGGGGGTCCATGTACCATCACTATCAGCCACCTATAACCTCATAGATGGACAAGGACATCACAATGAAATTCCATCACATAGGCTATTCTGAGCAAAGAATGATATCATTCTTTAGAGTGGAACAAATGCCTCAGGGATGGGCAGATCCACCAAGCACTACTCTTTGTGGTGACAATTCGCCGGATCCCATGATAACTCCAAAATTAAGTGTGCTTGGACGCGACTAGTAATGAGATGGGTCTCACAGAAGATTTTCTTGTAAGCTGTTCTGCTGCAACCTCCAACCCTACCTAACCTAATGTCATGAAAAGGCTTTGTTAAGGTACAAGCAATAAGAGAGAAAGACAATCATAAAAGCTGACTGAGTGCACAGGGCTCCCAATTCTAATCAAATTTTATAGTGACATTATTCACTTTATTCTGTAAAAGAAAGAGGTAAGACTATTGTATGATTAGTAGCCTCACTGTAAAAGGGAAGTAACTGCAGTTCAGCCAGCCATTTACAAATTAGGGTCATGCTCTAGATCCAATTCCAGATAGAGAAACCATATTAGAGATCTTTATTTTATTCGGCCCACAAGGGTTGGGGCCAGGCCAACCTAGCATGACCCATAATGACATCTTTATTTGCACTGCTCTATTTGGTTTCCTACTAATTTTTTGTTTGTATAGAGCATTGTGAAACAAAAGCAAAACTTGAATAGAATGTTTACTTGGAATAAGTGGCAACAATTTGCATATTTGCCTCAAACTAGGAATAACACAAAAATGAATGAAATTTCTAAGATGGTCTTGAGGAGTATATTTTGTAACTCTTGCATTAGGTTATTAAATATTATATGCCTTTTAGTAAAAGTATTGGGGTTGATGGATAATAACAAGAAACCATCTGTGGGCTAGCTTTATAAAGTCATGGCTATCAAGAGCAATTTTAATAGAAGAAAAGTGATTATGTGACCATATGAAAGATTATTATTAATAGATAGACTAGACAATTACATTAGCCAATTCATGATATAACTTACTACCTAAATCCAATATTTAGGTACTCTACAATATTTAAGAGGGACAATGAGGTTAATAAAAATATTATTGACTGTATATATAGATTGGTCCTTGATGAGAATAGAACATATGTTCTATATCAGAAGATGTAGATCTATGATAATTTTTTTCACTTGATGTGCTTGTTTGTAGGCATTTGCAATCGTATTAATATGTGCCCAAATAAACATAAATAATTTATCTTTATATTTAAGTTATAAAAAATCTTATATTTATAGTGGAATAAATCTTTATAATTGTTTTTTTAATTTAGATGTTTGGTGGAGTACCTTTGAAAGTAATAGTCCAAACCAAAGAGATTTTGCAATGAGGGTTTTAAGCTAATCATAGAGTGTAACTATTTACAAAAGAAATTTGAGTGTTTTTGAACACATCCAGACCAAAAAACACCGCAGGTTGGAACATGATCTAGTATTCATAGGTTGCAACATGCGGCTATGAGAGAGGTAATTAATGGATTAGTTATTAATTAAGTATTCAATTCAATGTTTTAATTTAAGTTTTTATTCTTGAACTTTTAGGCTTAGTTATTGTTGTTGTATTGTTGTAGTTATTAATTAAGTATTCAATTTAATGTTTTAATTTAAGTTTTTATTCTTGAACTTTTAGTTTTGATTTTTATTTACTTATTATTCTTTAACACAATTAAGAAACTTATCCTCAAGTAAGTATAAAGACTAATTTGATTCAATAAGTCTCGACAATTTTGATATATGGAAGATGATGAAACAAATGCACTCATAATGGAGAATACATTAAGTGGACTAATTTGGAAGGAGCACAACAATTTTCATAGGGGATGATGATATTGATTTTACTGTCGAAGGTGGTGATCTCGAAGGAGGAGAAGAGAAGAAGATTATTTATGTGATGATCCTTATTATATTATTTGATTCTTCTTTTTCAATTGCGAAAGTTGTAATTTTAAAGAATATTTGCTACTTGATGAAGGTTGTGCTTATAATTTGAATTAATAGTGAATGAGTGAACATTTACTCAAATTTTGATTTACGGGAATTGTTTAGAATTGTTCTTGAATTTTTCTATTTTTCTTATTAAAAAAAAATACAATATAATACACTTAATCTTGGTATAAACAACACTGCTATCAACTATCAACTATGTCTAAGCTATGAATATGCTTCACTTTTGGATACAACTCTATTGAATTGAGATTTTTTTCTCCCTTATAATGAAATCACCAGGCTCACGGAATGTAAAGCTTAAAGGCATTATCTGAATGAACTATTTACAATGTCATCGTACATGATACTCCTTTTTATAACTTTTCCTAAAGTAATATATCGACTCGCTTTCAGTGAGATATGTTTAAGAATCAAACCGATCACTGTGCCTTGCATGTCGCAACCAGTAAAAGCTACATACAGTTGCATGACAGTGGAGTTCAAGGTACATCAATGATCAAGGTATCTAAAGCTTAAAGGCGTAGTCCACAACCAACTATTAACAATGTTCTAGGACATGCAGTGGGGTTCAAGGTATCTAATGCTTAAAGGCATCATCCACCATGAATAATTAACAATGAATTAGGACATGCCACTCTTTTGTTCCCTTTTCTAAACTAATACAAGGGCTTGCTGCCAGAGGGATACGCTTAAGAATCTAACAATCACCCAGCCTTGCATGCTGCAACCAGCGAAAGCTACACCAACACTTGTAAGCCAGTGTGGTTCGAACCAGTAAAGCTCAACATCGTATGGACTTTGGGCCACATAGGAAACGCCCATGGTGTTGAATGGAGATGATACTCTCTGAAATATACAAAATTAAAATCATAGATGTACTTTAATCTGCTCAATCACAATAAAATGCAGCCACCAGGAGTAAGAAATGCACATTAGCCAACCTGAACTGATTTACATTGATAATGTTCCGTTCTATTGAAAACAATGGTTGCTTGAAGTTCCTTATCTTTGGGACTTCATAAAATTTGTCAAGTATCAGGGAGGACAAGAGAGGTCAATAAGAGAGCATGGTACTTATGGAGGACAAAAATAATTACCACAAGCAACCATCATTGATATAATCTGCAGTTTCTTACATCCGGTATGGTGAACATGATAGCATCCTTTACGACTTCTTCTACAGGTTGAAGGATTACGACTATTAAAATATCCACTTCACTGTAGCAATACAAAGTTGTATAGTTCTCAATTTATCACCAAACATGGAAGCATTCGAACTCGTACTGATAGCAAGTGGTGGCACTAATTGTACATGCAATTTTACTACTTTACCTAGCTTAGTCTGTTTTGCTGTTTAGCCATGCCTGTCTTTTTGCTTTTCTCCATGAAAGATTACGACTTCCCATGATCAAGATGGCTGAGATCTTCAAGGTCTGCTATCGCAAGCAGGTACTGAGTAAGCCTCACCAGCTCATCATCACTGTTACGATGTAGATGAGCTTTCCTGAAAGGCTTAATCACGAACCCATTTTGTGGATTCATGACAAAGTTTCTCCGGAGATGATCAAACATTATCGCGTTCTTTGAATTGTAATACTGCAACAAGCACAATTCTGTAAGCAAAAAGGCTGATGTGGAAGGCTTACACTGAGAGATGATTTCACAAACAGTACCTCTGGAAAGAGGGCCCATATCAGCCCTAGGGGCTTGCAGTCAAAGATACCATGTGAATGGGACTGGACAGTAATCATTGCTATGTGATCAAGAAGTGCCGTGATTTTATAGTGTGAACTGTGAAGCACACCAAGCTGTCTCTGTTAAGAAAAACAATATACATACATGCATGATAAAGTAATATGGAACAAATGTAAACATGCTCCATCATAAACAAATGCAATAAATCCAAAATAAGCCATAATCAAGTCATATAAAAAACAAAAACAAAAGCAAAATCAGAAGTTTATCTGTTCAAGTTGTCCTTACAGATTTATCTTAGAGAAATCAGCATTCCGCTATGAGTACCTATGTGTACCTACTCCTTCCAACCAAGATAAAATGCACACATAACTTGAGGAGCACATACCTTGCTTCGAGTTGATCTCGAACATGCCTCGATCGCTTATAGTTGGCGCAAAGAGACTAACCACGGGTAAATGGACTTGAACAACTCCACAAGCAGTAGACGAAAAGAGAGAGTGAGTGAAAACTGTGTGTTTAGGGAGGACCCCTAATCACCTATTTATAGAGTGCGTGTGTGAATTACGGATCATGGATCCAATCCAAACGACACACCGGTTTAGTCACAACTATCTCGAGTCATCCTCACAGAGTTGCCTTAGAGAAATCAACGTCTCGCTATGAGTATGTATCGGTACCTGCACCTTCCTCTCAAGATAAAACACACATATAACTCGAAGAGCACATACTTCGAGTTGACCTCAAACACACCTCATTCACCTATAGTTGGGACAGAGAGAGACTAACCGTGAGTAAATGGACCAGAGAAACTCCACAGGCAAAGAGACAAAATCAATAGATAGGAAGAGAGAGAGAGTGAAAACTATGTGTTTAGGGAGGACCCCAATCACCTATTTATAGGGTGCGCATGTGAATCACAAATTGTAAATCCAATCAAAACAACATACTATTTTAGCCGCAACGGTCCTGTCTTATCCATAATCGACCCTACTTATCTAGAACCGTCTCACCTTACCATATCCATGATCATGAAAAACTCTTAACCGTTAGATCAAAAAAAAATCATGAAAAAATATAGACCAAGACCCAAAGCCAAATCATAAACCCAAGCCCAACACAACACGCGCATGTGTGGTATAACATGTCCTCCCCAAACTCTTTGACGTAAGGTTCATGAGCTACCAAATATATAAAAGAACTAAGGGTTTGTCATATTTTTCACTTGATCATCTTTTGCAAAACCTCGTATGTTACTTTTCACACTTTAGAACTTCATATATTAATTAAATATTTAGGGATACCAACATGAATTAAATGTCATTAAATACATAGTCAATCCAACAATCCCCCACAAAGTCCCTAAGTGTAAAAGTATTCTCTTAACCCAACCATCATATTATACTTTCACTAATGATACCTTTCAGTTTGAACTGTTACCTAAGTTATCCAATATTACCCTTATAAGAACTAGGTAAACATATATCTTAATCCTCAACCTTTGGTTTAAAGGTGGCTATTGGTAACAACATAATAAAAGCTTATGGCATGATCTATTTGGGTGATACATTAATGGCCATGCATCCATATCGAGTATCATGATTGACTTTAGGAAACAACTCAATTCCCTTATTACAGCCATACAATGTCAATCATTTAGTTAGGTATTTCCAAGGATGTACTGCTAGTATCCTGTCGTAAGACTCGATCTCATTTAGAGAATAATCTCTTGATAAACTTGTGGTCATGATACTTATGTTTTCAGGAGACAAACACACATATACTAAAAGTATCACATAATACAAAGTATTATCATATTCACCCAACAACTTGTTACTAACAAATTAAACCTACTTCATGAGATCTCTACTCAATTAGGTTGCATTACCACTACTTCTAAATAAATCATGGGTTTCAGTGTCATCCCCAACCTCGATTTTTCAACTAAGGCTATTGATAAACTTTTAGTCAAAGGATTAACTGTGTTATCTTTGGATCCAACAAAATCTACAATCATGACCCCATCAGATACAAGAACCGTTACAAACTTCAGCGTGACTTAGATGTCACTTTATTGATTTTAGTTGTACTTGGAACTACTAATCTTAGAAATTATAGTCATGCTATCACAATGTACTGAAATTATAGAAAGCAACTTCTTTACCATAGTTAAACTGGACATAAGTTTTTTAAGCTATTTAGCTTTCACTTCAGTTGTATCTAAAGCATATAGTTTTGCCTCAAAGGTATAATAAACTAAAATAGTTTGTTTCTTTGATTTTCAAGTAACAGCATCACCACTCATAAGAGACACATATCCAATGATCCTATTACTCTTAGAATTCTTTGTTATCTAACTACTATCACTAAATTCTTAAAGAATAAAATGATGTTTACCGTAATATAGTCCAAGGAAAATCATTCATTTTATATAGTGAAACACTCTGTGTAGAGCTTCTCAATGAGTTTTATTTGGATAACCGATGTATATACTCAACTTACACACAACAAATACAATATCTGGTAGTGTACAGTTGGTTAGATAAATCAAATTATTAATAATATGAGAATATCGTAGTTGAGACATATGAATACCACTTTCATTCTTATACAAAGCCTTAGATGAATCATATGAGGACTTAACATGTTTACAATTTGTATATCTAAATCTCTAAAATTTTCTCAACATAATGAGATTGAGATATTACTATATTATTAGTAGACCTTGTGCAAAATCACATCAGCAACACCCATTTACTTCATCTCAAACTTATTACATAAGAATGACTTAGTCTCATTTATTATTCTTATGTCGGAACCAAACAACAATATATCATCTACATATAGATAAAGAATGATGAAAACATTATTGATCGACTTGCAATAGACACACTTATCATAATCATTAGAAATGAAGTCAAAAGATGATATCACATAATCAAACTTTTTATGCCATTGTTTAGGAGCTTGTTTCAAACTATATAATGATTTAACAAGCTTACATACCTTAGACTCATTCCTACGAGCCACAAATCCCTCTGACTGATCCATATAAATTTTCTCATAGAGGTCACTATGTAGAAAAATAGTCTTTACATCCATCTGATGGATTGTGAGATCATATACGAAGGACAGTGCTATAAGCATTCAGATGGTGGTCATTCGAAAAACTAGGGAATATGTATCAAAGTAATTTATTCATTACTTTTGTATATATCCCTTAACAAATAATCTAACCTTGTACTTATTGATTGTTCTGTCAGTATTCAGTTTCTTCTTAAAGATCCACTTGCAACCCATAATAGAACTAGGAGGTAAATCCACCAATTCTCAAGTACCATTGTAAAGAATTAATTGGATTTCATCGCTAACGACTTTTTTTCAAACTTAGTATCGACTGAAGTCATAGCCTGCTGAAAGATTATAGGATCATCCTCAATATTGAAAGTAATAAA
Source organism: Brasenia schreberi (assembly GCA_036023115.1). Lineage (NCBI taxonomy): Eukaryota > Viridiplantae > Streptophyta > Magnoliopsida > Nymphaeales > Cabombaceae > Brasenia > Brasenia schreberi. The sequence continues at coordinate 18,976,330 of JAYKKT010000066.1, forward strand.
GTCACTTCTAAAGTCCTTTTGATATCCTAAGCTATTTACTTATTCTTGAAAACAACACAATCAAGGTCATTCCGCACATTTGTCATCCTTTTTATATGATTGAAAATGAAACCAATAATAGGATCAAAATCTCTATAAGATGCACTTTGGAAAACTGCAATATTCATACGAAACACATTATCAAAGAATATAGCATCACAAAGCTCAACAATTTTATTAACGCCTATGAAAGAAACATCAAATATAAAGATCAAGAATTTATATGCATAACTTGTCTCTACGTAACCTAAAAATATAGCATACACAATTTTATGTCCCAACTTCTTTCTTTTATATTCAGGGATGAGTACTTTCACAAGACACTCCCACACTTTGAGCTGTTTGAAACTAGTCTTTTGACCCTTTTACAGCTCAAAGAGACTACTTTTCTTATGCTTATGGAGAACTCTATTCAGAATATAGCAAGTTCGTATTCAAAGTTTTTCCCATATATAGTCATGTAACTCAGAACTTTAAAGTAAAATATTAATTATATCACAAAGGGTTTTATTCTTCCGTTCAATTATCCTATAGGCTGAGCATAATACAGAACAATAACCCCTATCCTGTAGTCAGGTAACTCATGAACAATATTGTTATTTTGACAGTATACTTGAAAAAGATTTGAGGTATACTCTCCTCTCTTATCAAAGATTAATTATTTAAGTACCTTGTATGTTTGAGTTTGTACTTTATTTCTAAATATTTAAAAATTTTCTAACCCCTATCATGCATAAAATCCTAAGAATTTGCTACTTTTATGTAAGTAAATATAATAATATCTACTACAATCATCAATAAACATGATAAAATATCTTTTGTTATTTCTTGTAGTTATTCTATTGAATTCACAAATATCAGTATATGCACTAAATCTAAAATCTTAGATTTTCTTTCAACCTTATAAAAAGGTTTTCTAAGTTGATTTGATTGCACACATATATCACATTTGTGTTTTCTATCTATGATAATTTTAGGGATAATATTTAAATTCATCATTCTTTTCATGAAATCAAGGTTTACATGACCCAACCTAACATGTCACATATTAGATGATTCAACATTACACACAAAAGAAGAATATAAAATATAAGTAGAAGCTTTATTATCATTAAAATTTATACAAAAATCATTAATTGATCTACATGAATTTTAAATAGATCCTCTACATCATACAAATAACCCTTCTTAGAAAAATATTGAGTACTAAGTCATATAATAATTACTTTATTACATTTGTAATACAACCTTAATACCTCCCAAATTAAAGTAGGACCATTGAGGATATTCAACAAATAATTGGAATGTGAACTCCCTCAAGAGTTACAACTTTTCTCGAAAGAAACTTAAAGTCTACATGTCCTTTGCCCTTGACTTTTAACAGTCAAATGATCCCCTAAAGTCACTGTTTGCTCACAAACGGCCTGGTAAAAGATAAACAGAGATTAGTTAGCACATACGTGCACATTATCTCCAATATCTACTATCAAATACTGTGCCACATAAATAAAAAGGAAATATGGTTTAATGGATATATACCCATCACTAGCAGGTGTAGTAGTCACCACCATATTGACCATATCTCCTTCAGCGTCACAAGTTTCTTAGCTTTCTTTGAGGAATAGTCCCTTGCTCAATGTCTAACTTAATTATAAAGCCACAACAATTTATTTTTGAGTTTTTTTTGGATCTAATCTTTTTATTTATGCTTTCATTGTTTTTCCTTATGATCACTAGGTTATTTCCTTTCAACCGTCAAGTTAATCATAGAGGTATTGTCTACAAGCATAACGAGTTTCTTACTTGTATACACTTACTCTATTGTTATGTCTACCATTAGATCATCAAGGTTATCTTACCCTTCTTATGCTTGAGATCTAGGTCGAAACCCTCCCAAGACTTAGAAAATTTCTCTATAATAGACATAACAATAAACTTATAAGAAAACTCCATTTCGGCTTCTTTTAGACCATTACATAAAAACTGAAACTCATGGGCCTGTTCGATCATAGATTTTCCCTCTACTATGACCTTAAGTATTGTATTTTTTATTCAAGATAGCCCATAAATCTTTCGTTGTTGTGGAAGGAAAAGAACTATATTTATCAAATAAAATATTTGATAGCGTCGATAAAATATAACAACAGTAGAAGGTATCCTTCTCCTTCTACTCAACGATTCTATCCGAGCTTTTGAGATAAATATCATCGGGTAGGAGACAATCTGACTCGATGTACATATACAAGCCTAACATGGTTAACCAAATTTTTATACGTTGTTGGCAAAATTTAAAATATGGATCGACAAACTTTTTCGACATGAAGGTCGAGTCGACCTTAGGTTAGAGGGTAATAGACGCGGATATGTTTATTACGGTAAAAAATGATTTCTCTAATTAGGAAAAACCATAAACATACATGCATAATAAAGTAATGCCACAAATGTAAATATACCCTAATAAAAAAACAATAGCTGCATATCCAAAATAAGCCATAATTAAGTCGTCGGAAAACAAAAGCAAAAGCAAAATCAGAAACTTATCTATGTGAGTCGCCCTTATGAACTTGTCTTAGATAAATCATCGTCCTGCTATGAGTATGTACGGGTATTTGCATCTTTCTCCTAAGATAAAACACATACAATTCAAAGAGCACATACCTGGCTTCGAGTCAACCTTAAACACGCCTCAGTCGCCTATGGTTGGGGCATAAAGACTAACCACGAGCACATGGACTGGAGCAACTCCACGAGCCGAGGGATGGAACCAGTAGACGAGAAGAGAGAGAGAGAGTAAAAATTGTGTGTTTAGGAAGGACCTAATCACTTATATATAGGGTGCGCATGTGGATCATGGATCATAGATCTGATCCAAATGATGTACTATTTTAGCCGCAATTATCCCATCTTATCCGAAATCGTCCCACCTTATCCCTAATCGTGACTATAAAAAACTCTTGACAGCTATATAAAAAGTTTTTCGTCTAAAAAGATACATGAAGACCCAAACCTTATCTCTATTTGTGATCGTGAAAATCTCTTTACCATTAGATAAAAAGTTTTTTGTACAAAAAGATATATCAAGACTCAAACCCAAACCCAAACCACAAGTCCAGGCTTAGCCCGGCTCAACTCGCCATGCATGTGTATGGTATAACATGTCCTCCTCAATACGTTTGAACTAAGTCCATGAGCTACCAAATATATAAAGGACTACTAATTTGTCACATGGGACTAAACTTTATTTCTTTTTTATCATCTTTTGCAAAAGTCTTTCATACTTTTATATTTTAGGACTTTCACATATATTAATTAAATATTTAAGGACACCAATTAAATGTGATTAAATGCACATTCAATCCAACACTCTCATCTTGAGTTCAACCCACTTCCTACTCACAAAAAGACGATAATCATTAGTACCACACCCAATTCACCAAAGATAAATATAGTAAATTAAAAGGAAAGTAACACAGAGAAAAGGAGAGTGCTGCATGTACTAGTTGCACAGACCAAATAATGATCTCAGAGTAAACTTAAGACAAGAATTCGTGGGTATCTTAAAATGAGCAGGAAGACAACATAAAAGAGAGAAACTACGGGGAAATAAGAGAAACAGTTATGAATACTAACATGGCCTCATCAACTCTAGGGGATTCTCTGCTGTGGATCGGTGATCAAATAGAGTATAGTCAATATCAAATCAAGCAGCTTCTTCCATTCACGGCATGGGTTTAGTTCGATCTGCTTTATCCAAATGAACATTTCTGTTTTACCTTACACAAATGAGCAATAGCTAGCAACATAATTGAATCTTGTTCAACAACCTCTAACATCTAATATCATGTCCAGTTACAACTATCAAGCACCTTATGATTGATACAACATATATGCTTTAACGTAATGCAAACCTAACAAGTAAGCAAATACATGCAAACAATAAAACAAAGGAAGCAACATTTTCCTCATTGGGACATGGGATAAGACCAGGGTAGAGTCAAGGTTTTGCCTTTTCCTTTTCCTACTGAAATTCATGCTAAAAGGTACACAACGTATCTCCTCTAGACTTTTTCCTCTAAATTGGATGATTGCAGTATCCTGAATTAGCATGTTGGCCTACTGAATGGGGAGCAAGGGCACATAAACAATGACCCACAGTTTTGCGGACAAGAAAACAACTTAATGGCAAGAAAAATGTAGATTTAGAAGATGAACAATAAAAGCTACTTTTAATAAAAAGAAAACATCTTAACAGCAAGAAAAGTCATTAGACTAAGTTTAGAAAATTAACGATAAGAGAACTCTCATCAACACATGCAGCATATCCTTGCCGAACTCATTAGACCTACACCGATTTCACTGAAGTATGGTGGGTGCGGGGTGGGTCTAATTTTCACTTCACCCTTACCCACCCCACCCTAGAATCCTCTTTACACATCCCGTCTCGCCCCCTCACTCCCTCCCGGGGGTCTGGGAAGATCAAATCTGCACCCGCCCCTCACCCTTCTGTTCAAACCCAGCCCTACCTTGCTTCAACATATAAAAATATTTTTTAAGAAAAATTAATTAGTATTATATATTTTACCCCGCTTGCATGTAAAAATACTTATAAGCATATATATATATATATATATATGTATATATATATATATATATATATATATATATATATATATATATATATATATATATATATATATATATATATATATATATATATATATGTATATATCAGGGTGGGGCAGGGCAGGTCTACCTTACACCCGACTCGGCCCCACCCCGCTTGCAGGTCTTTCCTTTCTCGCTCTTCCCTGCAGCGGAATGGTGTTTTTTCCTTGAGAATCCATCTCACGTGGGGGCGAGTTTACCTTAAACCTGATCCCGCCCCCACCTTGCTGGCGGATCTTTCCTTCCTTGCCATTCTCTGCAGCAGGACAAGTTTTTTTCTTGAGAATCTGGGCGGGACAGGTAGGAATTGATTCGGCCACCTCCATTTTCATCACCATCACCGACCTTGTCGTCATCACCATCCAGTACATCTTGCCACCATGAGATGGGTTCGATTAACAAGGGCCTTTTGTTGTGACATAAACAGGATTCGATTCCCATGACTACCATTCAAAGTTCTCACAAAAAAATATTAACCTCGAGGTTCGAAGGTGGGAGTTTTAGCTGCCTCCTTTGCAACTAAGTCTTCACTGATGGAGTTTTTTTCTCAGTTATGAAGAACAAACTGCTGAGTGTAACAAATAATCAAGTAATTACCGAATTAGCTGAAAATGATCCACATAGTTTCCCTTGCGCTCTAGGCTTCCATGTGTTTATCAACTCCAAAAAGTAATGTATGTTAATAGTTTGTTCGTCATCAATGCCCATATGTATCCATCATCGTTGCCTTTATATGATATGGTTGTTACATATGAATATGCAACTGTTGTATCATACATAAAAATAAATTAAGAAAACTAAAAACACTAAATCTATAGAATAATCCAATTGAACTCAAAAACCAAAAGTACACTATAGGAGACCATAACAGTAACATGATGCATGATAATTAAGAAATATCTCTCTCCCTTTCTTACTATAATCACACACACACACACACATATATATATGAATCTAATATGTTTGTCATTTTATATGCTTGCTCATCCCTTGAAAATATGAACCATCTATTTTAAAAAACTGATGGCTGAGTTTACAAGCAAAAAGTGCACATGGAAGCTAAGTGTGGTTGTAAGAAGTAAATGTGGTTGAGATTTTTAAAGATATGATAACTATTTTTTCTATATATGTGTACATATATATATATATATATATATATATATATATATGTGTGTGTGTGTGTGTGTGTGTTATTCACTTGTTGAAACTTTTAATAGAATACTTTAGACCCAAGAAGAAAAAGTTGCATATCATACTCATTGATTTAAAGAAGGCCTATGGTATAGTATCAAAAGATGTTTCTTTGAAGAGTTTTAGAGAAGAAATTATTTCGTTATTATATATCAAACTTTTATAGGACATATATGATTGTGCAAAAACTTGTATTAAGACATGAATGAATTATCAATTTCTTTGATGTTAATATTAAATTATATTAGAGGTCAATACTAAGTTCATACTTATTCACTTTGGTTATAGATAAGTTAATGAAACACATCTAAATTAAAGTATCTTGGTGTATGTTATTTGTAGATGATATTGTGTTGGTGAAATAGTTAAGGAAGTTGACAAGAAACTTGAGTTGTGAGAAAAACATTAGAAAGAAAGAGTTTTAGATTTAGTAGAGTGAAGATTGAATATATGAATTGTAAGTTTGATATTTTCATTGAAAATAATGATATAGAAGTTAAAATTAGTAGATATTGCCTCATTTAAAAGAACAATTTAAGTACTTAGGAAGATTGAAAGCAACAAAAAAATTGATGGAGATATTATATGTAGAATCAAGTTGACTAAAACAAAAAGGTTTATTAGGTGTTTTGTGTGATAAGAAAATACTACTAAAGTTAGAAGGCAGATATCACAAAGTAACACTTAGGCTAGCAATGTTATATAGTATATAGTGTTGAGAATCATTAACACATACCAAACATGTATGTTGCAAAAACCAAAAAATGTTGAGGTGGATGAATGGTCATATAAGGAAAGACCGCACCCGTAATGAGGTTATTAAATAAAAAGTTTGATAAAATTGATAGAAGATAAATAAAAGAAATCCATTTAAGATGGTTTTAGATACTTGGAGAGGTGATAAAAGGACACACTAGTAAAAAAAGTATATAAAACCATGAATATTTTAAAAAAGTTAGAGGAAAAGTATTGAGAGAAACTATTAAACATTATATGACTTTCTTAAATAACTACTACTATATGAAGAAAGATCATGTGGGTCCATGTAACCAACCCCACTAAGAAAGGCTTGGTTGTTAGAGTGATTGTTCGGGTGGACATAGTCTCTCATCTACACTGTTTTATCACTATAGATGATAACAACAAAGTGTCACCCTTATCACATAGGGACCCCACAATGTGCACTTAGTTGGTGCCATTTGGATTGCCCATCACAACAGCGATCCGATGGTGTAAATGAGAAAATAGGTGCACGCGATGCATAATCTTGCATAAATATTTTCACCGTTTGGATTGACATGATTATCGGTGAAGATTTGAATTAAAAGTATCATTGTTATTTTATATGTTATACCTAAATGTTTTTTGTTTTAGCATTTTAATTGTTTATGTCAAAGATCGAAAAGTGAAAACATTTATACAAAATTATGCACAGAAAGATATTTCATATATATATATATATATATATATATATATATATAGAGAGAGAGAGAGAGAGAGAGAGAGAATAGTGCATGCATACACTCATCCATTTTATATAAATATACGGAGAATAATTCATGCATGCAAAATCTCCTTAAAGATCTCAACTCTTCAAATCAACGATTGAGATCTTTAAAGAAAATAGAAAAATAGTACCACTAGGTAGGTACGTTTAATCTGTAAGGATCGGAATGGGGTAACTCGTTGGTGTCTCTGGACAGCTCGTTGGTGTCTTTACCGCCACCTTTTGGGTGGAAAGCATGTTTCTCGTTGGTGTCTTTCCTGTTGTTACGTTACTCATTGTGTATCGTATGATACAGTTGACCTGGAAAGCATTCATCTAAACATATCAGAGACAGCTAAGGGATAGATATTGATACAGTCGACTTGGAAAGCATTCATCCAAACAGATCAGAGACAGCTAAGGGATACCGCAAAGCCGTAGAAAAGATTTCCAGTGTTTTTAATTCAAGTTATAAGTTACTTCGGTTCATGGTGCAACAATGAGAGACCAGAACAACACTCAGCCAAGAACGCTTGGCTGATGAATATGTACAACGGATGCCATTGAAACAATGAAAGTAAACTCCCAGGTTGCACTCAAGCTGCTATTGAGTTGCCATATTCAAAGACAAAACCATGCCTTTTCTCTTCACAGGAGTAATCTATCTCGGGCTCCATTTCTGGCGCCAAGTTCTGAACTTGTTTTGAAGGAGCAGGTGTAGCAGCAGTCTGCATTGGAACTATCATAACTGAGTGAGCTGTGCTACGCACAGGAATTGGCACGGCTTTTGGCATTCTGTTCTCCTCATCAATGAAACAATCATTCTTGACTGGCGTGTTGCCAAGACTGTTCTTAGCCGAAAGATTCTGCAACTTGTCATTGAGTTCATCGAGACTTGTGGAATTGGACCTTGAAGAAAATGAAGACACAGGGGAAAATGGCATTCTCTGCATAACCAGTGGTGCTTCAGTTTCCTGAACATTGGAGGAGATCGAGTATTATTACCTCGTGTAAAAACCATCAACATCAGAGTCTCTCCTTCCTGTACTCAATTAGGAGGAAAGGAAATAAAAGAGATCAAATATTAAATACATAAATGTCAAAAGTTCTAAACAAAAATAACAGTTGGTAACATATTGATCGTGCGGTGGTCCAAAATATCACGATTTTGTGGGAATTGGTAATAGTAAATAACACTATGATCACAGGTGAGTTGCATAAAAATCAAATACCGAATTTTGTTCTTACCTGCAGATACCGCACCAAAGTTATCTCCATTTTGATTGTGAGAGCCATCAACCTTCCTCATTTGCCTTGTTGCACCAGCATTGCAACGGCTTGATGACTTTGAATGTGAAAAGTCAAGGTGGTGTGGCTGCATTTGCGTCATTGCACCTCCAAGAGAAATCCTCCGATTAGCACTTCCGTTGGAAGTTCGTGGCATTTTTCTAGCACTCAATTGCTTTGAAGGGCTTGGTTTTGAGCCAAAAAGCACTTCTTGCTCTGTTATAAGCTGTCCCTGGAGTCGCATTTGATCCTGTTTTCAAACGCTTGCTACTTGATATAGTTTAAGATGCATTATGTGACTTTAAGGATACAAATAAGCTTCTTACCCACTGCCTCCGACGCTCTTGCTCCTTCTCCCGTCTTACTATGGTTTATTCTTCCAGCAACGACAGAAGACGCACCTGTGAGCACAAAAGCAATAGCAAAACCATTAAAAGAGTGACAGAAGTTGGGTTGGCTATTGTTCTGGATCCTGGTTCTGTCAACATGGTCAGAACATTCTTTCGTGAGTTTGGGCTCAAGTATATCAGTTGTTCATTCAAATCCTTGTTTTGAAAATAACTGTCTTCATATAGATGGATGAACTTACACCATCATAGGTGAACTCCATGCCTTTTTCTCTCTCCCAAGATGTGTCTTGGCTACCAAAGTTTCCACCATTGCTGCCCAGCATAAGTCCCAACATAAAAAAGAAGGAAAAAATGTGAGTTCCGAAAAGGTTCCAAGATAGCTTACAGCATGACGGAAAAAAATTCCAGGGAGTTCTGATCAATTAGGCCTGTAACAAGTAAAGGGCTGTCCAGATACACACATATAACAGAAAATATCCAAGTCTTTTAATAACTGCCTTTTTCGAAATTTGTTCTACTAAACATCTAGGATACGCACCTGCATTTTACATCAAACAAGTTCATCTAGTGAGAATTACCTGGTAATTTGTTGACTGTTGCACGAGCCTTTTCAGCTCGCTTCAGCGTTAGATGTGCACCTCTGCCGGCATTGTATCGATTCTCATCCTGCACAAGGTTAACTTTTCAGATTTGTAGGGTGGCAGTGGAAATTGTAGTTTAGGCTTTTCAAGTTAGCATTTTCCTCACCCTATCGTACTCTTCAAGCCAATTTTCTTCCTCACAAGCCGTCAACCATTTATCTACTTTCTCAAGAATTTCTTTCCCGCTAAATGCTTCCTCTTTGGCTCTAGCTACATGAGACTCCAGTTGCTCTAAAACAGAGGCAAGATCTATTTCCCCTGCATAGGGATCACATAAGCCATTAACAGATTACAAAAACTTGAGCATTGGAGCAACTCACAGTGTTTTACAGAAAACAGTAGAAACTTATGGCGTTACTTCTGCCTCAACCTGCATAACATTTTATTTCTCCATGGATTCTGAACCACATCAAATAAAAAAAAAGTATAATCCTTATTATACTCAAGTAACTTATAACTCACACAATTGATGAAATCCACGGACAAGGTGTTTGGTTCAGTTACTTCATGTTCTGATGCAGCTATGTTACAAGTAACATTCTGAAACATCTGTTGCTCTTCGATAGGTGTATCCATCAAGAACTTCCCATAGTTGTTGTATAGCAACAGCCAGACCTGCTGGAGGGTATCATTACTTACACTCTTAGATCCTTCTGAGGCCCCTAAACTGGGATGAATTCCACTGACTGTCTGCTTAAAGTCGAAACCAAGCACTGAACAAAGAGAATTTAAAAGTGTACAGGTGCTCCTGGACCTTCTTAAGGCGACCACTCTTGCATATGAAAAGAAGATACCAGCATCATTAGTAATAGTAATAAAAAGCATCAAACAGAGATGTTGTAAATTGATGAAATGGTAGAAAAAATGAAGTAGAAGTAAGAATTATTGACCTTCTCAATTTATAGAAGTGCATGCAGCTGTCTGTGCAATTCTTCAAGTTTTCTCAAAGAAGGATAAACCTCAGTTTCATCTACAATGGCTGGAATATTACTCTCTGGGACCATAAATCTGTTGTGGGAGATACTTTGAATCTGTTCTTAGTAAACTTCTATAAAGTGATTTTTACGCATCAAGACTGTCACCTTTTCTGCCTTCTCCTCCAACTGCGGAAGAATTCTTGCGTGCTCTTCCTTCAAGCTTCCAGTATTTTGATCAGACTAGACAAATGAGAAAGAGACACAGAGTACCAATCCTGTGTGTAGTCCTAGCAGGATAACAAAATTATCTTGACATAAAAATCTCAAGGAAAATAGCAAATAATTAGTCTTTTTAAGCTGTGCATACAGGGTGGGGATCCATAGGCATGCAAATTTTACCATTCAAATTATTGTCACACAGGGAATGATGTGCATTAAACACAGTTTCATTTAATCTTAAGCTTCTTTTTTCCACGCCCAAAAGAACAAGTAAATAAGCAATTCATAAAAAATATCTAACCTGCCTACGTATGTACTGAATACTCTCCCATTGCTGAACAGATGGCCTGGGAGTTCTGCCTCACAATCTGTAATTGCACTGCCATAATTGAGCTCTAGACAAATTTGCCTCGATCAACCTTTCCTTCTGTATACTTCTCAGACACTCTTGTTCAAGCTCAAACAGCATTCTATCTCTGTCAGTCTCAGACTCCCCCACTTCATCCCATATTGTCTACACTCAGAAAAGGCATGAAGTACATCACTAAATGCAGAAAGGCAGAATTAGTTCGATACTGAGAATAGGTACACTATAGAGTACCTGAAGCTCATACAGTAATGACCCACAGGTTGTTTCCGCTTGCAGTAGCTGGTCATTTTGGTATTGTGCCATACCGAACTTGAAATTTCATGCAATAACACCCTGCAGACACATGCAGTTTCCTATCAAATAGTGCACCATGATCCTCAACAGACACATATTCACTTTTAGTGATTAGTTTTATTGTACCTGAAATTTTTAGTATAAAAATTCAGACCACAAACTTATTGCCAAAACCATACCAACCTTTTCCCACACTAACTGGGGTTGGCAACATGGAATCTAAGTCGCTGTTGAGCTTGATAAATTGTCATATAAGCATTTAGCCCAAGAAAGCGAGATCACAACAGTATATTTTTCTCTGTATTCTTCACGGTTTATGCATTTAGAGATGATTTTATAAACTTGTTGGTGCCTCATTGTCTTTTAATATTGACTTAAAGCTTTATATTAATGTGCTCATTTCTTTACAATTTTTGGGTAAGAATAGTAGTGGGACGCTTGACGTCCTGGGAAGTCCTTACGCTTCACCCTCTAGCAAACCCTACCTAGGGTGGGAAAAGGCTTGGTTAAAGTTAAGTTATGCTCATCTCTTATTTATTTTTCATAATCATTACTTTCAATTTGAATCAATTGTCTAAATCAAAAGCACTATTAAGACAATTTCCGTATGTAACAAGGCAAACGTTAGTCACCACATGAGCCAAATGCTTATGCGTTTCAAGAATTCTCTTCAATAACCAAAAAACAAAACAAAGGTAAACATAAAATTCTTACAAACACGAAAAGGTTAGAAACCTCTTAGGGTTTCGGGTACTAAAAAACGCTTGATCTTTAATTCTTGCGTCTTTTTCCAAATCTACAGTCAAAACTTTATTCAGAACGAAGCGCATCAAATTTTCCTTTATTGGTGTAATACAAATCTTTTGAATCTATTCATTTGTTTCAAATAATATCGGCAAGCCAATCCCAAGTAATTCTTCATGCGGCTGCAATCGGATTTCCTCATCACTTCGGGAATATGAGAAATCAAAATATATATCAAAACTAACCTTTCCCGCACTTAGGTGAGGTCTGTTGCACCTACTCTTAATCGTGATTCCTATGCATCTTAGACCATACCCACATTTAGATTCCAAAGACACGATGTATAGGAGACCCCAATGGGATTGTCACCAAGTGGTATAATGAGCATAATTGCTATATAAAACCAAATAATTCCATCTTTAAAAAGCAGACTATGCTACCTCAGTACCTCTTGTTGAAAACCCCTGATCTTTGTGCTAGTTCTTGGAATATTAATCCCCAATTTGTGCAGATTCCTCTGTTTTCCTGTCAGATTTCAAACATAAGAAGCCTCGAAGAAGAAGGGGAGAGAGAGAGAGAGAGAGAGAGAGAGAGAGAGAGAGAGAGAGAGAGAGAGAGAAAGAGAGAGAGAGAGAGATTACCTTCTTCTCCTTTTTCTTTGCTAGTTTCTCGTTTTGCTTCTGCTGGCGAAATCAGAGAAATCGCAACACAGAGAACACGGAAATTGAATATCGAAATATGAAGAAGAGCGGCAGAAAGATTTCAAATAGGGAAGAGAGGTGTGTGGGCCCCACTGACGGTCATATTCTCCTTCGGCCTGTTCCTTCGCTGTTAAACGCCGACGCTACCGACGGTCAACTTCTTCTTTAACCATTTAGGCAAATGACACAAACGCCCTTGCATTTTGTCCATAGAACGATTCACGACTCTACTTCCCACGTTGACCTGACTGAAGATCTCATGCAGCAGACGGGAGCCCTCCTACGCCGTTCATCACAAGCCATGGACGGTACCGGATTACTAGTGGATCCCGTACAGAGGACGTTTGACCTTCTGTAGGAAGGGCATGAAGAGAGTCCAAAATGGACGGCTGAGAGCAAAGCTATGCTCATCATGGGCGCGGATGCCGTTCAACTTCAATTTCGTTGACCGACCGAGAAGCGGAACCTTGGCCGTGATCCTAGTTTAAGGCCGCTCCTCATCAGATATGATCAGATACGTAGTTACATAATCATTTTATATATTATTATGTTATGCTAACATTCTTATATACTAACATCTCAATCATTTCTCTTTTGTGATAGATGATTGAGATTTGAATCTATAAAATAAAAAGTACTTATACGAATAAAATATATCAATAAAAATTATTTATACTTTTATTTTATAAATTCAAATTATTTATATAAAGAGAGTGTGTGTAATTGAATCTTGCTCACCACGCACACATGTCAACTTATGTTTATCCATTGCATTTGGGTGATACAAGTATAATAAAACTATTCTTTAAAATAATAGGTGAACAAGATCCAATTCTCTCTCTCATGTATATATATATACCACCTTTGACATTATTTATACATTATTCTTGAGTGGTATGAGCGTAATATAATGTTCAGCACAATTTTTCAAATCCTTTAAAAAATTAAATTACACACATATCACTGACAAATCATTGGTGAACATGTCAAAGGTGGATAGAATCTAGTTTTCTTATATATATATATATATGAGAAATTGATGCCTACAAACCACCTTTGGTGCAAGTCTATCCACACCCCTCTTAACCTTTAAATCACAAAAACGACATTTTGCTTTATGAATGTGCATTTAGAATACTTTTTCCTCTTTGCATGCACCAACTATATATATATATATATATATATATATAGATAGATAGATAGATAGATAGATAGATAGATAGATAAAGAGAGAGAGAGGCTCAAATGGACAAGCTTTTCAAGTTTACGCACAAAAATATATATCATTGATTTTTGACTTATTTTGGCAAGAATCTCATTTCTAATAAGATAGTACAGTAAGGGGAAATCTTCTGGTTCCACCTATCCTCTTTAAAACTATCGGGCTGGTTTGAAAGGTCGATTTTCTATATTTTAACATGAACCAATGCCAATTTGGTTCACATTTCGACTCCTTGTTAGACCTATACATGAGGCACTACCCTTTCGGGCGATCACCACCGGCCATCCTGGTGGCAATGGCTTCTTAGGCATGAGATCTTCAAAATCTCTTAGCTTAAATTTTTTTATGAGCTTCTCATTCAAATACTGCGCCTAAAGTGGAGGTGTTTCCATTAAATGATTATGTTTACCATGCTATTATGTTCTGTGATAGGGAAAAGTGGAAGAAGCTAGCTCCGAGCATTCAGCAAGATCAGACATCGAGCTAGCTGGTACTAATTACTCCATATAATTTTAAATTAATAAAGGATTTCATGGCAAGCTGACCATGCACATACCAAGATAGATACCAATGTTTAAAAGGGTGAGCCCTAGATCTAAGTTTTTTTTGGGTGAAGCCTACTTATATTTCGGGTAAGTTGTACTTATATTTTTATTTTTACAAAGCACTTGTTTTTTTCTATATACAATGGTGAACTAAAAAAAAATCAGATTTCGAGTGCATTTATCTCACGTTGTCTTAAAGTGAGTTTGCCATATATTAGTGTAAATAAATGATGGTTTCTAATAAAGATTAAACAGAGTAAGCACCTTAAAACCAGATCAAAAGATTAACAATTGGTTTTTGAATAAAAAATTACTGAGAGGATTAACCGATGTGCATGGTAAATAGAGTACGTTAAAGGCATGAGCCTTCAGCTTTTACTTTCAACTCTTCAAAAAAAAGCTTTAAATTCAAGTTTTCTTTTTTGTGCTAGCAACAAAGACAAATGCGAGGCCCACAAGTGCAAAAGCTCATGTTGGTAGGGGGTCAACTCACAAGGTTGAAGGGCATGAGTTCAATATCTGGGGTGTGCATTTTCTTCAGCCTCCCCAATGTACCAAAGAAAAAGAAAAAAAAAGAGATGGTTGGTCCTACTATGCAAGACGAGGGAGCCACTATTCGGGTCTTGCGGTGCACTCGTGGTAGTGATGGTTCCTAGGATGTCAATGGGTCCGACTCATGTCTGAATTCTATCAATGAATTCGGTAACCAAAACATGATCTAACAAACAATCTGGTTCCGATTCATTTGTGATTTTCACATTGAAATGCATTTAGCTTACTACCATTTGTAGACATATCTAATTAGTAACCTGACCGGTGGTTTAAGTCGGAACCGAACCAGGCCCAAAACCATTGAAACCAGTACCAATCAAATTGTTTCCTCTTTTTAACTCTTTCCATTTCATTGTTAAACTTTTTATATATTTTTTTCTTTGAACCAGAACCAGAACCGGAACCAAACGAGTAGTTACAAACTGTAAGCTGCACCGGCGTAGATCCAATTCAGTTCTGGTTCATGGTTCTAGGTAAACAATGACCCGACCCATATGAGGTGTTTTTTCCCAAGCATTGACAAAAGGTTAGCTACTTTTCATGTGCTAGAAAAATGCTATGAGTGGCTAATTGAAAGGTCCACCAGTAATACTTTACTGTGTCAAAGATTTGGAAAGACACACATTCAACTATGGTTAGATAGACATGGACAACCAGAACCGAACCGGACCAAGAATTGAAGCCACTGAAACCGGACTAGGAACTGGGGATCACCAGGTTCCATTATGGTGCCACCTTCCATGGAACTAGAACGGATAGTTCCAAATCCCCAGTTCTTTATACTTTTTAAATATTTTGAAATTTCAAATCTTTTTCTCTTTTCTCCTGGTTCCAAATGGTTTGGATCTCAAATTGGAACCAAGACTGGCCTGGTCCCGATGTGGTTTTAGGTTCTTGGTTTTAAGTAAAACGAAACCAGCCATGTCGAGGTATAGATGCTCATGACATTAACAAAGATGTTGAGGTAGCTAACGGAAGATAGGATCCCTAACAAGCTTATTAAAGAAAAAAAAATCGTGCGACAATTGAAGACAGGATGGTGTTGTTGTTGTCAGGAGCGACTCGGTTTTAATGGTAGAACAATCATGTTGACTCGAACTAACTCGAGTAGATGAGGTGTTAGGGCATGGCAGAGAATGTCAAATTCTAAGAGGATCTGGATAAAGCTCAAGCAACATTTGTGAGTCCTTGGGAATTGGTTTGTATATTCTAAGAGGCCCTTCATGGTAGGCCTCGAAGACAAATTCTAGGGTGAGGTAGATCTCGATGTGGAAAGGGATTGTTTCAAGCGGTCGGAGCTAAGACTAGCAAGCTATAAGGAATTAGTCCTACGAAAGAAACGACCGACTGATGAAAGAAACCATGCTGCTTCTCTGTGTCCCCTGTTGTTCTCTTCTCCCTTCTTTTATAGAGTTGTTGAGATGGTTTCATATGAGCTGCTGTACATATGCATTTTGTTAGTGTGTATGCTCCAAAGGATGTTTCTCTATCTTAGTCCCTTATAGATAACTTTTTGTTGTTTTAATGCCTTGGTTATAGGCTTGGCATGCATACTTTCATGGGTTATTTATAATTAACTGCTTTTGGGTACTTAGACCTTTCTTGACTTTTTGCATTGCTATGATATTCAACAATAATATATTACCCCCTACGACTTGTTTTTAAGGTCTATAGAGTGGTCATACTTTATTAAATGTTTGAGCCAAAAAAAATTATGAAGATCTTCCATGCTTTTTCTTTTCTTGGTTTTGTTTGGCAACCTATAAATATGGATGGGTCTTTGATTGCCATCTTCTTCACCCATTGCTTTCTAACCCCTCTTGTGGTTTGTGTCATAATTCACTTCTATCCATCATAGATTCTTCCAACCCAATCACTAACGCCATTTTCATATGGTAACTTCATCAAAAGGTCTTACAAACTTCTATATCACTCTCCTTCCTTTGGACAAGCATAACACCATTGAGAGAAATAAGCAATTCTAAACCTTCGTCCTCCAAAATTATGTGAGGCAATTCACATCATGATTAGTTGATGTGTAGGGGTTCAACCACTAATAATAATCCTCAATCCAGTGATACTCAAAATGATACATTAGTAGGTGTCATCTGTTTGAAGTACTGGTTTCTAGATTGGCTGAGGTTTGTGCTATGATGTGCTCTTGAAAGATAGTACAAAAGGAGGTTATTCCTACCAATGTTACTAGGAGAAAAATGAATAATGGAGATTGATGACAAGCTCTAAATACATGAAGGTGCAATCTCCATTTCATTTTTTGAGTGCTTAACTGGAACTAGCTTGGTGAGAAGACGCATGCCCCTCTATATGCTCAATTACTACTTTTTTATTTCCCTTAATCATTGATAGGGTATCATCTTTTTCCTTCACAGAGTTGTCCATATGATATCTTAGTCTTCGAGGTTCTCCCAATAAAGAGTATACCTCCACGAATAACTCGTTCACTTCACAAGCTATAGAAGTGTCTAATGGGGATTGGTCATTCTAGACATGCCTTCTTGACCTCAATCCCTGAACAACTGTTTTTTGGATCAACTCTAAAATATGCTTTTTTTGATAGATGACAAACTAGGCAAGAACACGATGATTCTTTCAGTGTGCTACTATGAAGATTTAAGCTACTATGAAGATCAAAATATCTATATGGAACTATGTGACCGAATAGAGTCTTAATGTGTTTAGAAAGCATCCATACATACTCGATTTGCTTCAATCGCAAATTGATAGGAGAGACTCTATTCTCTTTTTTATCAATCAACTTCTGCTTCTTAGGCTCTCAATAAGACTTTTGCTAGATTCAAGGAAGCAAGTTTTAAGGTGTGAGAGTTAGAAGTTATGAGTTCTTCTATCAATGCCAAGATCGACAATCTTGAATGACAATTTTGTGCCCTCTACAACCATCAAAGCGAGCTCGTCAATAACTTGTCTCGAGTTGTTTATGAACTCAATGTCTTTGTGTCTTAAGCCTTAGCCCTGGGTGAGGTAGATGTGCAACTGACTCAAGATTTAGTACGAGCATGAGGGAGTTACAAGCCTTACTAATGTGGCATCAAAAACTAGGATAGGATGCCCAACTCGATATTACTTGAGTTAGTGGTCATGAAAAGAACTAGGCAAGGCTAATGAGAGTGTTTTGAGGGAGCTCAAGAGAATAGTTGTACTAGAGGAAACCTCACATTTAATCAAATTTGAAACTGTCTGTTAGCATATGACCCTCAACAAGATTTTATTACTTGTTTTTACTCTTCAAGCCCTGCCTTTTTTGTTGCTATAACATTTCAAAAGGTGACATTATTATCTTCAATCATTCTGATATCACGTAATGATTATGCCATTCCTTTGGGATGTGAGCTAAAATCATGCACAATGATTCAAACATCTATAAAATTGAAGAACCAATTTCTATTGAACTTACAAACTTTTGAAACTTCTTGTGCAATTTTTACTTCTCTGGTTTCTTCTTTCTTTTGATATGCCAATTCCAACTTTAGGTGATCATGTTCCTGCACTAGTGAATAACTAGACTCGCTTGTCTTAGGTTTGACTATCACTCATAGACAAGGCTTAAGGATCTTGGATGAAGTCTTTGTCCCTGAAACATTATTGGTTCATGACCATTGATTTCGATTGGACTAGTTTTTGAAGGAATTTAGACTCTACCAAAGCCTACCAAATATTATATTCAATAGCTTAGTAGCATCAACATTTGATACAAAGAAGACTGGCATCAATGGAGAATATACGACCTCATTGAATACTCCAAGCTTATTTTTCTTGCCAGCTTCCTGCCTTATAAGAGTGACATGGAAGCTAATAACTACAAAGTCAGCATGGATGAGCATCTTAGATTTCTCTTGTACTAGTTCTACAAGTTTATAGTATGTCACAAAAGCATAGCAATAATAAAAGAATATCGTTTTATAGCTGAAGCCCTCATTTTTCAATCATAGTTTGATTTTTGCTCCTATTTTTTTAGAATTTTTTCCTAGAATATCCATGGTTTTCTTTTGTGCCTTGGTAGCAATAAACAATTCAATATTGTCTTCATGCCTTGGTGGTTCTTGCATCTCTAGATTTATTTATACTTCTTTCAATTGAGTAGAATTACTCTTTTAAGTCGTCCAAAAGACCTCAAGCATCAAGAGTTTTTTTGGGTGGAGTGCTTCTAGGGTTGCGGTCACATACTTGTGCCTAGTTAATATTTTTGAGTGAGCTACTCCTGGGCAACAACGACTTTGTCACCAAATACATATTGGAGAAGTTGCATGCTTCTTAATATGTTTCTTCTCTTGACTGGTGTTGGTTTCTTTGTGCTTGAAAGTTACTTAATGGGATTGGGATAAGGTTGTTAGGAAGAATCATGACTAAGTTGTATTATCCTCAATGCTTGGCCTGCCAATTTGGGCTTATCTAAGGAATTCTTGGCCCATTATATTCCTCGAATTACCTTCTCGAGGGGATATGCCTCTTCCAACAACTAGTAGAAACCCAAGCTTTCTATGTGGAAAAACCAAGTTTGTCATGTGCAAGTGGACCTATAATAAAGGTCTCCTATTATTATCACCAAATTAGGAAGAGCTTAGAGAAAGAGGGTAAGGAGTGCCAAAAATTCATTATCTGCAACAAATTCGACTAGTTTGGGGCCCTAGCTGCCTTTTAAAGAGGATTTTCTATAGGCTAGGTAATCGGCTTGCAACTGCCATATTTTTTTATTATTTTTGATTCATTGAATAAACTTGCCCTCTCAAGTGGAAGGACAATACTTCTTCAGATATTCTTCATTGATGCTTCCATTGTGTTCACCTCCCTCTATCTATGCTAGTCTACAAGGTTTGCAACCCAATACTCCAGTTACAATGTAGGGTGCTTCTCAATTTGGGCACATTTACTAAGTTGATGGTCTTTTGCTATTGTTGGAAAGATTACCTTGCAAAGTAAGTCTCTCTCCTAGAATTGCTCAGGACTTATGCTTTTATTATAAGCTCAGGCCACCATTTGGTTATTTGTCAAAAGATTGCCCAGAGCCATTAAGTGATCATCATCCGCCAAATCTAACTCAATTGCCATAGATTGAAGATAGTTGGCGAGTTGTAGACCGTTCTATTTAGTCACCCGCAATGAACTAATGTTAATGCCCTTCAACAAGACTCCATCTTGTATGTATGTCAAATGAAATAGTGTTAAACCTATTTCCATAGTCTTTGAGTTCCAATAGGCCTATAGAACCTCAAACAAGGTTTTGTGCCACCATTATAGAGTGTCTTCCAACAACTTTTTGATCATATAAATGATTCTTTTGTTTATGAATTTAGCCTACCCATTTGCTTTGGAATAATAAGATGTTGAATGAACGAGTTTAACATCATAACTTTAATGAGGGTTAATACTTCTATCCAATGAAAATTGTTCCTTAGTGGGCTGCTATAGTTTGAAGAATGTTGAAATGGAAGATAATCTAATCATTAATGAATTTGTTCACATTATCTTGGGTAATAGCTTTCATGAGTTGATCCTCTAATCAATTTGTAAATCAGTCAATTGTCACTATAATGAATGATTGACCTTTACAAGATTTTGAATGGATCGTACCGATTAGGTTCATAGCCTAGATGGGGAGTGGTCATGGTCAATGCTTAATTATTGGATTAAGCTCTTAAGTCAATACTCTTTATAGAGGATCATGACATTGACATTGTTCATACTCTCTCATGTAGTTTATGCAATTTTGGTACATAATGGGTCAATAATATTTATGGTGTTATATTAACCACTTCATCTTAAGTGATCGGTGAGCTTTGCAGGTAACCGTATGAACCTCAGTCATCCCAATACAAGCTTCCACTTGGTTTAGGCATTTTAGGAGTAATCCTTGGTCACTATGTTTGCAAAGATTGTCATCTAACATGGCATAATTTAGGGTTATAGCTCTCCATCTATTTTTTATGTATACCTTCTCAGATGAGTCATTCAAATACTAAACTAGTTTGGTATGACAATTGATAGATTTAGTAGTCTCCCAATTCTCTTCTGTTATGGAAACCACTGAGTAATGAGTTGGGTAAGCGTTTTTGGAACCAAAAGCTAATTGTGCCAATCCATTTGCGATGCCGTTGTCATCTCTTATGGTAAATAGCAATTTAACATCATAGAATGTGCACACTATCTCTAGTGCTTACTTGTGTAGGGGGTACTAATTTGGACTATTGTGTTGGTATCAATGAATGAAATGACTTATTACAACTTGAGAATTGTTGAACACCTCAATGGTCTTAGATCCCGCAACCAAGACTACATCTAGTCCATGAATAAGAGTGTAGTACTCAGTCTCATTATTGGTTAAGGTTGGTTCCAAGATCACAATGAACATCTCAACCTTTCCTGTTGGAGAAATCACACAAACACTAATGCTTACTCCCATATTTTACTAAACAATACTTTGAAAGGTTGCTCACTGACCAAATCCTAAAATATGTCTAGAGGATTGGCAACCTTAATGCATGGATGATGGGCCAAAGGAATGTCAACAATTTATCCTTTGACTACCCTCAAGGGAAAGTACTATAAGTAGAAAGGACATAACTTAATGGTCCACTTTACAAGCCTCCCCTACAAGGTTGGTCAATTAAGGAGATAACTCATCCAATCAACTTTTTGAACAACATAGACATCAATATTCAACAAGTAATGCTCATGCTTCATACATACAAGATATAATACCAAACAAATTTTCTATAGGGGGACACGGAGACTCGATATCTAAAAAAAATATGCTAAGATAGAAAGTAGCATACTTGATAGAATCTTCGAGCCTCCCCTGCAAGGTTGATTAATTAAGGAGATAACTCATCAAATCTACTTTCTGAATAACATAGACCTCAGGATTCAATAAGTAATGCTCAAGCTTCATACATACAAGATATAATACCAAACAACATTTCTGTAGGGGGACACCGAGACTCGATGTCTAAAAAAGATATGCTACGATAGAAAGTGACATACTCGACAATATCTTAAGCTAGTAAAGTATCAATTGAGTCATCTGATGTGGCTATATGCACCTTTAATGGCTTCCTAGGGATAGGAAATATGAGAACCGATGGATTAGCCAAATACTTCCTAATGTTATCAAAGGTTAACTACTATATGGCCTCTCTATGAACTCGATATCCTTCAACTTGAGCAGGTTGGAGAATGGTTTTGGCTTTCTAACAACATTATTAATGAAAGGCCTTAAGTAACTCATTTGTCTGATAAAACTTCACGACTCCCTCTTATTCATGAGTGGTGTAGCTTCTATGATCACCTTAGCCTTATTTGAATTGATGGTCATCTCCTTGTGCATAAGGAATCTTAGAAAATGTCTTATAGTCATAGCAAGGGCACACTTATTCTTAATTATTTTCAAATTATGCATAGATATGTGCTTGAAAGCCTACTCAAGATTGATCAAAATCATCAGACTTTACAACCACATTATCGATATATACTTCTATGCTTTTTTCGATCAAATCATGGAAGATGAATTTCATTGTCATCTGATATGTGGCACTTGTATTTTTAAGATCAAATGGCATGACTATTTACTCATAAATTCTTAGTAGGCTTGGGCATTGGGATATCGTTTTATGAGTGTCTTCGAGATTGGCTTTTATTTGGTTGTATCTTGAGTCACTATTCATAAAGGAAAGGATCCCATAGGTGGCAGCTACATCAAGTAATATATCAGTGATAGGCATTACTACAAGTGAAATTAATTCAAAAACAACATTTTACTTTTGAACTCAAATCTCAACCATTCATCTGTCAAATGAGATGTTTGAGATTTTATTGGATTTGCTAACATGTAATATTACTAGTATACAAAATGCACTATAAACATCATAGTCCATGAGCACACCCATATATACTCAAATTCACTTATAGATCTTCGTGTTCTATGAGCATGATCAATGGTAGAGTTTAAATTTAAAAAGTATTTAATGTGCATGCATTAATTGCAAAGTACAAAAAGTATAATAGTACTTTTTGTTTTTTAAATTCAAATCTCTATCGTTGATGAAGCTAATCAAATAGTGAAAATATTTAAATTGGCAATTGGTGATTTAGATTCAAATTTATGTAATAAATGTACTTATTACTATTTGCTTTTTGACTTAAAGACTATTGATCTTTTGATTAGTTGGTAGTTTAAGAAGATTAGAGCATGGATTGATATGCGTATGGACTAATTTCTCTCTCTCTTTCTCTCTCTCTATATATAAACACATGCCACGTCCAAAAAGTATACCCTTTATTATGAAAAAGATGCTTTAAGAATGACTCAAGCAGCTACGTTTCTTCTTCTTTTTTGGGTTTTGGTGTAATGTTGGGGCCTAAGGCTGATGCATACCCTGGGTATCAAACTCAAGACCTATTTTATGAAAGACCCCTAGCCAATTGAGCTATTGATTGTTGTGCAAGTTGTTATATTTTGACCAAGTTTAGCACACAACTTTAAGAAATTCATAATTACCGGTGTTAATTATGATGGCTTGTTTGGCACATTCTCACAAATGCCAAATGCAATTTAGTTTTTTGTGTTTTTTTTTTGGGTGGGAGGCCAAAGCCAGATGCACAACTTGTGAGTCGACCCCCTAGCAAGGTGAGATATTGCCCATTGTTCGTATACTCTAATTTACTGAGAAAAGTATATTTCGATAACCAAAACCTATGTTGCACGGATACGGGTACGGTACCGGTAACCCAATACACGGGGTACGCAATTTTTTTAAAAACTAAGGTACGGGTACACTACTATTAAAAAATATAATAAAAAATAAATTTACATAAATATATATATATATATATACAATTATATAGAGAATTCTATATTTTAAAGAGCATTTAGTGTTTGAGAATAATTTTATTCTGACTATAAGAATGTCATTTATATTCTTCTTCAAACTAAAAATAATTAAATAACAAACACATACGAGAAGTCGTCTATTTTCTGTATTTTATTCTTTTCGGAGTGCAGTCTTACTGCATCTCATACCTCTTTTAAAGGATCTTTATATGGTAAACACATACCTCCGTAAACTCGTATTACATAGTTCACCAAACAAAATGTTTAAAGCTTTCACAAAATCTCTCCGGGTTTAGTGAAAATTGCAATTTAAACTGGAACAACTAGGGGATTTTCTGTTATAATCTACATTTGCTTTTTTTGTCTTGTTTTTCATTGAATTTGAAAGAACCAGCACGATCCCGACTATTGGATGCATGTTAGTGTTTTTGGACTGGGTTTCAAACATGTTGACGAGTAGTGCCATCACAAATAGAGTCGGCAATGCTTTCCTTCCTGTGGTTTTCGAGTTTCGCCGGAGCTGGATTCGTGACACCAACGTGAACGTACACACAAAAATTGATTTTGAGAAGGTTGGCATCCATCGATGCGTACCCAAAAGATTTCTTGGTTGAGGCAAAGTCCTCTTAAATGAAAATCGAGTAATGCAATATCTATACCTTTTCGAGAAAAGAAAAATCAGACTCCTTGTGCTGACTTTTAGAACTTTTTCGAATTCCCGGTGAAGTAGTTCATCTTCAAGTAAACCTGATGCAAGATGGAGGGCTCTCTCTCTCTCTCTCTCTCTCTTATATACAAAAGAAAAGGATTTTACCCATACCATCGGAAACTGCTCTGGACTGTTGGATGGTTTAAGTGGTTTCTATCTATTTGTATGTAAATGGTTTGCATTCATTAATCTCTCTTTATATATGTGTTTGTGTGGTGCATGCATGCATTAGTAATGAAAACAGTAGTGTTTGGGGAGGCAGTTTATATAATTATAAAAAGATTCGGACTGCTTATATCTGTTTTTTGAATTTTGGTCTGATTTTGGGTGAATCAGCCGCCTCACCTTGGCCATGAATCATCTCCAACTTGGGGGTAGAGGCGGATTCAGACTGCCAACCACCTAAGAAGTTGGTCTCAAGAGGAATCAAGATTTAACTCATTCCAGCTTGACGGTCAAATTATAAGTAGTAGGTTGATATGTTGGTAGATTGTAGCAAATTAGTGAAGGCACCATCAAGTTGGTGAAAGAAATCAATTTAAGATAGCAGACCCACTTCTTAATGTGCTTTACAATCTCAGCCGTTCACTTCATGCCACGTGGCTGCTGGCTTTGAGCTCTCAAGGTGGTTCTTAAGTTTTGAAGGCAATCATATGACATAATATTAAAAATAAAAATTTAAAAAAACCCAGAAAGTATCATTCACCAGATTTCATTCAATTAGTCACACCTCCAAATTAAAAAAAAAATCAAATCCAATTTAAACCAATAAAAAGAAATTATAAACGTATTATTGAAAATAAGATTAAACAAATATTTAAAAAGGAAAAGACGTAAAGCAAAAATATCAAGCCGACTAATTACTGCAGCCGATCTAAAGTTTAGGGATTGTAATTGAGTTTAGCTCCACTCGTGTTCAAGCTCAAGCTTGAACGAGCTTTGATCTTAATGTTCAAACTCAATGCATGTTTGAACAACTCGAGCTTGATTCACTAGGCTGCATTTCAGACGTATCGAAACTTGGGTACGTATACCGGTATATACACACGCGTACCGATACATCATTCGTGGTATGGACGTACTCATACGTAAATCTGTACCCGGTATATACCGGATAGGGGTACGTCCCCACAACGGCTTACCCGTGTAACACAGACCTAAACCAAACAGTCATTTCCTACATTAGGTATTGAATCTTTTATATGAATTCTTAACGTTTTCTCTTTTCAGTTAAAACATTTGGTAGATCAAAGAGACTTACTTTTGGAAGCCCATTGTGCGTGTTTGTTCGATTTTTCACTAGTTTAGATTTGTAATAAATTAACGAGTAGAGCCGTCCTGCTCTGAAATTCATCACACGATCGAACAAAGCTTTTTAATAAAGAAGAGAGAAGGTAGATTTTCAGCTTCTATTAAGGTAGAATAGAACAACTGTCCCAGAAACTGAAATTATTACTTGGAAATATTAGAATCTGTTTTAAACTTGTACTGCACACTAGTTTTCAAAGATATGTTAAAATATTTTAATATATATATTAAACATTTACTTGTGAGGCAATCATATGCAGATTCATGGCAATTGCATGAGTAGGATGGCAAGAGCGGTTTCTCCCTGTAGAGATTATGATGGAGCATGTGTGGCAACAGCAAAGACGATAACAATGACGATTACAGTGACGACCATGAGATGAGCTTCATGACGTTGATGGTGTGAAGCTGCGGAAGCACCTGCCTCACTCAACTAGCCCTGAAACCCATAGGTTTGTGATTCAGGATCTTGTGACGTTTTCGAGCAAGGACGATAACAATGAATTTCATTTTGATTCTTCTCGAGCAAGTTTTCATTAATTCCATCTTTCAGACTCATAATACAATGAAGGATTGGTGAAATATATTACCTTTTGATTTTATCAAGATACAGTTCCTGGTTGCAGATCCTTGTACAATGAAATTCAGCTACAGTGTTAATAGGTTTTATGGGAAGTGATAACTTTCCTGCTTTGATTGCCGAGGTTACTGTTACGTAATAACAGATGGACTACTGAGCTACATTCAATCAATCTGAGAGGACGTCAAAATCCCATCTGATTTTAAAATCTCGGCGATCCATTTAGGTCCCCGGCCTCCATCATACAAAGTCATAACTTTGACTAGAAGTCTTAATTTTGACTCTCAACAAGTAGCAGCCGTCCATCATCAAAATAAGAGGTGATATTTCAACGACACTGAAATTGATTTGAGATCATCTAAGCTGCCCCTTAAGCTATTAAATTGTCGACATTATTTATACAAAACTTGAGTTGAAGACTATGCCCGGGAAAAAGTCTCTCTCTCTATAATATATATATATATAGAGAGAGAGAGAGAAAGAGAGAGAGAGATGATCTGATCTACGTGAGTGTATTGAAAATTTTATCTGCTTCATGTAGATGACAGAGATTAATAAATGAGTGTAGAATTCATCTTTTAGCTTTGCCGTGAGGCCATAAACCAAGTACGTCAAAATAGCGTAGAATTCATTAATCTTTTAGCTTTGCCGTGAAGCTATCCACAAACCAAGTACGTCAAAATAGCGTAGATTTCATTAATCTTTTAGCTTTGCCGTGAAGCTATCCATAAACCAAGTACGTCAATACAGCAGTTCTCAGCACACCAACCTTCATCTACAGTAAAGAGGCGATTTTACTTCAAATAGGAGTGCAAGGATTTCACGACCCACTCCATCACACTCAAACACGTACGCCGACGCTAGCTGCCTGTTATATTCACAGTCAAGGCACCACGGAGATCCATGAGACTCGAGAGTCATGGGAAAATCACTACAAATACAAAAAATTTGCAATTTAAAGAAAATCATTTGCTAGCTGTTGCTGGTCTCTCCTGTAGACACCATGTCCGCTTTGTTGCTGCTTGTGTTGCTTCGGTTCTCCAACTTGCTGCGTTGTGCTTACGGAATGACAAGGCGAGCGTTGTCTAGCTCGGTGTTCATGTTCTTAACTTGTAATTTGATCATCATCACGCTCTTGTTCGATGCCACTCACCACTCTTTTCTTCCTCACGTCCCACCACTAGAAAAAGACTATTCGCAGATAAGGGAGGTCTCTATAGATGATAAGGAAGATGAGAAGTTGGTTTTAGAAGAAGAAGAAGGAGGAGGAGGAGGAGTGGGAGGAGAAGGAGATGATGACTTCAACAAGAGGGTTGAGGAATTCATCGCTAAGGTGAAGAGAGAAAGGGAGAGAGAAAGAGAGTACCTGGGTAAATAAGAACTAAATAAGATGGTTTTTCTTATAAAAGCCATCGATTCTTTTGGGAGTATTATTCTTCTTGCACCCATGTCTCTTAAAAAATCTTTTTAGTGGCAGATAATAATGACAAATTGATGAAATGGTATGGAGGCAAAGGTATTTGAAATCTAGCCTCTCTTATTTTTACTGTAGTTCGTTTTTTTGACCAATAAACTTATACCATCCACCCGGCATGGCGTTCTTGTGCTTATCAGTACTTTATTTCGCACTAGTTTTATAAGCGAATCATACAATTAATGGTTCTGGAATTCCATTGATAAGAATTCTTCAATAAATTAATGGGCTGAATTTCTTGTCAGCAGACAGTAGCAGCTGTATTTCTTCCAGCAACTAAGCTGTCACATGAACAATTTAACCAGGAAAGCAACGAACGAGAGGCACCTGTTGATAGATAAAGCATAAAACAATGCCTAATACATCACACAGTATGAAATAAAGTCATGCGTGCACTGCTTCGAGTGTAATAAAGTCAGGGAAACGGCCATTAACACCTCCCTACTGAATTTTTTTTCCTATGAACTTACTGTTCTTATGAGTTTAACCCTTCTGCAGCTAATGGCAGAAGAAAAAGGTAGTTCCTAGTGGCAGCTGAGATAAGATGGTAGTGTGTGCTCTTTTCATCAGCAAGACCTTGTAGGAGATGTTCTCCCAGCCCCCATTTTTTTCCAGCTATATGTAATGCAATTTTTTTTCTGTTTTTCTTTTCTCATTTTTTTAATATGGTGTGGTTTAAATCTAAAAGAGTACCAAAACCTGCCACGCTAAGTGGGGTGTGGTACATAGATTCTAAGTTGCCATTGAGTTGAATTTCTGCGACATTAGCATTCAAGTCCAATAAACGAGCACATCTTGGAACTCATCAACTTTATATTAGCTGCTCTTTGAAGTGTTTCAATCAATGTTACAAAAATCATATCGTATGATACGTGTAAATATCATGCCGGCAATGACCACATATCATATGTTAATCTGATAGAAACAGATGCTACATTTGATCGTAGCCAAAAGGCCAAGAAAAGTATTCTTTGTTCAAAACTCTTACCACCCATTTTATAGTCACCATAGATCCCCTCGCTATGCTTTCTTTGTCAATACAGTACTAAGCCTTTTCTTTCTCAAACTAAAGGTTCAGTTTGGTTCTCAACCATGAACCGAACCGCCCATTATTTCTATTGTTAAAACTAAACCGTTCAACATCTAGAATTGAACCAAACCACCTATTTGGTTCGGTTCTACCAGTTTGATTTTATTTCAACAGTTCCTTGAACACTCTGTTGTAGCATCAACGGAGCCCATCACGCCATCAGGCGTTAGCGCTACAGCACGCCGAACTCCCCACCAACAACACACACGTCATACCCTGCCGTGACAGACGTCCGAGAATCCCTCGCGCCCTGCCTTGGCGCGACACCCCATGATGCGCACGCCCGTGCATTGCCTGCCTCGACGCGACACCGCCCTGTGATCTGTACGTGTTGTCTCGGCATGACACTCTGCCGCGATGCACGCCCTAGCAACAGGGGAGGTTAAACCTTCCCATACCCGACCAACTAAGGTCGGGTCGCGCTGATTCTAGCGTCCCACGCACGTGTCACGCATGCCCATACACGAACGCCTTGCACGCACACTTCGCATGTAAACCCCTCTTGTGTATATGACATTCTTGTGTATATGACATGTATAAACCTCGTTTGAGTCGTAGTGGTAAAAACCTTCCTTGGAGAGGGTAGATACAATATAATACCCGAATGGGTCTAATCTAATGGGGCGGGTCTTAAGGGTTCCTGTAGATCCAGATCTAAGAGGATTGATAACCCATGTGAACATAGAAAGGTTCAACCAAGCTCTCCTGAGTCTTAGGAGTCGAGTCTAGTCTTCTTCTTGTTTCATTGTTCTTCATGGCTTCTATGTGCATTTTCCGATAAATAAAGCTATATGTTCCTGTTCTTAGATGTTCCGTGTAGCTAAGTTGATCCGATTATGAGCAATCAAGCTTCATCTAGTGAGTGAGAGTGAGTTGAAGGCGTGTTACTACAGATCGTAGCCCAATGGGTTACTGTTCATGTGACTTTCTTGAGTTTGGTTGAGGGTGATCAACGAATCTTCCTACCATTATACTAGCACTTTTTTCATCTGATCTCGATGTGAAAATTTGTTATGTGACAGTTTGGTATCAGAGCTTTAAATTCATCAGATCGTACATCAATTCAACAAAAGAAATGACGAAGAATGACATCCGAGCAAAGAGCAACTCGTTGCAGAAAATCAAGCAAAATTAATGGTGAATTTTTGCTAGATTCACCCCATGGGAGTAGATCTGTGTGTTTTTTGGTTTAATCAACCAAATCTAAACATGAACAATGAGTTCTACATTACATTTATGGTGAGAATTATCGAAATTCATTAGATCCGAAGAATACCGAATCAGATTTGAGAAATAGGATAACAATCGGGAAGATCGTTGGAGTGCGATGATCTTCTATTGCATAACTATTTTTTATCAGCTTTTGCTGTGAATTGAGGTGTTTGATCTGTGGATTAGGTCTAGATAAAGTGTCTCTTGAGTGTAGAGAACTTACTTTGATCATATCTAATAAGATCTGTGTCGGAGAGTGCCAGATCTGTTTTCAGGTGACACAAAAAAATTTATGCAGAATTTTTATGAATGCATGATCAGTGGCCATATCGGTTTTCTATAGCAATTCCTTTGCAGCTCTATGGTTGAATTGAAGGATAATAATTTACTAAGTGTGTTAGTGAACTAAATTAGTAGGATCGGATCAAGAGTCATGCAGATCAGAAAAAGAAATCACAATCAGGCGAAACATTTTTTCATTCAATAGTGCAACATGAAAATGGGACAAATAGTCTGACTGAGATTTAATTTTCGGTTGATTCCATAGTCGGAATTAAGTACTGTAAAAACTAGTAAAGATGAGTTCAGTAACTTCACAACGGTATAAAATTCGTCAGAAGAAGCGGCCGTTTGATTTGTTAAATTAGATATACTCCAAGCGTCCGTAACATCCATTTCTGCAGTCTTGTGTGCAACACTTCATTTTGTAATAATTTTCCAAGGATTATTTTGATGAGAAAGAGTTGTCATTAACAGGTTGAGGAAGGAGTGTCTAGCAGGGTTGGTGCTAACTCTAATCTCATTCTGGCGTAGCAAATGTCCAACATTAAGCTGTAGAATGAAGCTTTTGCGCAACAATTGCAGGAGATAAAAACTAGCTAGTGCAGGTTTGAAACAATAGAGATGAAGTTGTGGTGTCTTGGTGAGACATGATCTCAACCAGTTCAGACTTCTCACTTTTCAGTTTGGGTACCTACGACCATGTTTAAGGTAAAATTCCCTGAACCTAAGCAGTTCGAAGGTGGTGGAGACCGAAAAATCATCAAAAATTTCATGTGAGACTTAGAGTGATATCTTGAGGCATCCCACTGCCCGAGGAAGAAAAGGTGATAGTGGCCACCTTGTTCTTACCAAATGATGTGAAATTGTGGCCTACACGAGTTGATACATTGTTTGATGGGAGTAGGAGGTTGCCTACTACCTGGACAGATTTTAAAACCGAACTTTTTCAGCAATTTATGCCTACAAACACATTTTGGCGAACACGGAAGTCCTTAAAACAACTAAAACAAACCGGGAGTCTTCACGAGTATGTGAAGAAGTTCAGCTCTCTCTTGCACGAGATTGAGTATATAAACGAGCAAGATGAACATTTCTACTTCAAGGACGGTCTGCAGCCGTGGA
Organism: Brasenia schreberi; assembly: GCA_036023115.1. Taxonomy (NCBI): domain Eukaryota; kingdom Viridiplantae; phylum Streptophyta; class Magnoliopsida; order Nymphaeales; family Cabombaceae; genus Brasenia; species Brasenia schreberi. The sequence goes on from JAYKKT010000066.1 coordinate 19,008,193, forward strand.
CGCAAGTGGAGTTGTACTGACGAAGTTCTCTAGACATCATGGATGCCATGGCTATGGTTGAGTCCTTCGTAGAGTTGATGACGTATAAGGATGAGAAGAGTCCTAAGAAAAAACCATCTAAGGAGGGTAGTAGTAAGAAGAGAGGCGGTAAACACAAGAAGAAAGAGAAGAATAGAGGTTCGGAGAAGCCACACGACCAACCATCTACCAAGCAACCCAACCAACCCAAGGGTAGGAAGGGTAAGTCCAGTTCGCGAGATAAGTTAGTCGGGCCATGTTTCATCTGTTAGGGGCCTCAACGAATGCAATTCTTGTAATGAGTCGGGTGGTTTGGATCTAAACCCGCCTCAAAAGGGCAAGTGTAGTAATGAAGAGCCTTGCTATGCAGAGACAACAATGGTTGTCAATGCACAACCTTTTTGGATTTAAACGACCTTTAAAAGAGGCCTCCACGGTGGACAGCGTTGAGACAGATTGGGGCGGCCTCGGGAGAATATGATAACGCCAAGCATCGACAAAAAATTGGTCAGAATTCAATGAGTTTACTCATTTTTCAAATTTCCATTTTTTTCGATTCTTCATGAAAAACTTGTTGATAATCATTGTTTGGGTTTGGGTCGAAGCATTGAGGTAGAACAAAGTGTTTTGGAGAGCTTGGGTAAGTAGCGAGTGTCGATTTGGTCAAGAAACGGTTCTGATTCGTTGGATTTTTTATTTTCTATAATATATCTTTTTTATTTTTATTTTTCGGCGAAACACCACCGTTGGTGGTTGTTCTTGGGCTTGGTCGAAAGAGGACAATTAGACAAAGAGTGGGTTACATTTGCTGGCCTTAATCGTTGTCGGAAACATGCGAAATCAATACCGAAAAACAATAGGAATTGGCCTTTTTGGGCGTGTCTCATTTTTATGTTATGTCATGTGTGAAATGTCATGAACCGATACTTATTTGTATCGTGTTTTCATGTCGCATATTAAGAACCAATTCTATGTCAAAACAAGTTCTGTGTCAAGTTTTTTGTAAAATAGGAGTGAGGTTTGAGTCGTTCTTGAAATGGGTTTGTAGGTTAGAAACAAGACCCATGTCAGTAATTACAGGTTTTTTGTCGATATAGTGACACAGGATACCTACTATGTCACTTAATTTGGATCAGATATGGATCTAGGTATCAGTTTGGATCCTGAATAGCTTAAACGGATTCATATTGGGTTTTGGGTGATTTTAGGGTCATTTGAGATCTTATTTGGATACGATTTATTGAGTTAGATTCGTAGTTAAATAAATTTTAATATTTTAATTATTTATAATTGTTTAGAGATTAAAATTGGAAGATTTGACGGTTATAAGAGTGACCTAGTGGTTTGGGGATTGGATCTTAGCGCTCCTTCGGGTAGAGGGTTATGCATTATTTTACAGAAATATGCTAGAAGTGATTTTCTTATTTTAGATAGATTTAAATGTGTATGATTGATAAATATTTTATTGATGTTTATGAAATGATATTCGCAATTATGGGTTATTTGATATGCTTTTAAAATATAATGTGTTTATGACATTGGTTAATAAAGAACATATATTGATATGCATGTGTTGTATGAACATGATATTTAAATGTTGTATGAATATGGATTTGGTTTTGGATATTCGTCGATCTAGATATAATTTGTGAATGTGATGAACTGTAATTGGTTTTAGAAATGTAATGATGTGTAAATATACAAGTCATACTTGTGTGAGTTGTGTGGGGTCTTTAAAGACTTGCAGGTCTCTCAGGCGATACGGCTTGGGATGAATACAAGGTATGTTCTTATGTACTCTGCTGTGAGAGTCGACATGGTTACCGTCATGAATAGGGTTACCGATGTCACGTTAGGGAGGGTCAGATGACTTTTATGGCCTTTGGAGTAGACACAGTATGACTTGTAATTATCGTAACTAATTATGTGTATGCGTGTTTGTGAATGTATGCGTATAAATTTGATATCATAATTTAAAGGTAAAATTATGCTTTGTTATGAAATGATTGTGAAATTGTGCATGCTTTTAGTATGATTTTTGTTTAAAGATGTTTAACCTCTCTACTCAGCTATGTGTAGGAGCTCACCCCATTATTTTACAACTCATCCTAAAGCTAACACTTCGAAGACACACGGAGTAGAGTAGGAGTTAAATAGAGTTGCATGCCTACATCTAGATTTGAACCATGTGTCTATAAATAGACACACACCCCTCTTCATTTAGAGAGTATTGATAACCCATCTGAACCTAGAGGGGTCCAACGAAGCTCTCGTGAGCCTTAGGAGTCGAGTCTTCTAGTCTTCTTCTTCCTTCATTGTTCTTCATGGCTTGTATGTGCATGTTCTGATAAATAAAGCTCTATGTTCCTGTTCCTAGATGTTCCGCGTAGCTAGGTTGATCTGGTTGTGAGCAACCAAGCTTCATCTAATGAGTGAGAGTGAGTTGAAGGCATGTTACTGTTCACGTGCACGCTTTCTTCCGTTCAACTGAGGCTGATCAGAGGATCTTCCTGCCATCACACAAGCGCTCTTTCCATCCAATCTCGACGTGGAAGTTCGTGATGGGATAGAGTCAATAAGGGGCAACAATCTGCCCCCCATGAAAGGCACTAAGGTCTTGTGCTTGGCCCCACAGTTATAAAAGAGAGCCAACTAGGATTGAGAGGACATTCAGCCATTGAGAGCAAAGGAGAGATCTAGAGCAAGAGGCTTGAACGAGAGTGGTGTCCAAACACCATTAGTCAACTTCTACGGTCTTCATCTCCATTGATAGAGCCTAGTTGTTAAGGTGTGATTTCCCTTTAAAGTATCTAGAGTCGATCGGGTTGTCATTGTAAAAGCCATCTCATTCTTTTGCAATAAAGTTCCCTTTGTTTAACCATGTGCTTATGTGTGATTGAAGAAACACTTTGTGACAAGGTTGGTTAGACAAGGAGGCAATGTCAGTTGTCATCATCAGTGTGATAATAATTTGGTATCGAATTTGATTGTGCCACCATTTGTCGCAATCTTTGTGGTGGCAATTGACGAAAGACCCAACACGGTGAAGGGAGTTGACTCATGATTGGAAGGAGCACTTGGCAGAGTAGAATCCTTGTGCTCGACAAAGAAGAAGAGGGAATTTCATTGTAAAAAGAGTAACATGTTGTTGCTACCCTTGCCTCACCACAACCTTGACCGAAGGATAGAAGTCACTGCCAGAGACAACGAGAACTGGCCTTTTTAAGGTCAGTCCCACCACACGAAGATCCAGTAGAAGAATAGAGGAACTCAAAACTTGGCGGCAGAAATTCTGGCTGTCACTCCCCACGTCGATCTTACTCTTGATTGTCAGATTCCAACCACCATTTGGTGGCCCTGCTCAAAGCAGAGAGCATATTGGGAGACAACGGCCTATAGTGGTTGTGGTAGTCTCTAGTGGAAAAGGAAAGGTTAGGCATTTTCATGTGTACATCTAGAGCACACAAGAGTGGCAGTGAGCCACCAAGCGTGGCAGGTCTACGCGTGGATGGAGGCGGAAGAAGCATCATTTCAGCTAGGGTTTTAATTTTGAAATTCAAATAGAAAGGGATAAGAACGGGCTGTTGGCCTTATCCGATGAAGATCGTTACCTTCTCACAACTTTATGAAAGTCAATCTCAAATTTTAAGTTCGAAAGTGGGAACAAGATTTCTAAATTCAAAAATTCAAAACTAACCGTGAGAGATAGATATCCCATACCTTTGATAGCTAATTTATTTGATAGGTTGAATAGTGCCCAATGGTTCACAAAACTAAGATTTATGCTTTGGATATTGGCAAGGATAGCACTAGTAGACGAAGAGAAAAGGCAATGTTGACCAGATATGGATAATTTGATTTCCTTCTCATGCCATTCGGTCTCATCAATGCCCCAGCCATATTCAGCCGCTTGATAAACGAAGTCCAATATGGTCTCTTAGATGAAATTGTAATTGTTTATTTAGATAATATTGTTGTTTATATCAAGAGTCTAGAAGATTATGTAGAACACCTTGAGAAAATGTTCAATAGGCTACGTGAGCACCAATTATATATAAAGAGAAAAAATGTGAGATCGTTAGGAGAGCAATTTCTGTTGTTGAATGTTGTTGATCAATTGATTGTTGCAGATCTCAACTATTCCAATGAATCTGCCTTTGTTTGCCCAAATTCAAATGAGGTTTTGATGGTGTTGTTCTTATTTGAATTGAGTATAAATCAAAGTAGACGAGTAAGTTTTGAATGTGAGTCATGTATCGGGATATTCTGTAACTGATTGTAATTGAATTATGTGGAAGTGAAATGAGGTCCTTGTAAGAGTTGATTGAAGCCTGCAATCTGTTGTTGTAAATAATGTTGTGTAAGAGTAAAGTCTCATGTTAGTGACACAGGAGAAACCTAAAATTTAGCTGCACAGGAGTTCTTCAGTTGTTCGACAAATTGCTATTTCAGTAAATGTAGAAGCATTATCCAATTACAGCAAGAACAAATTACAGTTGTGAGAGAAAACACAAAAGGCCAAAAGACCAAGAGAAGGTGCAGAAGAAGAGGAAAGTTCAGGGCAAGTTGCGATGGAAGCAATTCTACTGCAAGTGGCGTAGAAGATAGCTGCAATGTAGAATCAAGTACAACTCCAAACTAGTCAAGAGAGGTTCCAAGAGAACCGAAAGAGTTAATCGGCATATGCTTGCCTTCCAAGAGCAACAACAAAAAGTAGAACAACTCGAAGTATAATCGTGTGGTATTAGAGAATCCAAACAATCGGATGTCTCTAGTAGCACATGTAGTGGCTACAAAGCAATCGGCATATGCACATAAACTGAAAGTTCCATCACCAAAGCAAGTGGTGACATTTTAAAAATATTTTGAAAATGATGTGCATTATTGGGTGATTTTCAAAATACATTGTCAAGGGTTATGGATGCAGTCATGTTATGGCATTAAAATTTATTTCTTAAGTGATAATTGTGTTCATTAGGAGCACATGTAGTGGCTACAATTTATGAGCATTTAGCAACTATGTTGTGACATTAAGAAACACTTACTTAAGTGATAATTGTACTCATTAGTAACACATATAGTGGATGTATCTCATGATTATTTATCATCTTGTGACATTACGAATTACTTACTTGAGTAATAATTGCGTCCATTAGTATAGGGCACGGTGTTGTAAAGATTGACCCAAGGAAGATACAGGTCATTATAGAGTGGGAAGTGGCAAAAGGTATAACTAAACTCAAAAGTTTCTTGGGTCTAGCTAACTACTATCAAAGGTTTATATGAGGTTTCTCCCAACTAGTCGCCCTACTCATGGAGATATTAAAGAAGCAGGTCCCTTGGGGTTGGGGTCTACATTGCATCCGGGCCTTATAGAACCTCAAGAAGGCCATTTCTAATGAGCCCATCCTAAGGCTACCAAGATTTCTCAAAGCCTTTTGAGCTTCACACTGATGCAAACGACATAGCAATGGATAATGTCCTTATCCATAAGGGACTCCCAGTGGCTTTTGAAAGCTGAAAACTCAAGAGAGCATAAACTCACTGCATTGTCCATGAGAAGGAATTACTTGTTATTCATTATTTGCAGGTTTGGAGTATGTACCTCCTAAGAGTACCATTCACTGTGGTCACAGACAATATGGCTAACACCTTCCTCAAGAATCTAAAAAAAATTAATGGCTAGGCAAGCTTGATGGTTAGAGCTTATGAAAGAATACGAATTTGAGTGGGACTATACACCATGATTGACTCCCTTAGCCGAAAAAAGGTTGAAGAGATGATAGACATCGTGACCCGATTGGAAGGTAACTTGCAACAACAAATAAGATTACATCACCTGCAGACCTGGCATACGAATAATTAAGAAGACAAGTAAAGGAGTGCATCACCAAGAAGTTCATTCCTATGGGCATTAGAACATCAGTTGCTAGTGCCAAACACTGTCTAACTGCAATGATTTATCATGGGAGAGTTGCATGACACTCCTTATATCCGACATCCAAGGAAGGAGAGAACTATAGCCCTCGTCCAACGAGACTACTACTGGTCACGAATGGCTCTGGACGTAGGGGGATACATTCGGGCATGTCCCGTATGTCAACAAGCAAAACAGAGAGAATCTGCTCTGCAAGACTACTACAACCCCTATCCATGCCGAGTCGACCATGGTCATCGGTCACTATGGTTTTCATAATGTTGATGGATACAAATATTTTTTTGTTGTTGTTGACAGGTACTCAAAGTATGTGTTATTCATGACCACTTCAAGAGAGTACATGGCCAGGGAAACATTCCACCTATTCATGAAGAATGTGGCAAAACATTTTGTCATGCTGAAAGAGATTATCTCATATCGAGGTACCCATTTCACAAGTAACTTTTAGAAGAAACTCTTCCACCAAACGGGAACCAAATTGCATTTTTCTACCTCCAATCATCCCCAAACTCATAGACAAACAGAACACTTCAATCCCTTACTTTGAAGAGTAATTGCGGCATTGCATCTGCGCAAGCTAGAAAATTAGGTAAGTTTAGAAATGATACAATTTGTCCACAATACACACCGAAGTTCCACAAAGAAGAAGAGCCCATTCGAGTTCACCATGGGATGGCAATCCCTACTTCCACTTGATTTAGCACAAGGAAAATCCCACCGGAGTTGCCCAACTACACTCAGAACTTCGAGAAAGGCATACAATGCTTGAAGAAACCTGTGCCTCACTACATTCACCAATCAGAATAGGAAAGAAAGACAATTTGATATTGGCGACAAGGTATGGCTCCAAATTCTAGACTAATATGGAAATTGAGATCATAAAAAAGATTGGATGGGTAGCCTACAAACTACTCTTACTGGAGACTCAAAATTCACCTCATCTTTCATGTGAGCCAACTCAAACCATTATACAAAGATCCTTCCAGTAGGAAAAGGTGACCACCACCCTTCATTTGACAAAGATATGCTCGAATTTTAAAGATCATCTAACACAAAGAGCATGGAAAAGGGTTAAGAAAGTTCACCTCACACTTGGTAAGGTGGGAAGGACATGAAGCCGAAGAGGACACATGGCTTTTAGTGACGAAACTGTGGGATATGACGACATGTTACAGCAATACTACACGGACCTCGAAGACGAGTCTGGAAACCAATAGGGAGAATTGTCACAGCATCAGAAGAGCTCGTCATGCAGTGCGCACGCCAACGCACCATCATGCCTTAGCGCTACAGCGCTCCGCGACATGCGCGTCGCACTGCCCCAGTATGACACACATGCCTGAGAGCTACGCGCCCTATCCTACCGCAACAGATGCTCGAGAATCTCATGTGCCCTACCTTGGCACGACACTTTCTATGATGTGCAGGCCCACAACCTCGACGCGACAGTGCCCCATAATCTACGTGCACCCTAACTTCGTGCGACACCCTACCGCAACACCCACCTAGTGACATGGGAGGTTTAACCTCCCAAACCTGAACAAGGCTGAGTCATGCCTGCCGCGACTCACACCCGATTTGCAACTGGATCCAACTAATCCACTTGGAGTCAATAAGGGCCAATGGTCTGCCCCGCCTCATGAAAGGCATTAGGGTCTTGTGCTTGGCCCCTTGAGTTATAAAAGAGAGCTCGCTAAGAGAGAGACAACATTCAACCATTGCGAGCAAGGAGAGATCTAGATCAAGAGGGTTGAACCAGAGTGGTATCCGAAAGCCATTAGTCGACTTCCACCGTCTTCATCTCCATTGATAGAACCGAGTTGTTGAAGGGACACAACCACCTAGCGACATGATTTCCCTTTAAAGTATCTAGAGTCAACCGGGTTGCCATTGTAAAACCCCTCATTCTTCCGTAATAAAGTTTCCCTTTGTTCAACCGTATGCTTATGTGCGATTGAAGGAATACTTTGCGACAAGGCTGGATGCCCAGTAACACATACCGCCAACGATCGATAACACACCCTACGTAAGGGGCACATGATGAGGTTCCGTTATGAGGCTGAGTATAGGCATAACCATTGTAGACCCCGGTGTGGGCTGGGTATAGGCATAACCATTCTTCAGGTTTTAACTGTTTGAGAAAGAGGATTCAAGTTTGACAACATGCTTGGGGCCTTATGCCTTATGCCATGCTTCGTCTTTTCAGCTACAGTTGATGGCAAAAGCCCATAACATACCTCAAAGCCCTTCCCCTTAATGTGTCCGTTCTATAATTTTGCAATGATTTTATGGTCATAGCAAATGCCATGGTTCTATGCAAACTTTGAAGCTTGAAAAGATTCTACCTTCAGTTGTCCCCAGCCACTCTAAGCATAAGAAAATGGTTCACACTACCATCAGTAAGGTAACTGAAGACATCAGTTTCTAGGATGCTTAATGCAACAAGGTTTAAATTAAATGTAAAAACAGAAAGAACCACAGAGGATATTTGAAAATAATTTAAAATAAGGAAGACAAAATCTTGCTTCATTGGTAATATGGAGGTGAAAATCATCCCAATTGAGTACATAAAGGGCCTGCAATTTCAACAGCTAAAGCTAGTGGCATCTTTTAGGAACTTTTTCAATCCATTAAGAAGCTTAATTCACACCAAATTTCAAGAATTGACAGCAAAGGAAAAGAAGAAAGATTATCAACCAGAGATTATCCTTTTCTCCTTTTCAACTTGGGGCTTGCTCGATATTCACACAGAATTCCAAATCACTAAGAAAAGCTTTCCAGCTAAATATTACAGATTTTCATATGCAACTACTGCTTCACTGTTTGGTCTCATATTTCATCTTCTTCAAATGGATCGTGTTCAGGAAAATCACCGACCTACATGAAAACATAGTACTTAGGGCAATCACAGGATACCCAAGCACTTGATTTCCAAGCAGAAGAAAAGAATTCCAAATAAAGTTCGCTAGATAAATAATGCGAGAAAAAAATTCTAAGCACTGTTGTCACTATCATCTAACATCTACTACTGAAAGCTCCCCTTGATTTTGAGTCTTGTAAAACTCTTTACGTAACATGTATTATTTGATTTTCAAATTGTGATGAATTCCCATACCATAAATATCATGACATTCATCTGATATACGTATTAGCGTTTCTTTAGAGATTAAGGTCCCCAGGAAAACATTAATTCCTTTCTCGAGGGGGGCTCCAGAGTTGGTGGGGTACTGTATACTAATTGTTAGTTTGCCAAGCCAAATAGTCTGGGAATTCCAAAAGGAGTACATGTTAAGGAGTATCAAGTGAAAAGTGCAGTGCTTTTTTAACCGGTGGTTGGTGAGGCTGGACATGCTAGCAGCCAAATATAATATCCAAGCAAAGCAGTTCCCGCCTTTCTGATTGTTGCTGTTGGGAATAACAGCGACATAAGGTACATCAGAATGCACTACCATATCATACTGAATGCTGAGCACCGAACACCAAATAATAACAAGAACAGATATACAACAACAACAACAACTAAGCCTTTTCCCATAAGAAAGAACAGATATATCATAAATAAAAGTTGATCGTGTACCTTAACCTTGTCAGGTCTAACCATTGCACCATGAAGTGGAGGGCATTCAAAGTAACGATTTCCTCTGACTCCGAAAAGCAGTGAGAAGATCACTATGCAGAAAAAAGTAGAAAACCAAGGATATCAAAACTGGCCCTTCTATGCTACTAGTATACTACAAGAATGAATTTCAGAGATGTTATCAAACACAACGAATTTCAGAGATGTTATCAAACACAACGAAACATGACCAAAAATATAATTGTTTGGGAAATATCATCCTGGAAACACCTTAGAGAGAATACCCTTGGGCATGCGGTGCTGCAAATTATTGGCTCAGTCAATAAAAAGCTAGCGACTTCTAGCTGTATCTTTTAGTATTATTCCTACAAACACCAAAAACCTGATTTCGATTAATATACTCATCAACTTTTATCGGTTTGCTTGTTGTGGATTACTTCCCCCAAGTACTGGTTCCAGCATACCAGATTCATCCACCAAAGCATATAATTGATTAAACGGAAAAGGATCAAACAATGACTAACACGGAAAAGAATGATTTTAAGTACTTCAACTCATAATACCAATTGGTTTACATTTCCAATATCGGACTGCTGGACTTGATCAAATTTGTTAAAAAGCAAGAGGCACGCATCAACGGGCAACATTTCCCACCATGAGAGGATCAGTTGCCAGAAGCATCAGTATCCAACCAGCGAAAATTAAATGTTAAGCTTCAGGCCTGCAAGTCTTAAAATTGCATGCTTCACTATGCCATTAACAAATAATTAAGGTAAATCATCACATTGAGGTCCAATCTCTGAAAGCAACATAAATGATATGCAAATAGAAATTTATAGGAACTATAAAATCTCTAAATTAGGCCAGACATGTTTTATGGTCCTGAGTTTTATTAATCAACACGTACAAAAGATGCCTGTAACATAAATGAAGATGTTGAGATGGATGAGCGGTCATACAAGAAAAGACCGTCTACATAATGAGGTTATTAGAAACAAATTAGGAGTGGAACCAATAGAGGATAAAATGAGAGAATATCGTTTAAGATGGTTTGGACATATAGAAAGAAGATCAAAAGAAGAACCGGTAAGAAGGTATGAAAAACTAAATTTGGAAAGTATTAAAAGAGGTAGAGGACGATCACAAAAGTGTTGGAAAGAAACAATAAAAAATGATCTAGCTTATTGTGAGTTAACTGCTAACATGGCACACGATAGGGATATGTGGAAACAAAGAATCCATTGAGCCGACCCCGTCTAGTATGGGAAAAGGCTTTGTTGTTGTTGTTGTATAAAATCTCTAAATTAGAAGGAAGACTAGCATATGGACCATACATTCCATCATGTTTGCCAACTGGCTCATCATATTGTACTCCAACCCAGAAGCTGGGAGCAAGTGTTTCAGCTCTACCAACAAATTTCACTACGCCTCTCTTCTCACCAGGCTCAACTTGACATCTATCCCCAACCTGGAAAGATAAGCAATTAGTTACACCATCACTGTTTAAAACAAACAGTGAGAAAAATAAGCTTGCCGGTTGAGCTCTCAGTGAAGCCACTATGGGTGAACTACCAAATAGCAAAAAGAAAACCAAATTAGGTTATTAAGATGAAATATAACAGAACCGCCACATTTAGAGGAATACATAACTACTACTACTACTACAACTACAACTAAGCCTTTTCTTATACTAGACGGGGTCGGCTACATGGATTCTTTGTTTCCACATATCCATTTAGAGGAATACATATTAAAAGAAAATCAAATTAGGTTATAGGATGAAACACAATAGAGAACGTTGATCTTAAAGGTATGCACATGCATTGATACTTCATTATAGGATGAAACACAATAGAGAACGCTGATCTTACAGGTATGCACATGCATTGATACTTCATGAATGTCAAACATGCACCACAGCTGGAGAAACTGCCGCCAACCAAAAATGTATGTGGTACCTTCTTCCTTCTTGTTAAAGAAGCTCATCAACTCCTACAGTTTTGGTTTTTGTATCATTCACAATTCAAGTTGTCTTTTCTTATTTTACTACAACAACAACAACAACAACAACAACAACAACTAAGCCTTTTCCCATACTAGACGGGGTCGGCTACATAGATTCTTTGTTTCCACAGATCCATATCGTGTGCCATGTTAGCAGTTAACTTCCAATAAGCTAGATCATTCTTTATTGTTTCTTTCCAACACTTTTGTGGTCGTCCTCTACATCTTTTAATACTTTCCAAATTTAGTTTTTCTTACCTTCTTACAGGTTCTTCTTTTGATCTTCTTTCTATATGTCCAAACCATCTTAAACGATTTTCTCTCATTTTATCCTTTATTGGTGCCACTCCTAATTTGTTTCTAATAACCTCATTATGTATACGGTCTTTTCTTGTATGACAACTCATCCATCTCAACATCTTCATTTCTGTCACAGACATCTTTTGTACATATTGATGATTAACCAGAACCATAAAACATGGCAAGCCTAATTGCTGCTCTATAATATTTACCTTTTAATTTTAATGGTATCTTCTTATCACAAAGAATACATGATGCTTCTCTCCATTTTAACCAACCAACATTAATTATATGTGCAACATCTCCATCAATTCTTTCATCACTCTCAAAAATTGACCCTAGTTATTTAAAACTTTCCTTTTGGGGAATGCAATGTGTGTCAATTTTAAATTCTATGTCCACTGAAGTAACCAAATGATCAAACTTACATTCCATATATTCTATCTTTATTCTACTAAGTCGGAGGCCTTTGCTTTCTAATGTTTCTCTCCATAGTTCCAATTTTCTATTAACTTTTTCCTTAGACTCCTCCACTAACACAATGGCATTTGCAAATAACATACATGAAGGTACTTCATCTTAAATATGTTTTGTTAACTCATCAATCACCATTATAAACAAGTATGGACTTAAAGTTGATCCTTGATGTAACCCTCCTAGAAAATCAACTCCTCACCAGCTATGCCCGAGTGCCCTGCCGTTGAGCTACCGCTTTGGGTGTCAATGACGCCTTTTTCCATACTAAATAGTAAGCTCCATGGCTCCTCGTTGTTTGGCTCACACTGAGCTTGTATTGTGTGGCTGAAAGCTCGATGAAACTAGCTGAGTCGGGGTCTTATATGCTAGCAGGATGAGCTGCAAACAGATTGGGTTGAACTCATCTCAGTTCATATATAGTAAAAGCAAGATGAACCACGACTAGTTTAGGTGTATCTCAGCCTAAATTCCGATATGCTTTTGATGTCTCTCTCTTTCTCTCTCTCTCTCTCTCTATATATATATGTGTGTGTGTGAGAGAGAGAGATTGGATCCAACAAGACTACAATATCATTCTTTATTTGTAGGAGTTATGAGTATAATAATGATGTTTTTTATATTTTTTAAATATCTTTGTAACTTTTTAGATGAGACTCATGCTTTAAAAGTAAAGAATGAATATAAGTATGTATCACTAGGCACCAACCTGATACCTCTAACTATCATACATGATCCACATTTGGATTTAATTTGGTTTAGAGTCATTTAATCCGTAGGCAAATAATGAATTTGAACTTACATTCATATTGTGTTTGAATTCACACTAATGTTATGGTGTCACATTTGATGTGTCATGTGAGTCATGGAAGTAGGTCTTTTCAATATTTTGGCTCATAGGCTATATGAAACTGCTCCTTGTTGTAGAGGATTCTATTCTATAATATACTTGAAATTTCCTGTGTTTTTCCTTAGTTGAGAGAGAGATCCATCATGAGAGAGACAAGACTGGCTGATGTGCGCATTTTTTCCAGTTGGCCTTTCTTGACAGACGGTAGAGCAACACCATCACATATCACCACAATGTTTTTGTACGGATTTCAAGTTTGCTGGAGTTCTTTTGTATATATATATATATATATATGTATGTATATTCATACGTCAACCGTAATAGTTAATAGTCACTGACCTTATCGAATGGTTGCCTTTTCTCCACCTTGGCTCCCATGGCTTGATGATTCCACGATATCTCCGAGAACTCACTTTTCGTCAGATCAAGTTCAACAAGTTCTTGAAGGCCACTTGTCTCGAAAGCCAGTGTCTTCTTCGAGTGACATCCTTTTAGAAGCAAGCATTTAATATTCCGTGGAAAGCGCAGAACCTCTTCTTTACAAGTTAAATTCGTTGCAGAGAGAAATCTAAGTTTGGGCATCCCTTCAAATGCTCCACCACTCACAGCCACGTCACTATTCAGAGTGATGACTTGAATATTATCTCTTCGTTCCTAGTGAAACATCGAAGAAAACATAAAAAATCAACATTTAAAGATCAGGATAATCATTAAGTTCGGTGGATGTGTGTTTGTGAGACAGAGAGAGGAAGTACAGTTTCTAGTACTTTCGATATTTCACTTGCATCCCAAATCCTGCTGCGGTTTCCAGGGTCATCAAAGGATTCCTCCTTCACAATGCTTCTCCCATGTCCCTAATCTGATCGTGCATTGCGAACAAACCATCTTCATCAATTTTGACGAGTGACTTCTGCTGGAGAGCCTTAATGGTTACACTTTGGAAACCCATGGCCTTCCACATATACTGTGGACCCTCTGTTTTCCACCCGATGAGGCAACAAGCAATGTCCAAGAAAACGCACTTTTCTTGCAAACCCAGAGCTTCGCAACTTAATCTCAACCTCTTCGATAGATCTTTATGTTGAACACGCTTCAAATCTCCCAATCTCTCCACCCACTCTTCCTTATTCCTTATAGGGAAGAAGATTGGACCGAAGACTTCTAGAGCCAAAGGCATTCCCCCTGCATATTCTACAACTTCCTTTGATAACTTCAAATCTCCCATTCTCGAATGCATGACGGCTGAACAACTTAAGTGATTCGTCCGGGTCAAGTTCTGCCGGTTTATATCTAAGAACTCCCTATGCTGATGCAAAATCTCTTCATTTCTAGTGGAAATGATGACATAAAAGGCAAACTGTGGAAGAAGACCTGCACGTCTGTGGAATCCATGTCCCTTCAACTCTACGACGACGCCGGTGTCAAACTGGGATATCTCGATGACAGCCATAAGCCCCTCGGTTTCTTCTCTGTCCTCGATGGGTTCTCTCCTCTCTCATTCTCTTTCCCTTCCTTTCCCGCTGTTTTAATTCAATCGCCGACCTTTAATCTTTCAATTGCTAATGTGGTGGATGGTTGATCGTTTTTTCACATGACATTAGTCCTTTGGTTGATTACTTTACTTATTGAAACTTCTTAACTCTAATTTCTTTCTGATCCATCTCGAGTTCCATATGTATTGGTTCGACGATGATTTTTCTTAAAGAAAAAGTGTCAAAAATTATGTAGTTTTTCGGACTCTCCTTCAGGAATTCTTTGTTGGTAAGTTCTATTCTAAATGATTGCAGGTATAGATTGCATATTGTGGATCATGACCCGTCATCGGTGACTGTTGGAGGATGGTTGGAAGACACTTCGTTGGTTCAAAAGTACACGATTTCTGATGAAGCTTAGCAAACTTGACTGTATGTTCCTTTGTGTCTTCTACGAACTAATCTCGTGGTCATGTGTGGGCTATATGCTGATTTGTTTTGATGTAAAAAGCTTCGACTGAGAGTCTTGCAAGATAGAATAAAATCATCGGGAGCTAACGCCTAAATGAACCTTGGGCATACGGACAAGCCAAAATTCTAAGCAGCTGATACTGATTAGGGTTGGAAACGCTAATTAGTCAAACAATCAGTAAAGCTGTTGTTGTATGTTGTCCACTATGTTAACAGTACGAAAATACATTTTATGGATAAGGGTATAGAGTTTCATATATTTCATTTGTTTGTTCTTTTTTATCTTGTATATTGGACTTGTTTTATGGCGTTGGATAATATTTCACAGTATCATATTGCGGATGTGGTGCAGTACACACTGGTAAATGAGGTAATGCGAATAGGTTCATGGATTTTATCTGGTAAAGATTTATGTTATTATCATATAACTTCATATGATACATTATGGTATTTGTAACATTGATACGTTCATCTTCCCTACTTTTTCTTCTTAGCTATCTTGACTGTGGATTTTCGGTATTATGTAGTGTTAGTTCTTATGCTCAACATATGGTTTCTGCAGGTATCATCTAATGATCTATGCCTTATCTGGTTACCAAATTATGATACTTTAATAGCTAATTGTCTCCTTCACTTATAATTTTGCTGAAGATTCTGTTTCACCATTGTGCTTAAAGAATACATATGATTATATTTTCATGAAGGGCTTATCCACTTGTGAACATTCTCTGCTCCAGCTACTTTTAGAAAATTTAAGGAGAAATTGCCACCACCAACCAGAGCCAGTGAAGCTAGTGTATGCTCTAAATTGCTATATAGTTCTTTAGTCTATATAGAGTGCATTTTTTTATCATGTTCGCTCTTTTTCATGGTTTAAGTCAGTAGTGTTTGTATTGTATCGTGTATGGTTTTGGTCCACAATATGATATATCACAGCATATCATTTTTAATACTAAAAATTGAAACAAATCGAAAAAAATCATAAAAATTCAAGAAAAATCATGATAATTCTAAACAATTCATATAATTCATAAGTTGAGTAAATATTCATCAATCACCATTCAATTTTTAATGTATAAAGCATTTAAGCAGTATATGCTTAGCAAAATAAACTGGAGGAAATACCTTATTGCATGTGGCCGCCAGGAAAAGAGGGTGGGGGTATATCACTGTTCTCACAAAATTTTCTGATTCTCTTTTGTATGAGAACAACTAATGTAGTTTGCCATGTTTTTTTGTGATAAGGGCATCATAGACTTGAAACCTGTCTTTCAGCTGCTGAGCTTCCTGCTCCCTTTTTATGTTTGTTATGCTTTGTTTACTTTACACACACACAGACTCATACAGGAAAACTGCCTCTTCTTTATTCAGATAAAGGAGTAAGTTCTAGTCATTCTGCTATGCGTTAGTGGATCAGTAGGTTACCTTTACTTCTTTCAGTTGATGTTTGAGCCAAGACCTGTTCAATGCAACTTTTCAATGACAGAAATGGTATCTCCAGTGACAATAATTAGTGTGTATCTTAATGTGTTCTCTTGCATGCTATTGTCTCTTGCAAAATATTGTCAGTTTTAGAGATTCCTAAGGGAAAGCAACTACCTGTATACCAGACTGCTGCTTTGGTTAGTCAAAGTAAGGGAAATGTTATAATGAGATATTATGCCAATAGTCTGGTATTTATGTGAAATGGATTTTATGTAATTAAGTTTGACATGTTAGTTGTGAATAATATGGTCTATATCATGAGAAAGGCTTAGGGTGTATCGCCCGTATACGGGTGATACGCCTTGTATCATGAGATACAGCCCGATAACTTTTCTTTAACAATACAACATGATGTATCGTATCGTGGAGTCTCATGATACGATACGTATCGGATAACACTGGTTTAAATCTTAGCTTGTAAGCCATGCAAAGTTTATTTGCTGCATTGGTGTTTCATCATGGATGTATCATGTGATTGACGTAAGTTCTTTTCCTTGCTGATAAATAAGTGACAACTATATGGAAGATCTCTGCACAGGAATAAAGGTCAGTAAGTTGTATTTTACAGATCATGCTAGATTTATCATGCTTCTAGTCTTGCAAGTTTTGAATCACTCTTGCTTGTGTCTTTTGATATTAGATGCAATATTCAACATGGCCATATATGTTGTTGGCAGAAGGTTGTTAAAAGTTTATCTAGAATAATGACTTATTCAGCTGGAATTATAGAAAACTTGTGATCTTCACGAATAACATGGTAAGCACCTAGCAGTAATGTTGAGACAGAATGTTGCATATTTTAGAGTAACATCAAATGAACAAAAGAGCTACGCGTAGTAAGGACACAAATATTTTCATCTCACACGAAAACAAATTGCAGAGGCTGCCCAGCCACCAAACTATGTAGTCCAAAGAGCTAAGCAGTGCTGAGGGAATCATTTGCTCAGCTCACCTACAAACAACAACAACAACAACTAAGCCTTTTCCCATACTAGACGGGGTCGGCTACATGGATTCTTTATTTCCACAGATCCCTATCGTGTGCCATGTTAGCAGTTAACTCCCAATAAGCTAGATCATTCTTTATTGTTTCTTTCCAACACTTTTGTGGTCATCCTCTACATCTTTTAATACTTTCCAAATTTAGTTTTTCTAACCTTCTTACACGTTCTTCTTTTGATCTTCTTTCTATATGTCCAAACTATCTTAAATGATGTTCTCTCATTTTATTCTTTATTGGTGTCACTCCTAATTTGTTTCTAATAACCTCATTATGTATACGGTCGTTTCTTGTATGACAACTCATCCATCTCAACATCTTCATTTCTGTCACGAACATCTTTTGTACATATTGATGATTAACTGACCAACACTCAGAACCATAAAACATGGCAGGCCTAATTGCTGCTCTATAATATTTACCTTTTAATTTTAATGGTATCTTATTATCACAAAGAATACATGATGCTCCTCTCCATTTTAACCAACCAACATTAATTCTATGTGCAACATCTCCATCAATTCTTCCATCACTCTCAAAAATTGACCCTAGGTATTTAAAACTTTCCTTTTGGGGAATGCAATGTGTGTCAATTTTAAATTCTATGTCCTCTGAAGTAACCAAATGATCAAACTTACATTCCATATATTCTGTCTTTATTCTACTAAGTCAGAGGCCTTTGCTTTCTAATGTTTCTCTCCATAGTTCCAATTTTCTATTAACTTTTTCCTTAGACTCCTCCACTAACACAATGGCATTTGCAAATAACATACACGAAGGTACTTCATCTTAAATATGTTTTGTTAACTCATCAATCACCATTATAAATAAGTATGGACTTAAAGTTGATCCTTGATGTAACCCAATATTAACTTCAAAGAAGTTTGTCATTCCTTCATGAGTCCTCACACATGTTTTGCACCATCGTACATGTCTCTTATAAGGTTAATGTATGTAAATGGGATACCTCCTTTTTCCAAAGTTCTCCAAAGAACCTCTCTCGGTACCCTATCATAAGCTTTTTCTAAATCAATAAATATCATATTAAGGTCTTTTCTTTTTGCACTAAAATGTTTCATAAGACGTCTCAAAAGGTGAATCGCTTCAACAGTAGATCTACCTGGCAAGAATCGAAATTGGTTCTCTATTGTACTTTATACTTGTCTTAACCTACGTTCGATAATTATTTCCCACAATTTTATAGTATGGCTTATTAACTTGATGCCTCAATAATTCACACAATTTTTAATCTCTCTTGTTCTTATAAATGGGTATAAGTGTACTCGCTCTCCATTACTCGGGTATCTTTTGGTTTCTCCATATTTCATTAAATAGTATTGTGAGCGAAGTGATTCCTATTTCTCCTAGTATTTTCCAAACTTCTATAGGAATATTGTGTGGTCCTACCGATTTACCACCCCTCATATATTTAAGAGCCTCTTTGACTTCATTCTTTTGAATACGTCGGTAGAAAGTAGAAATTGTGGTTTATATACTTTTTTGATTTGGCTAACTCTCCTAAGCTAATACTAACATCTTTATTTTTATTAAAAAGCTTATAAAAATAGTTTTTCTATCTATTTCTTATATCATCATTTGCCACTAGAATTTTTTCATCCTCGTCCTTGATTCATCTAACATAATTAAGATCTTTAGTTTTCTTATCTCAGTCCCTAGCTATCCTAAAAATATCTCTTTCACCCTATTTTGAGTTTAGTTTTTTAGATAAATCCTCCCAAATTTTAGTTTTTACTTCACTCACGGCCTTTTTCGCTTTCTTCTTTGCTTTCTTATAAGCCTCTAAAGCTTCACTAGTTTTCTTAGCATAGTGTAATTTATAACATGGCACACGCTAGGGATCTGTGGAAACAAAAAATCCATGTAGCCGACCCGTCTAGTATGGGAAAAGGCTTAGTTGTTGTTGTTGTTGTTCTAGTGTAATTTGTAACATGCCCTCTTTGCCTGATTTTATTTTGCACTATTTCACTCCACCACTAAGCTTCTTTTTGTGTCAATACACCTCCCTTAGATACACTTAACACATCTTTTATCACTTTCCTAATATGTATAGCCATATTGTTCCACATATAAGAGGGTGTACTAACATAATTTCAAACATCTCCTTGAAGTACTTTTTTGTTAAATATATCTTCTTTCTCGCTTTTAAGGTTCCACCATTTAGTCCGAATAGCTCGATGCATTCTTTTTTTCTTTGTCCATTTTTTTATTTGTAAATCCATAACTAAAAGTCGATGTTGGGTGGTTAAGCTTTCTCCTGTAATTACCTTGCAATCTTTACAACTCGCTCTATCTTTTTTTCTATAAATAAAGTAATTAATTTGTGTTTGTGATAATCCATTCTTATAAGTAATTAAATGTTCATCTCATTTTTTGAAGATTGTATTGACTATAAAGAGATCAAATGCCATAGCAAAATTTAAAATCTTCCTACCTTTCTCATTTATGTCTCCAAAACCAAAGTTTCCATAAATACCTTGATATCCTAATGCCTCTTTACCTATATGTCCATTTAAGTCTCCTCCTAAACAAATCATCTCCCTTTGTGGAATCTTTTGAATCACCTTATCTAACTCTTCCCAAAAAGTTATTTTTATACTATTTCTAGTCCTACTTGGGGTACGGAAGCACAAACTATATTTAAAACCTCTGCTCCTAACACTAATTTCAATATCATGATTCGGTCACCATATCATTGTATGTCTACTACGCTATTCTTTAAATCTTTATTTATGATAATACCAACTCTGTTTCGAGCCTTTTCTTTACCTGAGTATCATAATTTAAAACTTGTATCCTTTATCTCCTTTGCTTTTTCTCCAACCCATTTTATCTCTTATAAACATAGAATTAAATCTTTCTCCGAATCATAGTATCTATCATCTCCATTAGCTTACCGGATAATGTTCTGATATTCCAAAAACTAATAAGAATCTTATTATCTAGGACTAGTTTCCTTACCCCTCACATCCGTCCATAATTAAAATGTGAAGCCTCTCTCTAAAAATTATTCACTACATTCGAGCGACAATATAGCAGGACTAACTTCTTTACTCACATCTGTTCATGATGTGAGAACCCTCTTTGTAATTGATTCACTACATTCAGGTGAAAATATAGTGACCCTTGCTTACTTATCATTGCATTTGGGCTCTACAGTATGCCGCTAAGCGGGGATGCCCCAAAGTAATGCTCAAATTTTTGTAATCCATGATATAAAAATCCAAAGAGGTTTTACGCTGGTTATCGAGAGTCTAACACAACCCTCCTCTTTTATCCGAGCTTGGGACTGGCAATGCAAGGGTGATCCCTTACATGGCTATACATATTAGGAAAGTAGCGAAAGATGTATTAGGGGTATCTAAGGGAGGTATACCGGCAAAAAAAGAAGCTTGGTGGTGGAGTGAAGTAGTACAAAATAAAATCAAGGCAAAGAGGGCATGTTACAAATTGCATTATGCTAAGAAAACTAATGAAACTTTAGAAGCTTATAAGAAAGCAAAGAAGGAAGCGAAAAAGGCCGTTAGTGAAGCAAAAGCTAAGATTTGGGAGGACTTATATAAAAAACTCAACTCAAAAGAGGGTGAAAGAGATATTTTTAGGATAGTCAGGGTTAGAGATAAGAAAACTAAAGATCTTAATTATGTTAGATGCATACAAGACAAGGATGAAAAAATTCTAGTGGCAAATGATGATATAAGAAATAGATAGAAAACTAATTTTATAATCTTTTTAATGAAAATAAAGATGTTAGTATTAGTTTATGAGATTTAGCCAAGTCAGAAAAGTATATAAACCATAATTTCTACTGACGTATTCAAAAGAATGAAGTCAAAGAGGCTCTTAAACACATGAAGGGTCGTAAATCGGTAGGACCAGATAATATTCCTATAGAAGTTTGGAAAATACTAGGAAAAATAAGAATCACTTTGCTCACAAGACTATTTAATGAAATATAGAAAAACCAAAAGATGCCCGAGTAATGGAGAGCAAGTACACTTATACCCATATGTAAGAACAAGGGAGACATTCAAAATTGTGTGAGTTATCGAGATATAAGTAAATGAGTCATACTATGAAATTATGAAAAAGAATTATCGAACATAAGTTAAGACAAGTATCAAGTACAACATAGAACCAATTTGGATTCATGCCAAGCAGATCTACTATTGAAGTGATTCACCTTTTGATAGGTCTTATGGAACATTTTAGAGCAAAAAAGAAAGACCTTCACATGATATTTATTGATCTAGAAAAATCTTATGATAGGGTACCGAGGGAGGTTCTTTGGAGAACTTTGGAAAAAGGAGGTATCCCATTGACATACATTAACCTTATAAGAGACATATACGATGGTGCAAAACATGTGTGAGGACTCATGAAGGAATGATAGACTTCTTTGAAGTTAGTGTGTGAGGTTTTAGACTCTTTCGGTACAACAATAATAACTAAGACTTTTTTTCATATTAGATACAGTCCGCTACATGAATTTTGTTTCTCAACTAAGTTTTTTTTGAGATTGATTATATTAATTATTTGTTTTCATATAACCCTATCATGTGTCACGTTTACAGTTAACTCAACATAAGTCTATTATTTTCTTCCAATAGTTTTACAGTCTTATAATAAAAAAAAAAAAAGCGATCTTGTGGTTATGGTTGGTGTGAACCTTCTTAAACCAGAGGTATGCACGGCCAGATATAGAACTCACAACCTGCATCTTGTGAGTCAAGTTCCTGTCATGTCAGCTAATGCTCTCAGTGTTTTCTTGCCTTTTTTATAAGCAAGATGGGCTTGGGCAAGACCCAAATAAGGTATATAAAAAATATTTACAAAAGAATACTGTAGGAAGTAACATAACCTTTTTTAATACAAGTATCCTAACGAATATACCTAGCAGTATCAGTCCAAAACTGATATAAAAGAAATATGAAAACTATGGAAACAAGGCTTCCTCACTACTATTCATTTCCATTAATGGATTCCGAAAATCCAAAACTGTGGCCTTAAAACCTTATTCTAGAATCTAATTGATCTGGAAAAGGAAAAACTTTTGAAACAGATGTAGGCTGTTTTTTCTTAGAGGAAGCGTTCATCATCTTTCAGAATGGACCCAACTGCCTTGTGACCTTAACAATTGACGAGAATGCTCTTCTTATCAATCCCTGGTCCTTAACGGCTAAGTTTTGGATCAAACCCAACCCATCAGATCCCTCACAACCAATTAATTATTTCATGGGTCCACAAGAATCAAGATGCATTCAACTTTTAAGCGAGTTATAAATCATGTGATAATCCTAGCATTAGTGGGTAATCATGTTTAGAGGCAGAAAGTATCTTGAACCAAACAAGAAAAGCTCGACTCTTGGTCAGGACCAACTACACATTGAGGCTTTCTTTATTAATAGAACAATTTGGTTAATAGAAAACATTTAATTGAAGAGTAAGACATTGTTAAATGTGCTTTAAATCGAGAAATACCGATAAATTCATCTCTTTTAAAGTCCTGTGTTTTTGACCGTGAAGAAAAGTAAGTTTGATAAAGCTCGGTGTGTGATTATAATGAGCCTAAATTAGAGGGGACTGATGTGGACCCAGGTTGGCATGTTGAACCGGAGCCAAGCCACTCTCGACTGGAACTAGAACATAACGAGAAAAGGGAACCATGAAGTTCTGTTCCTGTAGCATCTATTTGGTAACCAAATTGGATGACGCTTCTAACATGTGTTTTAACCCTCAATTTTATGATTCACATTTTTGTTGCGTGAAATTTTATAATCAACTCGGAACCCGAACCAAAACTGGACCTGAAATTGGCAAAACCAAAACCAAATCCAGACAATGAGTTCTGCTTTCAGGTTTTGGTGGAACTGGTTAGGTCTAGCCTAATAAATCTTCTATGTGGTACTAATTATTTTGTAGAACGAGATAAAGCTCAGGAATGAAACTGGCTTAAAGAACAGAGCTCAATCATATCCAGTGTTCAAGAAATAGAACCAGTCAATGAACTGTGCGAGTCACTGGTTCACTAAAAAAAGTTCGATCGGGATCGAACAACGATTGCCGTATATATATATATATATATGTATATAAAGTAAAGAACTGTAGGAACTGTTTGAAACCGATATTTTTATTAAAAATTTGAAAAGTATGAGAATTTTTTTTAAAATAGTGAAACCGATAGTTTGAAACCATTAGTTCCAGTTTGGTTTCAGTTCTAATTTTATAAAAGGTGAAATCAGAACCAAACCAGATGGACCCCGGTTCTAAGTTCGGTTCGGTTTTGATTGAAACCATCGGGCTGGTTAGGAACCAATCATGTCTAAATCCACCGCTGAAAACTTGTCTTTCTCTAAATTGGTTGAACATGTGAACCGAACTGGCCTGACTGTCCATTGATTCTTTGTAGTTAGTAAGCGTAGAGGACTGCTCCAACCTAATCTTGCCTTAGCAAAACGGATTTCTTTAAATTAAGACTTTCGACAAAAAATCTATAAATGCATTTAAGTAGCGTATGTCAAGCAAAGTACTTTCAAACGAACGGTTTTGATGAAAAATATCATTTCGTTTATCATTAACCCCCTTTATTGCAGAAATCATTGACGTTTAAGAAGAACAATAAAATTGTTTCTAAAAAAAATATTTTTCTTTAAATAAGAAATAAACTTTTATAAATCGGATTTATGCATAGCAAGAGTCGTATTGGCGATGAGAACCCAGGTTTGGATTTGGAAAAAAGCACTTGATGGAAATATGGGTTTGTAATAGGTTGACCAGGTTTCAACCAAACCTGACCCGTCAACCCGATTTCCTACCCTTACACCTCATACCGAGTCACACGACTAGAAAAGTTGTACCCATAGGAATCAAACTGAAAATAACTAACTTGTATTCGGGTGGACCTGTTTAAAAAAGAAAAAGAAAATGACAGTATACGAACACAAACCGGAACCAGAAATCAAAACCCCTGTTGCTAAAGCTAATGCAGTGAAGGTCCGTGTAGTGTTTTAGTAGAATCAATAACACAGAATAGAAGTGGACAATAATTTACCAAAACGTAGGGGGCTCAATTGAAAGGAGAAAGTGAGAAGCGCCTGAAGAAGTGAAAAGACCGCCGCGATGATTCTCATGCAAAACGAGAAAATGAAAAGTTTACGCAGCACTCACACCATGTGGAGACTCTTTCTGAAGGAGGCAATCCGACTACACTGTACTACACTGTACTGCCTTCGGTTCACCCTACAGTGGAGTTAGATAGGTGGTTGGCCAGCAAAGAGGTGTTCTGAACAACCTCCATTTTCCTGCTTTCAACCTTCCAGCACTCACACCATGTGGAGACTCTTTCTATCCTAAAACTCCCTTCAACTATCAGCGGATTGAATCCCTTTACGCAGTAGCCACCGGCTCCTTCATATATTCATTAGGCACGGTACATAGATGTTGATGTGCTTCAACAAGCAAAGATAATGTAAAATTGGGCAAAAGAAGTTTGGTAGGCAAAAGTTAGAAGGTGCATGTGACTTCTAACTCTTTGCTTCAAAGCAATCAACTTGAGAAGGTCACCCTCTTGTTAGTCTCACATTGCCCCTCTCACCAACTTGTTCACTTACCAAAATTTGATGACTTAAAAAGTATAGCTATCGTTAAATATGTGGTGATGATTTAGGGCAATTTTCTGAACCTAATAGCAAAACCAAAAAGAAAGAGAATCTGCTTCACAAAGACCAAAATTTGGTAGGCTGACTTACAAGTTGGAGGTCATGAGTTCAATGCATAGCCTGTAGTAGCATGGTCTGCTCCGGTAACCCCTAAACCTGAGACTGTAACCGAATTGACCCCCATCCAGTTGTTGTTATGGTTCTAGGACCGCCAGTTCTGGAGCGGTTTCAGTTTGAGCATTAAACCACTAAGAACATACAAAAACATTAAAATTTAAGGAAGAAATTAAAGATATCAAAATCACTAGTTTTGGTTTCGGGATAGTTCCGGTTCTATCGAAGGTGAAACCATAACCAAACTGAGTGTCTCCTTGGTTTCATTGATTCCCAGTCCGGTTCCGTTCTAGTCGAAACTGCAGGGTCCGTTCCAAACCGACCATCCTCAAACTGACTGCAAAAGTGAAATTAAATTTTTTCAATTAAGTTGTATTTTCCATGTCTTTAAAGATATATTTCCTTTTCTACAAACTCAGCAAAATAAAAAATTATTCCTCTGGTAAAGCTTGAATGGTCTCGTGTGGCTCTTTAGTTTTGCTGTTATTTTAATGAGAAAGTATACCATCTTGGTGTCTCAAGCACATGTGCATCCCTAGGGATGCCCCCACCATGAGGGCGTGAATATGACCATAACTGTGATGTTGATAGCGACCCAACTGTATATCATGCTAATTAAATCCACTTTAAGACTTATAATAATTATGAATAAATTATTAAAATACAAACATCTATATCATGTGTTCATCTTCAAATATCTAAATGTTACCTTTTATCGGTACAATGGGGAATGTGAAGCCTATGCACATGCATAGTATTGAACTCATGACCTTTAACTTGTGGGCTGACCCCCTCATTAGTTGAGTTATTGAGCTTTGTGCTACATGTTGTCCTTTTTACTCGAAATTAACATCTTTCATAAATATTACTGTAATATACTCAAAATGTAACAAAATTGTCAACAAATTTGGTACATACATTGAACAATCTCAAAGTATAAATATGCTTCTAAAAATATACTTTGTTGCTATCAACTTTCATAAAAAGAGGAAATACATAATAAGCTTTTACTCAAACAATAAAGCTTCCAAGTATGTCATGCATGATAGGATGTCATATTCCTTCCTCTAGGGTCCATTGCCAACAAGAAGCTTGTCAAGACTTGGCTGGACCATTCTTCTATGGGGCCAAGCATCAATTCGTTTATATTATCAAACAAGTTTCAATTTCAATAATTCTGAAAAAAGACTTACCATGAACATTAATCTTATATAAATAGAATCTTTTGCCTACCACAATATTCTTTTGCTTTTAAATATAGATGATATAACTAGCTTAGATTTAAAATCCATGTACAACTTGCAATGAATTGTGAGAGGAAACCCCTGTTGCTGAATGCTAACGCAGTGAAGGTCCGTGTAGTGTTTTAGTAGAGTCAATAACACGGAACAGAAGTGAATTGTAATTTGTGGAAATGTAGGGGGCTCAATTGAAAGGAGAAAGTGAGGAAGCGCATGAAGAAATCAAAAGACCGCTGCGATGATTCTCACGCGAAACGAGAAAATGAAAAGTTTACGATTACACCCTCAATTGTTGTAAAATTACCGCGATCGTACTTTCATGTCTCCGCAATTTGAGATTAAAAAATAAAAAACAGAAAACCCTCACTCGATCTGCCCGTAGCTTTCTTATTTCACATTTTACATTTACCGTATTTACCGTCCTAGGTTGAGAATCTTTTCTCTGTAACGTCAATATAAAGTGATAAATAAATATCCACTGCTTTAGTCGTGTAAGGGAGACATGATAGTATGCGGGCTAGTTGGATCCTTTACCATGGATTAATGTGATCTGTTTGTGTGATTGAGAAATCATTATTTGAATGTTAAATGCTCTGTTAGTATAACGTTGTTTGTAAATCATTAGATTGTCGTTTATTGTGAAGATATACTAGTGAGCAAATAAAATGAGTGGATGTTCATTGTGATTCTTATAGTTATCAAGGAGGCCACTACTTGAAAAGTAGAGTATGAAGTAGCAAATAAAAGAGATTATATTTCTTTTTTTTATTATTATTAAGTGCTCTTAGGACTTTGTTAGTGGGGCCCACGTTGAGAGATAGGTTTTATTACTAAAGTTTCAAAAACTGTAAATGTCACTCATAAAATTAAGGTGGGTGAATTAAAATAGAAAGGTGAATTGAGTGTATTATGTGATAAAATGATACCATTAAAGTTGAAAGGAAAATATTATAGAGTTGCCGTTAGACCCGCTATCTTATATGATGGTGGATGTTAGGTCATTAATTATGAATATAAGTAAAAGATGTCTCTAAAATAAATGAAAATTTTAAGATGGATGTGTTGAGATCATGTTGTGCTATGACATCACCCTGATGTCATCCGTTTCTGTCTGCTATATTAAATTATTGCAAAAGATAAGAATTCTTGTTTTGCTTTACACGAGAGCCAAGTCTTCGTTGATGAAAAGGATCCGCGTTTTGTGCAGAAGAACAGGTTGAAGGCTTTGAAGTGTTCAGATCTGAAATCGAGGCTGCGGTCATACCATTCCTAAAATGGAGGAACTGATTCTAACAATCGCGGCTGTGGTCTTCATCACACTTGCTTGGTTCGCGATGAAGCATTTTCGCAAAAACGACGCGACCAACAACCCAGAAGCGGAGGAGCTGCCCCTCTCAACATCGTCCTCTTCGCAGGTACCTTCGGAGGTTGAAAATCAAGCCTTTGAATATGATGTGTTCCTCAGTTTTCGCGGTGAAGATACTCGAAGGGGGTTCACCAGCCATCTCTACCATAAATTGAAGGAGCGCGGCTTACGAGCCTTCATAGACGAAGTCGATTTGAAGAAGGGAGAGAGGATCACTACACTGTTGCAACACATTAAGAGATCCAACATCTGCATACCCATCTTGTCTAAGCGCTATGCAGAGTCTCGGTGGTGTCTGATGGAGATCGCAAAGATGGTCGAGTGCCAGCGGATCGTCATTCCTGTATTCTATGATGTTGTTCCGTCGGATGTTAGGCGTCAACGAGGACAGTTTGCGGAGGAATTCGCGAAGCATCAGAAAAGAGAAGACGCGAAGAAAGTGAAGGAATGGAGGAAAGTACTAAGCCATGTGGGGGATATTGCCGGCTACGATCTCACCGACAACGCTATGGGGTCTCTCTCTCTCTCGGACGAGTTGGTTTATTTGCAGTATGTTCATGTTTTCTTTTCTTTTCCAAGATCAACGGATTGTGTGTGTGGCTTGGTTACCAGGAAAATTTTCTAACAAACTAACCTCGAATATCTTTGTCTTTTTAGGAGCGAAGCAAAACTAATCGATGTGATACTTAAGGATGTGCAAAGTCGATTAGGCAAGATCCGAATGGAAGTTGCGAAGCATCCCGTCGGCATTGAGTCACGCGTTGATCATATGCTGAAGCTGTTGGACCTAAACAGTATCAGTGATGTCCGCATGGTTGGCATCCACGGTGAGGGTGGGTTGGGGAAGACCACCATTTCCAAGGCTGTGTATAATCAACTGCTTAATAGATTCGAGAACCGTTGTTGCTTCCTTCATAATGTCAGAGAAACGGCAAACCGGTCTAACGGACTTGCATCACTACAGGCACGGCTCATTAAAGACATATTACAAGAAACCGATGTAACGGTGAGTGATGTTGAGCATGGAATTGCCACCATTAAGGAAAGGATCAAATCAAAGAGAATTCTTCTCATCCTCGATGACGTCGACTCTAAAGAGCAACTTGACAAGCTTGCCGGTGATGCGGCATGGTTTGGTGCAGGCAGTAGGATCATCATTTCCACTAGAAATGAAGAGATTTTGGATCGGCATAGGGTAGTTCTTAGATATCAACCGGCAGAACTTGACCCGGACGAATCACTTAAGTTGTTCAGCCGTCATGCATTCGAGAATGATCAACCACACCTTGACTACGTTGAATTATCAAAGGAAGTTGTAGAATATGCAGGGGGACTGCCTTTGGCTCTAGAAGTCTTCGGTCCAATCTTCTTCACCATAAGGAATAAGCAACAGTGGATGGAGAGGTTGCGAGATTTGCATCTTGTTCAACATGAAGATATATCGAAGAGGTTGAGAATAAGTTACGAAGCTCTGGGTTTGCAAGAAAAGTGCGTTTTCTTGGACATTGCTTGTTGTCTCATCGGGTGGAAAACAGAGGGTCCACAGTATATGTGGAAGGCCATGAAATTCCAAAGTGTAACCATAAAAGCTCTCCAGCAGAAGTCACTCGTCAAAATTGATGAAGATGATTTCTTCGCAATGCACGATCAGATTAGGGACATGGGGAGAAGCATTGTGAAGGAGGAATCCTTTGACGACCCAGGAAACCGCAGCAGGCTTTGGGATGCAAGTGAAATATCGAAAGTGCTAGAAACTGTACTTCCTCTCTCTGTCTCTCACAAACACATATCCACCGAACTTAATGATTATCCTGATCTTTAATTGTTGATTTTTTATGCTTTCTTCGGTGTTTCACTAGGAACGAAGAGATAATATTCAAGTCATCACTCTGAATAGTGACGTGGCGGTGAGTGGTGGAGCATTTGAAGGAATGCCTAAACTTAGAATTCTCTCTGCAACGAATTTAACGAGTAAAGAAGACGAGGTTCTGCGCTTCCCACCGAAGATTAAATGCTTGTTTCTAAAAGGATGTCACTCGAAGAAGACACTTGCGTTCGAGACAAGTGGCCTTCAAGAACTTGTTGAACTTCATCTGTCGGAAAGTGAGTTCTCGGAGATATCTTGGGATCATCAAGCCAAGCGAGCCAAGGTGGAGAAAAGACAACCATTCCATAAGGTCAGTGACTATTAATCCTTAACCATTACGGTTGACGTATGAATCTTCAAGCCAAGGTGTTGAAAAGCTTTTTGGCATTTCGCACATGAAAGGTGCATTATATTCTTGTCAAACAAGTGGAATTAAGTCTGATTCAGAGAACTGACTTTGGTTGTTCCAGAAAAGGTTATGTTTTATTGGTGTTCCCTCCCAACAATTGAAAACTCTATGAGCAATTCCACTATTGTCGCTAAATTTCCTTCCTTGAATAAATTAATTTTGCAAGTAAGTACATTTTGTGGTTCAAGGAAAAAATCTGCATAGACTGACCGAGTGCCATGTTCATTTCAGACGGCAAATCTCAAGCTTCTCACTCTAAATAAATGTGAGAGTCTCACAGTGACTCCGGACCTAAGTGGTTTTCCGTGGTTAGAGAAGCTGGTCATTCATGAGTGCTCAAGTTTGGCCCAAGTTCATGGTTCCATTGGCCTGCTCCACAACCTCACCCATTTGAGCATGACCGCTTGTCAGAGCGTAACACATCTGCCTGAGAACTGTGGGAAGTTAGAGTCCTTGGAATATCTTAACCTTCGCAGAACACCCTTGAAAAGAATTCCAGATTCCATCAACGGTTTGACATCCTTGAAAGAGTTGGACTTGTATTATACCGAACTAGAGGAGCTGCCAGACGCCATTGGGAAGTTAGAGTCGTTGGAATGGCTTGACCTTGAGAACACTCTCTTGAAAAGAATTCCAGATTCCATCAACGGTTTGACATCCTTGAAAAAGTTGAACTTATCTAGTACCAAACTAGAGGAGCTGCCAGGCGCCATTGGGAAGTTAGAGTCGTTGGAACGGCTTTACCT
Organism: Brasenia schreberi; assembly: GCA_036023115.1. Lineage (NCBI taxonomy): Eukaryota > Viridiplantae > Streptophyta > Magnoliopsida > Nymphaeales > Cabombaceae > Brasenia > Brasenia schreberi. The sequence continues at coordinate 19,039,201 of JAYKKT010000066.1, forward strand.
TGACAACACTCTCTTGAAAAGAATTCCAGATTCCATCAACGGTATGGCATCGTTGAAAGGGTTGAAATTGTCTAGTACCAAACTAGAGGAGCTGCCAGACGCCATTGGGAAGTTAGGGTCGTTGGAATGGCTTGACCTTGAGAACACTCTCTTGAAAAGAATTCCAGATTCCATCAACGGTTTGACATCGTTGAAAAGGTTGAAATTGTCTAGTACCAAACTAGAGGAGCTGCCAGACGCCATTGGGAAGTTAGGGTCGTTGAAATGGCTTGACCTTAAGAACACTCTCTTGAAAAGAATTCCAGATTCCATCAACGGTTTGACATCGTTGAAAGGGTTGAACTTGTCTAGTACCAAACTAGAGGAGCTGCCAGACGCCATTGGGAAGTTAGGGTCGTTGGAATGGCTTGACCTTGAGAACACTCTCTTGAAAAGAATTCCAGATTCCATCAACGGTTTGACCTCGTTGAAAAGGCTGTCATTGTCTAGTACCAAACTAGAGGAGCTGCCAGACGCCATTGGGAAGTTGGAGTCGTTGGAATGGCTTTACCTTGAGAACACTCTCTTGAAAAGAATTCCAAATTCCATCAACGGTTTGACATCGTTGACATGGTTGCAATTGTCTAGTACCAAACTAGAGGACGGCCATTTGGAAGACGTTGGAAGTGCTTGAGCTTGAGAACACTTGAAAAGAATTCCAGATTCCATCAACGGTTTGACATCGTTGAATATTTTGAACCTGTCTAGTACCAAACTAGAGGAGCTGCCAGACGCCATTTGGAAGTTAGGGTCGTTGGAAGTGCTTCACCTTAACAACACTCTCTTGAAAAGAATTCATTGGGAAGTTAGGGTCGTTGGAATGGCAGACTCTCTTGAAAAGAATTCCAGACTTCCATCAACGGTTTGACATCGTTGCCAAAGAAGTTAGGGTCGTTGAACTTGTCTAGTACCAAACTAGAGGAGCTGCCAGACGCCATTTGGAAGTTAGGGTCGTTGGAAGGGCTTGACCTTAAGAACACTCTCTTGAAAAGAATTCCAAATTCCATCAACGGTTTGACATCGTTGAAAATTTTGAAGTTGTCTAGTACCAAACTAGAGGAGCTGCGAGACGCCATTTGGAAGTTAGGGTCGTTGGAAGGGCTTGACCTTGAGAACACTCTCTGGCAAAGAATTCCAAATTCCATCAATTGTTTGACATCCTTGAAAAAGTTGCACATGTCTAGTACCAAACTAGAGGAGCTGCGAGACGCCATTGGGAAGTTAGAGTTGTTGGAAGGGCTTGACCTTGCCAACACTCTCTTGAAAAGAATTCCAAATTCCATCAACGGTTTGACATCGTTGAAAGGGTTGAAATTGTCTAGTACCAAACTAGAGGAGCTGCCAGACGCCATTTGGAAGTTAGGGTCGTTGGAAGTGCTTCACCTTGACAACACTCTCTTGAAAAGAATTCCAGATTCCATCAACGGTTTGACATCGTTGAAATTTTTGAACCTGTCTAGTACCAAACTAGAGGAGCTGCCAGACGCCATTGGGAAGTTAGAATCGTTGGAACTGCTTGACCTTGAGAACGCTCTCTTGAAAAGAATTCCAGATTCCATCAACGGTTTGACATCCTTGAGAGAGTTGGACTTGTCTCGTACCAAACTAGAGGAGCTGCCAGACGCCATTGGGAAGTTAGGGTCGTTGGAATGGCTTGACCTTGAGAACACTCTCTTGAAAAGTATCGTAGTATTTTTTGGAGGTGCGTCAACCGTGAGCCTTCTTTAATGTTTAATGCTTTCCACCGAAAGGGGGCGGTAAAGACACCAACGAGAAACATGCTTTCCACCCAAAAGGTGGCGGTAAAGACACCAACGAGTTACCCCATTCCGATCCTTGCAGATTAAACGTACCTACCTAGTTGTACTATTTGGTTTTTTCTTTGAAGATCTCAATCGTTGATTTGAAGAGTTGAGATCTGTAAGGAGATTTTGAGTGCATGAATTATTCTGTGTATATTTATATAAAATGGATGAGTGTGTGCATGCACTATTCTCTCTCTCTCTCTCTCTCTCTATCTATCTATCTATCTATCTATATATATATATATATATATATGAAATGTCTTTGTGTGCATAATTTTGTATAAACGTTTTCACTTTTCGATCTTTGACATAAACAATTAAAATGTCAAAACAAAAAACATTTAGGTATAACATATAAAATAACTATGATACTTTTAATTCAAATCTTCACCGATAATCATGTCAATCCAAACGGTGAAAATATTTATGCAAGATTATGCATCGGGTGTACCTATTCTCTCATTTACACCATCGGATCGCTGTTGTGATGGGCAATCCAAACGGCACCAACTAAGCGCGGGGTCCCTATGTTCTTTCATATAGTAGTAGTTATTTAAGAAAGTCATATCATGTTTAATAGTTTCTCTCAATACTTTTCCTCTAACTTTTTTAAAATATTCATGGTTTCATATACTTTTTTTACTAGTGTGTCCTTTTATCACCTCTCCAAGTATCTAAAACCATCTTAAATGGATTTCTTTTATTTATCTTCTATCAATTTCATCAATCTACCTCTAACAATACTTACTTTTGGAGGTACAAGTGCAATAAGAGTTGTCAAACATTTTTATAACTTTTTAAATCATATTCATCCCCTTCAAAAATAATGTAAAAGTGAAAGAGGTACATGAACATCAATCAAGAAATGTCTGCAACATTCAGTTTATATTATATATATTATATATGGATACATATGTATGTGTATACGTATGTATATATACATATATGAGAGAGGGAGGGTGACTAAGTTATGGATCTTAATTAGTTGCCTCCGTTAGTGTAGTACAATTGAGATTATTTCATCTTTCGATTTTTTTTTCTCTCTCTCTCTCTATTGAATAAAATCTCATCTTTTGGAGCTCTTAATCATATATATATATATATATATATATATATATATATATATATATATATATATATATATATATATATATATATATATATAACAAAATTCTATTCTCTTTCTCTCTCTATATATATATAGAGAGAGAAAGAGAGAAATAAAAAATTCTATGTAAAGGGCATATTATTTACTTGATTTTCGTGGTGATCTTAATGCTTAATGAAATTATGGTTATTTGACTAGCATTTGAAATGCCGTGTTGAAATGTGATTATGAATCGAGCATGTATTGCGAAGCATGTGTTGTGTATTTTGATGCGGAAAATTGGTTACAATGGCCAATTTTAAAGCACGAGTTGTATGTATTTTGAACCTCAAAATTTTACAGTGAAAGCTCGTGCAATAATTCATGCCAAGAGCAGTTCAGAGGGGGAGTCACTTGCATTTTTGGACTTCTACTGCCTTTGAAGTCCAGATGGAGATTCATATCTAAACCTATTCATTGAGGTGGATACAGGTTCAATATTTACAAGAGAGATCTGGATTCACCCTACAAGAAATTAGGCAAATATGGATGTCTTCTATCTCCATTTTTCAGATGACCTGCAACGAGGTTCGCAAGCCTGTAACGTTTTGTTGAGTTTCTTCCTTATTCTTTTCGGTTGAGAGAGAAGGATCTCCTATTTCCTTTAACCCCTCGGCTAAAGGTCCCAGGGGCTGCCATTCTTCCGTTGGGGACTTCTCACAAACACTTGGTAGGGGGCTTTTCACGAACACTATTCCGAACACATCCTTAAAATCGCGTTCCCCAGTTTTTTTTCCACATCTTCCTTCTTTTCAGTTGAGCATGGCGTCGTTGAGTTTCAATTCGGTGAAAGCTGCATCTACTGTTCAACCCATATTTTACTTTTGGGGCCACAAAAAAAATTTGAACGTTTTTGTTTCATTTTAGCGTAGTGAAGCTACTCCTGCATGGTATATAGAAGGACCAACGCAAACCAAAACCAGCACGAAAGTCTTCCAAAGCTACTCCTGCACGGCTTGACCTTAAGAACACTCTCTTGAAAAGAATTACAGATTCCATCAACGGTTTGACATCGTTGAAAGAGTTGAACTTGTCTAGTACCAAACTAGAGGAGCTGCCAGACGCCATTGGGAAGTTAGAGTCGTTGGAACGGCTTTACCTTGAGAACACTCTCTTGAAAAGAATTCCAGATTCCATCAACGGTTTGACATTGTTGAAAATTTTGAACTTGTCCGGTACCAAACTAGAGGAGCTGCCAGACGCCATTGGGAAGTTGGAATTGTTGAAAGAGCATAACCTTATGAACACTCTCTTGAAAAGAATTCCAGATTCCATCACAACGGTTTGACATCGTTGAAAATTTCGAACCTGTCTAGTACCAAACTAGAGGAGCTGCCAGACGCCATTGGGAAGTTGGAATTGTTGAAAGAGCTTAACCTTATGAACACTCTCTTGAAAAGAATTCCAGATTCCATCAACGGTTTGACATCGTTGAAAATTTTGAACCTGTCTAGTACCAAACTAGAGGAGCTGCCAGACGCCATTGGGAAGTTGGAATTGTTGAAAGAGCGTAACCTTATGAACACTCTCTTGAAAAGAATTCCAGATTCCATCAACGGTTTGACATCGTTGAAAGAGTTGAACTTGTCTAGTACCAAACTAGAGGAGCTGCCAGACGCCATTGGGAAGTTAGAGTCGTTGGAACGGCTTTACCTTGAGAACACTCTCTTGAAAAGAATTCCAGATTCCATCAACGGTTTGACATCGTTGAAAATTTTGAACTTGTCTAGTACCAAACTAGAGGAGCTGCCAGACGCCATTGGGAAGTTAGAGTTGTTGGAAGGGCTTGACCTTGGCAACACTCTCTTGAAAAGAATTCCAGATTCCATCAACGGTTTGACGTCGTTGAAAATTTTGAACTTGTCTAGTACCAAACTAGAGGAGCTACCAGACGCCATTGGGAAGTTGGAGTCGTTGGAATGGCTTGACCTTGGCAACACTGTCTTGAAAAGAATTCCAGGTTCCATCAACAGTTTGACATCGTTGAAAATTTTGAACTTGTCTAGTACCAAACTAGAGGAGCTGCCAGACGCCATTTGGAAGTTAGGGTCGTTGGAAGGGCTTGACCTTGAGAACACTCTCTTGCAAAGAATTCCAAATTCCATCAACGGTTTGACATCGTTGAAAATTTTGAACCTGTCTAGTACCAAACTAGAGGAGCTGCCAGACGCCATTTGGAAGTTAGGGTCGTTGGAAGGGCTTGACCTTGAGAACACTCTCTTGCAAAGAATTCCAAATTCCATCAACGGTTTGACATCGTTGAAAATTTTGAACTTGTCTAGTACCAAACTAGAGGAGCTGCCAGACGCCATTTGGAAGTTAGGGTCGTTGGAAGGGCTTGACCTTGAGAACACTCTCTGGCAAAGAATTCCAAATTCCATCAATTGTTTGACATCCTTGAAAAAGTTGCACATGTCTAGTACCAAACTAGAGGAGCTGCCAGACGCCATTGGGAAGTTAGAGTTGTTGGAAGGGCTTGACCTTGCCAACACTCTCTTGAAAAGAATTCCAAATTCCATCAACGGTTTGACATCGTTGAAAGGGTTGAAATTGTCTAGTACCAAACTAGAGGAGCTGCCAGACGCCATTGGGAAGTTAGGGTCGTTGGAATGGCTTGACCTTGAGAACACTCTCTTGAAAAGAATTCCATATATTCTGTCTTTGTTCTACTAAGTCGGAGGCCTTTGTTTTCTAATGTTTCTCTCCATAGTTCCAATTTTCTATTAACTTTTTCCTTAGACTCCTCCACTAATACAATGTCATCTGCAAATAACATACACCAAGGTACTTCATCTTGAATATGTTTTGTTAACTCATCCATCACCATTATAAATAAGTACGGACTTAAAGTTGATCCTTGATGTAACCCAATATTAACTTCAAAGAAGTTTGTCGTTCCTTCATGAGTCCTCACACATGTTTTTGCACCATCATACATGTTTTTTCTAAAGTTCTCCAAAGAACTTCCCTCGGTACCCTATCATATGCATTTTCTAGATCAATAAATGTCACGTGAAGTCTTTCTTTTTTGTTCTAAAATGTTCCATAAGACGTCTCAAAAGGTGAATCGCTTCAATAGTAGATCTACCTGGCAAAACGGTTTGACATCGTTGAAAATTTTGAACTTGTCTAGTACCAAACTAGAGGAGCTGCCAGACGCCATTGGGAAGTTAGGGTTGTTGGAACGGCTTGACCTTGGCAACACTCTCTTGAAAAGAATTCCCGATTCCATCAACAGTTTGACATCGTTGAAAGAGTTGCACTTGGCTTATAGCAAACTAGAGGAGCTGCCAGACGCCATTGGGAAGTTAGAGTCATTGGAATGGCTTGACCTTGGCAACACTCTCTTGAAAACAATTCCAGATTCCATCAACAGTTTGACATCGTTGAAAGAGTTGCACTTGTCTTATAGCAAACTAGAGGAGCTGCCAGACGCCATTGGGAAGTTAGAGTCGTTGGAATGGCTTCACCTTGTCAACACTCTCTTGAAAAGAATTCCAGATTCCATCAACGGTTTGACGTCGTTGAAAAATTTGAACTTGTCGAGTACCAAACTAGAGGAGCTGCCAGACGCCATTGGGAAGTTAGAGTTGTTGGAAGGGATTGACCTTGGCAACAGTCTCTTGAAAAGAATTCCAGATTCCATCAGCGGTTTGACATCGTTGAAAGAGTTGGACTTGTCTTTTACGGAACTGGAGGAACTGGATTTGATTGTGCCTTCGGGTAGTGGACTATAGCACTCTCAATGAATGAATCTAAAAGTGCCTTTTTATTTTTTGATATTTGTTAAGAGCATACTTGTTAAATGTTCCCTATGTGGATTGATATATGACAATGTGTTATTAGATTGGTGTTTGAAATATTGAAATTCTATTATGGCGAATTCAAAATGGGAACCTTGGCACTCTATCGTGCAAGTCGGCATTAAAACATTGTGGTGATATGTCATGGTGTTGCTCTACCGTCTCTCTCATGATTGATCTCTCTCTCAGCTCAGGTTACCTCTAAACCTGAAACTGTATCCAAATCGGCCCCATTCAGTTCTTGTTATGGTTCAATTCCCCATTGATCAAAATCCGTACAAAAGAGTCATGGTTTGCTGATACATTACATAAAAACAATTGATTTCTTGCCAAATAACGTCCCCTGAAGATGATTCAAACTCACTAGTTGAACGGCACCAGTTCCATATTCATGGTGTGCATGGGGCCTCACGTTATACCAAAAAAGAAAAAGATGATTCAATTTTGATTTTCAATTGAAGGATTATCAACGTAGTTGAAGAAGAGGAGTAATAAAACTTATATAAAAATCTTTAAAATAGAATTTCGTCGTGTCCTAAGCTGTCGTGACATGTGAGTCGCGTCAGTGTCTTATCTCAAACGCTAGACAACAAGAAATAATGTCCCCAGGAAAGGCCAACCAAGACTGAATACAGCAAGAACAAAATCAAGGCAAGATCTGATGTGGGACTCCAGTCAGAGATCCGTCCTTCTCACATCTTCAACACGAAATCCCGTATTCAACCTGGAAGTCAAGAATTTATTCTGCAAACTGCCAACTTCAAAACGACCCCTTTATTTTTTTTGTTTAAGCTAAAACCAAAACCAGCACGAAAGTCTTCCAAAACCAGATAAAATTGACCCAATTGTTAGCCGCTATAACAATAATTAAGCCCTATCTCAAGTTGATTATATACATTCTTTATTTCCATAAGATTCGATTTTATGCCAACAATTAACTCAACAAGAGTTAGATAACTTTTTACATTTCCTTTAACACTTTTGCACTCTTCTTTTTTTCCTTTTTTACATATTTATCATTTAATTTCTCATGTCTTTTTACTCGAACTTTGTTTCATCGTTTTTCATGTATAAAAATTATTTAAATAATTTTCCTCTTTTTATCACTATCCTTTGATGGCAGCTGATGAGATATTTACCTTTGAAAAGTACCATTTAATGAACTTTCACAAAAGCGAAAACTATGCTTCATGCTTGGCTCATATTTACCAAATCGGACACGGACGAGCTGCACCAAGCCGCTCTGTGCTGCTCGATCGAGACCTCCAACTGGACCATCCTTATCCACCTTACCTACGCTAGGGTGAGCCTTTGACACCCAATGACAGCCTTGGTGGACCCTAAGAGAGCTGGACCCGACCCATAACAGAGGCGGCTTGTGGCAATAAATTCAACACCAAGAACAACTGATTGCTTTGGACAAGGTGGGCCACATTTGCTACCCGAGATCCAAACCTTTAATAGGCAAAAGGATGCTATCTCTCGCATTAGGATGCTTCCATCCTAGCCGTCCGATCCAATAAGTTTGAACTTTTGCGAAACCAGGTAATCCTGGCCGTCCAAATGCAGTCAACCATATTCTAAGGTAAGACCATGAAAATTGGACACTAGTAGCACAACCAATCACCCAGACTGACAGTGAAAAGAACCGTGTTGTGCTCGAGTTGGCATCAACACGAAGAAAATCTCAAATAAAACACGGTTCACAACCAATCACCCAGACTGACATTGTTATAATTCATGGGACTGCCAGTTCTGGAGTGGTTTCGGTTTGAGCCTTGAACCACCAAAAACATTAAAACATTAAGAAAAAAATTAATTGATATCAAAACCACAAGTTTTGCTTTTGGGGCATTTCTGGTTTTGTGGAAGGTGAAACCATAACCAAACTGAGTGTCCCCTTGTTTTCATTGATTCCCAGTCCAGTTTGGTTCCGGTTGAAACCGCTGGATCAGTTCAAAATCGGTCATCCTCACACCGACTGCAAAAGTGAAGTTAATTTTTTTTAATTAAGCTGCATTTTCCATGGCAAGGATATATTTACGTTTCCTCCAACTTTTTCTACAAACTGAGGCAAATAAAAAATTATTCCTCTGGCAAAGCTTGAATCTTCTCACGTGGCTTTAATTTTGCTTGAAAAGCATACCATTAAATGTTACCTTTTTTATTGGTATAATGGGAAATGTGAAGCCTATGCACACGTGGAGTATTGAACTCATGACCTTTAACTTGTGAGCCAACCCTTGAGCTATTGAGCTTTGTGCTACATGTTGCGCTTTTTACTAAAAATTAACATCTTTCATAAACATTACTGTAATATACTCAAAATGTAACATAATTGTCAACAAATTTTGTACATACATTGAACAATCTTAAAGCATGAATATATTTCTAAAAATATACTTTGTTGGTATTAACTTTCATAGAAAGAGGAAGTATATAATAAGTTTTTACTCAAACAATAAAGTTTCTTCCAGGTATGTCATGCATGATAGGATGCCATATTCCTTCCTCTAGGGACCATTGCCAACAAGAAGCTTGTCAAGACTTGGCTGGACCTTTCTTCTATGGGACCAAGCATCGTTTATATTACCAAACAAGTTTCAATTTAAATAATTCTGAAAAAAAGACTTATCTTAAACATTAATCTTATATAAATAGACTGTTTTGCCTACCACAATATTTTTTTGCTTTTAAATATAGATGCTATAAGTAGCTCAGATTTTCAATCCATGTCCAACTTGCAATACATGACATAGAGAAAATACATCAGCAAAACAGGACTCTAATTCATCACCTTTTATTTATTAGGGCTAATTATAAAACAAAGCCTTTGTCCCACACCAAATGGGCAGTATACATAGTGCAATGATGCCGCTTTAGCCCGGATGAGAAAGAGGAGGGTGTGTATGTGTACATGGCTGGACCTTTTTGCTTCAACTTAGTTCGACCCTTTACCATGGATTATAGAACTTTAGTCATTAATCAATCTAACTACAAAACACATAAATGGTAATTTTGATTAGAAATGCTTTATATGTAAAAGGTATATATACACACATGTATGTGTATATCCATGGATGAACATAATGGTAGGTATTTGGATATTGTATACCTAAGAATTTAATTGATAAACTCTAATATATTATTAGTTTTGTATTATCTTTTACGAATTAAACGTGCTGATAATAAAAGCGGACCATTCTTTAAGGACTGGATTTTATTGTGCCTTCGGGTAGTGGACTATAGCACTCTCAATGAATGCATCTAAAAGTGCCTTTTTATTTTTTGATATTTGTTAAGAGCATACTTGTTAAATGTTCTCTATGTATGATATATGACAATGTGTTATTAGATTGGTGTTTGAAATATTGAAATTCAATTATGGCGAATTCAAAGTGGGAACCTTGGCACTCTATCGTGCAAGCCGGCATTAAAACTTTATTGAAATTCAATTATGGCGAATTCAATGTGGGAACCTTAGCACTTTGTCGTCTGAGTCGGCATTGAAACTATCAATGATGGGGTTATCATCTACATAGGGGGCTGGACGACTCCTGATACTTACGGTGGACAGGTTATGTATGGTAATTTAAATATCGAAATTAATGTCATCTGTTTGTGTGATTGAGAAGTCATTACTTGAATGTTAAATGGGTTGCTAACATAAAGTTGTTTGTAAAACATGCATGCCTTACGTATTATCATTTATTGTGAAGATATACCTCCTATCCCTCTCTTTGTTTTTCTTTTCCATTGCGATTCTTGTAATGAGTTTCCATGCTTAGTTCGTGATGGTAATGAGTTTCCATGTTAAATGAGTTTCCATTGCGATTCTTGTAAAGAGATTAGATTTCTTTTGTTTTTTTTATTAAGTGTCCTTAGGACTTTGTTAGTAGGGCCCACACTGAGAGATAGGATTTATTACTAAAGTTTCAAAAACATAGGATCAATCCTTCAAAATAATGGAAGAATAGATGGAAATGTCACTCATAGAATTAAGGTGGGTGAATTAAAATAGAGAGGTGAATCAAGTATATTATGTGATAAAATGATACCATTAAAATTGAAAGAAAAATATTATAGAGTTGCAGTTAGACCCGTTATCTTATATGGTGGCGAATGTTGGGTCATTAATTATTCATATAAGTAAAAGATGTCTAACATAAATGAAAATTATAAGATAATGAATGGTTATACAAGAAAAACTAGTCTTCGCAATCAAATCATTAGAAAAATATAGGAGACTCAAACTAGATCCAAATATCGTGTTGGGATCATGTTGTGCTGTCATCGATTAAGGAAAGGATCAAATCAAAGAGAATTCTTCTCATCCTCGATGATGTCGACTCTAAAGAGCAACTTGACAAGCTTGCCGGTGATGCGGCATGGTTTGGTGCAGGCAGTAGGATCATCATTTCCACTAGAAATAAAGATATTTTGGATCAGCATAGGGTAGTTCTTAGATATGAACCGGCAGAACTTGACCCGAACGAATCACTTAAGTGGTTCAGCCGTCATGCATTGGAGAAGGATCAACCACACCTTGACTACGTTGAGTTATCAAAGGAAGTTGCAGAATATGCAGGGGGACTGCCTTTGGCTCTAGAAGTCTTCGGTCCAATCTTCTTCACCATAAGGAATAAGCAACAGTGGATGGAGAGGTTGCGAGATTTGCATCTTGTTCAACATGAAGATCTATCGAAGAGGTTGAGAATAAGTTACGTAGCTCTGGATCGGCAAGAACAGTGCGTTTTCCTGGACATTGCTTGTTGTCTCATCGGGTGGAAAACAGAGGGTCCACAGTATATGTGGAAGGCCATGAAATTCCAAAGTGTAACCATAAAAGCTCTCCAGCAGAAGTCACTCGTCAAAATTGATAAAGATGGTTTGTTCGCAATGCACGATCAGATTAGGGACATGGGGAGAAACATTGTGGAGGAGGAATCATCCTTTGATGACACTGGAAACCGCAGCAGGTTGTGGGATGCAAGTGAAATATCGAAAGTACTAGAAACTGTACTTCCTCTCTCTGTCTCTCACAAACACACATCCACCGAACTTAATGATTATCCTGATCTTTAATTGTTGATTTTTTATGCTTTCTTCGATGTTTCACTAGGAACGAAGAAATAATATTCAAGTCATCACTCTGAATTGTGATGTGGCGGTGAGTGGTGGAGCATTTGAAGCCCAAACTTAGATTTCTCTCTGCAACGAAGTTAACTTGTAAAGAAGACGAGGTTCTGCGCTTTCCACGGAATATTAAATGCTTGTTTCTAAAAGGATGTCACTCGAAGAAGACATTGGCATTCGAGACAAGTGACCTTCAAGAACTTGTCGAACTTGTTCTGTCGGAAAGTGAGTTCTCGGAGATATCGTGGAATCATCAAGCCATGGGAGCCAAGGTGGGAAAAAGGCAACCATTCGATAAGGTCAGTGACTATTAATTGTTAACCATTACGATTGACATATGAATCTTAAAGCCAAGGTGGAGAAAAGCAAAATTTTTGGAATTTCGCAAATGAAAGGTGCATTATATTCTTGTCAAACAAGTGGAATTAAGTCAGTTTCAAAGAACTGATTTTGGTTGTTCCAGAAAAGGTTATGTTTTATTGGTGTTCCCTCCCAACAATTGAAAACTCTATGAGCAATTCCACTATTGTCGCTAAATTTGCTTCCTTGAATAAATTAATTTTGCAAGTACGTACATTTTGTGGTTGAAGGAAAAAATCTGCGTAGACTGACCGAGTGCCACGTTCATTTCAGGTGCCAAATATCAAGCTTCTCACTCTAAATAAATGGGAGACTCTCACCGTGACTCCGGACTTAAGTGGTTTTCCGTGGTTAGGGAAGCTGGTCATTCATTTGAGCATGACCGATTGTCTGAGCGTAACACATTGATGTTTCCATTGGCCTGCTCCACAACCTCACCCATTTGAGCATGACCGATTGTCTGAGCGTAACACATCTGCTTGAGAACTGTGGGAAGTTAGAGTCGGTGGAATTCCATATTCCATCAACCGTTTGACATCCTTGAAAGAGTTTAACTTGTCTTATACCAAACTAGAGGAGCTGCCAGACGCCATTGAGAAGTTAGAGTCGTTGGAACGGCTCTACCTTGAGAGCACTCCCTTGAAAAGAATTCCAGATTCCACAACTAGCGTACACACACTGTCTCCATTTATCTGCTGCCAACATCTTGTTTTGCTTATAAAGGGTGGCCATTAATCAACACAATTTATTAGAATAAAGGTTTTGCCACTTATGCTTGGAGTGATGCACAAGATGGCCGGAAATTCAGTAGGTCAGCCATCGTTGGCCGGTCGCAGTCCCGACGATGAGTTGAGACAGAAGATAGAAAGTGATGCACGAGATGCAGGAGACTGGAGAGAGAGATTCATGAGACACACGCAGGATTGGGGATTAGGGCTTCGAGCTTTTTATATTTTTAGTTTTGAATCGGGTTGACCCATATCTCAATGGGTGAACCCGATCCATGTAGTACCCGGTACCGGTACATATGTATCGGTATGCCATTCAAGGTATGAGTACGTACCAGACATACCCATATGTGTACCTATACCAGTACATATCGGATACACGTACGCCATCCAAAATGGTGTATTCGTGCAACATTGATTCTAATCCTTTTTACCATAAAGGTAATAAAAAGAATTTGCTTTACCCCTTTAACCACCTTCTCATTCAAATGGTTTTAGAAAAAAGATGGTTGTTCATAGATATGGCCGACTGGAAACTGGCATTGACAGTTTAAATGGGTACATAACCCGACTGGAAACCAGGTGAAACCGGAAGTAAGCCATAATAGGAAGTTAAGGGACCAAATCAATAATTGCGGGTTCAAAATGGTGTTGAATTTTTTCTTTTGGGGTTTTTTGTTAAAGCAAATTGGAACTAGCATTTCGAACCACTAATCCTCGATTAACCAAAACCGGCAATGTTGGGTTTCGAACCACATGTCTGCTAATATAGCAACTTTTTGAATTTTTCATTTTATTCTAAAAAATTTGTACAAAAATGGTGGCAATTTTGGGATGTGTCTGTGTCAACAGATCTTCTTCATGTCCAAACAGGTCGAACCAAATACTACCCCTCTCACTTTGCATGGACACAAGCAAGGACTTGTGGAATTATGCTTCTTTCAGTTTTAGTAGATGTGAAATAGCCTACTCTTAAGAGTGTTAGTTCAATTGCAGGGCATTCTATCACCAAAAGGTGGATGTGTGTGGGTATGTGTTAGGTTTTGACCTTCACTTGTAAAAAAAAAGTAAAATAAAAATAACCAGGACACGAAAAATGGAGTTTTTACTTAAATCACGTGTTTTCGAGTTGCGTGCTGTGCTTGAATTTGTCACACCTAGCAACGATATTCTCAACTTGATTGGTCGTCCAACAAAAACGAAACAAAAGTTAAAAATATGAAAGGGAAAAAAATTCAATACTTGAGATATTATATTTTGAGCATTTTGTTTTAATAACAAGTTCTTCATTCTTTTGTGGTTGGATTGTGGGTCCACAAACTCTGAAGTCTGGATCCGGTATCTACTAGACTGCAGAAGACGGTAGCCATCCGTCTAGCTTAGACTCACGAAAATGATTTGTATTGCAATTATAAAATACGAATAAATATTGAAATAACAATTATTATAGAAATAGATGTACACAGGAAGGTGGACTAGATGAGCTAGCTTTGCTCGTGGCTTGTTAATGGCTTGGCTCATTGGTGGATTGTTCATAAGCAATTCTTAATTGAGATATCACAATTCGGCTGCTTGCATACACACAAACATGTATATATACATACACACACACACACACATATATATATATATATATTTATATACGAAAGAATTTCAGCAAACTTGAAATCCCTACAAAAACATTGTGGTGATATGTGATGGTGTTGCTCTACCGTCTGTCAAGAGAGGCCAACTCGAAAAAACACAGGAAATTTCAAGTATATTCTAGAATAGAATCCTCTACAATAAGGAGCAGTTTCATATAGCCTATGAGCCAAAATATTGAAAGACCTACTTACATGACACATCAAATGTGACACCATAACATTAGTGTGAATTCAAACACAATATGAATGTAAGTTCAAATTCATTATTTGCCTACAGATTAAATGACTCTAAACCAAATTAAATCCAAATGTGGATCATGTATGAGAGTTAGAGGTATTAGGTTGGTTCTAGGACCGCCAGTTCTGGAGCAGTTTCGGTTTGAGCATTAAACCACCAAGAACATACAAAAACATTAAAATTTAAGGAAGAAATTAAAGATATCAAAATCACTAGTTTTAGTTTCGGTTCTATCGAAGGTGAAACCATAACCAAACTGAGTGTCTCCTTGGTTTCATTGATTCCCAGTCCGGTTCCGTTCTAGTCGAAACTGCAGGGTCAGTTCCAAACCGACCATCCTCAAACTGACTGCAAAAGTGAAGTTAAATTTTTTCATGCTAATTAAATCCACTTTAAGACTTATAATAATTATGAATAAATTATTAAAATACAAACATCTATATCATGTGTTCATCTTCATATATCTAAATGTTACATTTTATCGGTACAATGGAGAATGTGAAGCCTATGCACATGCATAGTATTGAACTCATGACCTTTAACTTGTGGGCTGACCCCCTCGTTAGTTGAGTTATTGAGCTTTGTGCTACATGTTGCCCTTTTTAGTTGAAATTAACATTTTTCATAAATATTACTGTAATATACTCAAAATGTAACAAAATTGTCAACAAATTTGGTACATACATTGAACAACCTCAAAGTATAAATATGCTTCTAAAAATATACTTTATTGGTATCAACTTTCATAAAAAGAGGAAATACATAATAAGCTTTTACTCAAACAATAAAGTTTCTTCCAAGTATGTCATGCATGATAGGATGTCATATTCCTTCCTCTAGGGTCCATTGCCAACAAGAAGCTTGTCAAGACTTGGCTGGACCATTCTTCTATGGGGCCAAGCATCAATTTGTTTATATTATCAAACAAGTTTCAATTTCAATAATTCTGAAAAAAGACTTACCATGAACATTAATCTTATATAAATAGAATCTTTTGCCTACCACAATATTCTTTTGCTTTTAAATATAGATGATATAACTAGCTTAGACTTAAAATCCATGTACAACTTGCAATGAATTGTGAGAGGAAACCCCTGTTGCTGAATGCTAACGCAGTGAAGGTCCGTGTAGTGTTTTAGTAGAGTCAATAACACGGAACAGAAGTGAATTGTAATTTGCGGAAACGTAGGGGGCTCAATTAAAAGGAGAAAGTGAGGAGCGCCTGAAGAAATCAAAAGACCGCTGCGATGATTCTCACGCGAAACGAGAAAATGAAAAGTTTACGATTACACCCTCAATTGTTGTAAAATTACCGTGATCGTACTTTCATGTCTCCGCAATTTGAGATTAAAAAATAAAAAACAGAAAACCCTCACTCGATTTGCCCGTAGCTTTCTTATTTCACATTTTACATTTACCGTATTTACCATCTTAGGTTGAGAATCTTTTCTCTGTAATGTCAATATAAAGCGATAAATAAATATCCACTGCTTTAGTCGTGTAAGGGAGACATCATCACCTTTTATTTATTAGAGCTAATAACAAAACCAAGCCTTCTCCCACGCCAAATGGGCAGTATACATAGTGCAAAGATGCCATCTGAGCCCGGATGAGAAAGAGAAGGGTGTGTATGTGTACATGGCTGGACCTTTTTGCTTAAACTTAGTTGGATCCTTTACCATAGATTATAAAACTTTATTCATTAATCAATCTAACTACAAAACACATAAATGGTAATTTCGATTAGAAACGCTTTATACGCAAAAGGTATATATGTACACACATGTATGTGTATATCCGTGGATGAATGTAATGGTAGGTATTTGAATATCGTATACCTAAGAATTTAATTGATAAACTCTAATATATTATTAGTTTTGTATTATCTTTTAGGAATTAAACGTGGTGATAATAAAAGCGGACCCATTCTTTAAGGATTGGATTTGATTGTGCCTTCGGGTAGCGGGCTATAGAACTCTCAATCAATGTATCTAAAAGTGCCTTTTAATTTTTTGATATTTGTTAAGAGCATACTTGTTAAATGTTCTCCATGTAGATTGACATATGACAATGTGTTATTAGATTGCTGTTTGAAATGTTGAAATTCAATTACGGCGAATTCAAAGTGGGAACCTTCGCACTCTATCGTGCAAGTCAGCATTAAAATTGTATTGAAATTCAATTATGGTGAATTCAAAGCGGGAACCTTGGCACTCTGTCCTCTGAGTTGGCATTGAAACTATCAATGATGGGGTTATCATCTACATCGAGGGTTGGACGACTCCTGATACTTAGGGTGGACAGGTTATGTATGGTAATTTAAATATCGAAATTAATGTGATCTGTTTGTGTGGTTGAGAAATCATTATTTGAATGTTAAATGCTCTGTTAGCATAAAGTTGTTTGTAAATCATTTGATTGTCGTTTATTAGTGGGGCCCACATTGAGAGATAGGTTTTATTACTAAAGTTTCAAAAACTGTAAATGTCACTCATAAAATTAAGGTGAGTGAATTAAAATAGAAAGGTGAATTGAGTGTATCATTTGATAAAATGATACCATTAAAATAGAAAGGAAAATATTATAGAGTTGCCGTTAGACCCGCTATCTTATATGATGGTGAATGTTAGGTCATTAAATATCAATATAAGTTGAGATCATGTTGTGCTATGACATCACCCTGATGTCATCCGTTTATGTCTGTGCTATATTAAATTATTGCAAAAGATAAGAATTCTTGTTTTGCTTTACACGAGAGCCAAGTCTTCGTTGATGATAAGGATCCGTGTTTTGTGCAGAAGAACAGGTTGAAGGCTTTGAAGTGTTCAGATCTGAAATCGAGGCTGCGGTCATACCATTCCTAAAATGGAGGAACTGATTCTAACAATCGCGGCTGTGGTCTTCATCACACTTGCTTGGTTCGCGATGAAGCATTTTCGCAAAAACGACGCGATCAACAACCCAGAAGCGGAGGAGCTGCCCCTCTCAACATCGTCCTCTTCGCAGGTACCTTCGGAGGTTGAAAATCAAGCCTTTGATTATGATGTGTTCCTCAGTTTTCGCGGTGATGATACTCGAAAGGGGTTCACCAGCCATCTCTATCATAAATTCGAGGAACGCGGCTTACGAGCCTTCAAAGACGATGTCGATTTGAAGAAGGGAGAGAGGATCACTACACTGCTGCAATGCATTGAGAGATCGAACATCTGCATACCCATCTTGTCTAAGCGCTATGCAGAGTCTCGGTGGTGTCTGAAGGAGATCGCCAAGATGGTCGAGTGCCGGCGGATCATCATTCCTGTATTCTATGATGTTGTTCCGTCGGATGTTAGGCATCAACGAGGACCGTTTGCGAAGGAATTCGCCGAGCATAAGAAAAGGGAAGACGCGAAGAAAGTGAAAGAATGGAGCAAAGTACTAAGCCAAGTGGGGGATATCTCCGGCTACGATCTCACCGACAAAGCCATGGAGTCTCTCTCTCTCTCTCTGTGTGTCTCTCGGATGAGTTGGTTTATTTGTGTGATGGCACGCACATAATATTTAAGAGTGCAACATGTTCATGCTTTCTTTTCTTTTCTAAGTCAGCGGATTGTGTGTGTGGCTTGGTTACCAGGCAAATTTTCTAACTAACTAACCTGGAATGTCTTTATCTTGTCAGCAGCGAAGCAAAAGTAATCGATGTGATACTTAAGGATGTGCAAAGTCGATTAGGCAAGATCCGAATGGAAGTTGCGAAGCATCCCGTCGGCATTGAGTCACGCGTTGATCATATGCTGAAGCTGTTGGACCTAAACAGTATCAGCGATGTCCGCATGGTTGGCATCCACGGTGAGGGTGGGTTGGGGAAGACCACCATTTCCAAAGCTGTGTACAATCAACTGCTTCAGAGATTCGAGGACCGTTGTTGCTTCCTTCTTAATGTCAGAGAAACGGCAAACCGGTCCAACGGACTTGCATCACTACAGGCACAGCTCATTAAAGACATATTACATGAAGCCGATGTAACGGTGAGTGATGTTGAACATGGAATTGCCACCATTAAGGAAAGGATCAAATCAAAGAGAATTCTTCTCATCCTCGATGATGTCGACTCTAAAGAGCAACTTGACAAGCTTGCTGGTGATGCGGTATGGTTTGGTGCAGGCAGTCGGATCATCATTTCCACTAGAAATAAAGATATTTTGGATCAGCATAGGGTAGTTCTTAGATATGAACCGGCAGAACTTGACCCGAACGAATCACTTAAGTTGTTCAGCCGTCATGCATTCGAGAATGATCAACCACACCTTGACTACGTTGAGTTATCAAAGGAAGTTGTAGAATATGCAGGGGGAATGCCTTTGGCTCTAGAAGTCTTCGGTCCAATCTTCTTCCCTATAAGGAATAAGGAAGAGTGGGTGGAGAGGTTGGGAGATTTGAAGCGTGTTCAACATAAAGATCTATCGAAGAGGTTGAGAATAAGTTACGAAGCTCTGGATTTGCAAGAAAAGTGCGTTTTCTTGGACATTGCTTGTTGTCTCATCGGGTGGAAAACAGAGGGTCCACAGTATATGTGGAAGGCCATGAAATTCCAAAGTGTAACCATAAAAGCTCTCCAGCAGAAGTCACTCGTCAAAATTGATAAAGATGGTTTGTTCGCAATGCACGATCAGATTAGGGACATGGGGAGAAACATTGTGGAGGAGGAATCCTTTGTCGATCCTGGAAACCGCAGCAGGTTGTGGGATGCAAGTGAAATATCGAAAGTACTAGAAACTGTACTTCCTCTCTCTGTCTCTCACAAACACATATCCACCGAACTTAATGATTATCCTGATCTTTAATTGTTGATTTTTTATGCTTTCTTCGGTGTTTCACTAGGAACGAAGAGATAATATTCAAGTCATCATTCTGAATAGTGACGTGGCGGTGAGTGGTGGAGCATTTGAAGGAATGTCCGAACTTAGATTTCTCTCTGCAACGAATTTAACGAGTAAAGAAGACGAGGTTCTGCGCTTCCCACCGAAGATTAAATGCTTGTTTCTAAAAGGATGTCACTCGAAGAAGACATTGGCGTTCGAGACAAGTGGCCTTCAAGAACTTGTTGAACTTCATCTGTCGGAAAGTGAGTTCTCGGAGATATCGTGGGATCATCAAGCCAAGCGAGCCAAGGTGGAGAAAAGGCAACCATTCGATAAGGTCAGTGACTATTAATCCTTAACCATTACGGTTGACGTATGAATCTTCAAGCCAAGGTGTTGAAAAGCAAAACTTTTTGGCATTTCGCACATGAAAGGTGCATTATATTCTTGTCAAACAAGTGGAATTAAGTCTGATTCAAAGAACTGACTTTGGTTGTTCCAGAAAAGGTTATGTTTTATTGGTGTGCCCTCCCAACAATTGAAAACTCTATGAGCAATTCCACTATTGTCTCTAAATTTACTTACTTGAATAAATTAATTTTGCAAGTACGTACATTTTGTGGTTCAAGGAAAAAATCTGCAGACTGACCGAGTGCCATGTTCATTTCAGACGGCAAATCTCAAGCTTCTCACTCTAAATAAATGTGAGAGTCTCACAGTGACTCCGGACCTAAGTGGTTTTCCGTGGTTAGAGAAGCTGGTCATTCATGAGTGCTCAAGTTTGGCCCAAGTTCATGGTTCCATTGGCCTGCTCCACAACCTCACCCATTTGAGCATGACCGTTTGTCAGAGCGTAACACATCTGCCTGAGAACTGTGGGAAGTTAGAGTCCTTGGAATATCTTAACCTTCGCAGGACACCCTTGAAAAGAATTCCACATTCCATCAACGGTTTGACATCCTTGAAAGAGTTGGACTTGTCTAGTACCAAACTAGATGAGCTGCCAGACGCCATTGGGAAGTTAGAGTCGTTGGAACGGCTTTACCTTGAGAACACTCTCTTGAAAATAATTCCAGATGCCATCAACGGTTTGACATCCTTGAAAGAGTTGAACTTGTCTAGTACCAAACTAGAGAAGCTGCCAGATGCCATTGGGAAGTTAGAGTCGTTGGAACGGCTTTACCTTGAGAACACTCCCTTGAAAAGAATTCCAGATTCCATCAACGGTTTGACATCGTTGAAAGTGTTGAAATTTTCTCGTACAAAACTAGAGGAGCTGCCAGACGCCATTGGGAAGTTAGAGTTGTTGGAATATCTTAACCTTCTCAGGACACCCTTGAAAAGCATTCCTGATTCCATCAACGGTTTGACATCCATGAAAGAGTTGAAATTGTCTAGTACCAAACTAGAGGAGCTGCCAGACGCCATTGGGAAGTTAGAGTCGTTGGAAGGGCTTGACCTTAAGAACACTCTCTTGAAAAGAATTCCAAATTCCATCAACGGTTTGACATCGTTGAAAGAGTTGAACTTGTCTAGTACCAAACTAGAGGAGCTGCCAGATGCCATTTGGAAGTTAGGGTCGTTGGAAGGGCTTGACCTTAAGAACACTCTCTTGAAAAGAATTCCAAATTCCATCAACGGTTTGACATCGCTGAAAGAGTTGGACTTGTCTAGTACCAAACTAGAGGAGCTGCCAGATGCCATTGGGAAGTTAGGGTCGTTGGAACGGCTTTACCTTTTCAACACTCTCTTGAAAAGAATTCCAGATTCCATCAACGGTTTGACATCCTTGAAAGGGTTGTACTTGTCTCATACCAAACTAGAGGAGCTGCCAGACGCCATTTGGAAGTTAGGGTCGTTGGAACGGCTTTACCTTAAGAACACTCTCTTGAAAAGAATTCCAAATTCCATCAACGGTTTGACATCCTTGAAAGAGTTTGACTTGTCTAGTACCAAACTAGAGGAGCTGCCAGACGCCATTTGGAAGTTAGGGTCGTTGGAATGGCTTTACCTTGGCTACTATCCCTTGAAAAGAATTCCAGATTCCCTCAACGGTTTGACATCGTTGAAAGAGTTGAACTTGTCTAGTACCAAACTAGAGGAGCTACCGGACGCCATTGGGAAGTTAGGGTCGTTGGAATGGCTTGACCTTGAGAACACTCTCTTGAAAAGAATTCCAGATTCCATCAACGGTTTGACATCCTTGAAAGGGTTGTACTTGTCTCATACCAAACTAGAGGAGCTGCCAGACGCCATTGGGAAGTTAGAGTCGTTGGTATGGCTTGACCTTGAGAACACTCTCTTGAAAAGAATTCCAGATTCCATCAACGGTTTGACATCCTTGAAAGAGTTGAACTTGCCTAGTACCAAACTAGAGGAGCTGCCAGACGCCATTTGGAAGTTAGGGTCGTTGGAACGGCTTGACCTTGATTACACTCCCTTGAAAAGAATTCCAAATTCCATCAACGGTTTGACATCCTTGAAAGAGTTGCACTTGTCTAGTACCAAACTAGAGGAGCTGCCAGACGTCATTTGGAAGTTAGGGTCGTTGGAACGGCTTTACCTTGAGAACACTCTCTTGAAAAGAATTCCAAATTCCATCAACGGTTTGACATCCTTGAAAGAGTTGCACTTGTCTAGTACCAAACTAGAGGAGCTGCCAGACGCCATTTGGAAGTTAGGGTCGTTGGAACGGCTTTACCTTGGCTACTCTCCCTTGAAAAGAATTCCAGATTCCATCAACGGTTTGACATCCTTGAAAGTGTTGCACTTGTCTAGTACCAAACTAGAGGAGCTGCCAGACGCCATTTGGAAGTTAGAGTCGTTGGAACGGCTTTACCTTGGCTACTCTCCCTTGAAAAGAATTCCAGATTCCATCAACGGTTTGACATCCTTGAAAGGGTTGCACTTGTTTTATACCAAACTAGAGGAGCTGCCAGACGCCATTTGGAAGTTAGGGTCGTTGGAAGGGCTTGACCTTGAGAACACTCTCTTGAAAAGAATTCCAGATTCCATCAACAGTTTGACATCGTTGAAACTGTTGAAATTGTCTCGTACCAAACTAGAGGAGCTGCCAGACGCCATTGGGAAGTTAGAGTCGTTGGAATGGCTTGACCTTGAGAACACTCTCTTGAAAAGAATTCCAGATTCCATCAACGGTTTGACATCGTTGAAAAGGTTGAAATTGTCCAGTACCAAACTAGAGGAGCTGCCAGACGCCATTGGGAAGTTAGGGTCGTTGGAATGGCTTGACCTTGAGAACACTCTCTTGAAAAGAATTCCAGATTCCATCAACGGTTTGACATCCTTGAAAGAGTTGCACTTGTCTAGTACCAAACTAGAGGAGCTGCCAGACGCCATTGGGAAGTTAGAGTTGTTGGAACGGCTTTACCTTGATTACACTCCCTTGAAAAGAATTCCAAATTCCATCAACGGTTTGACATCCTTGAAAGAGTTGCACTTGTTTTATACCAAACTAGAGGAGCTGCCAGACGTCATTTGGAAGTTAGGGTCGTTGGAACGGCTTTACCTTGAGAACATTCTCTTGAAAAGAATTCCAGATTCCATCAACAGTTTGACATCGTTGAAACTGTTGAAATTGTCTCGTACCAAACTAGAGGAGCTGCCAGACGCCATTGGGAAGTTAGAGTCGTTGGAATGGCTTGACCTTGAGAACACTCTCTTGAAAAGAATTCCAGATTCCATCAACGGTTTGACATCGTTGAAAGGGTTGAAATTGTCTAGTACCAAACTAGAGGAGCTGCCAGACGCCATTGGGAAGTTAGAGTCGTTGGAACGGCTTTACCTTGAGAACACTCCCTTGAAAAGAATTCCAGATTCCATCAACAGTTTGACATCGTTGAAACTGTTGAAATTGTCTCGTACCAAACTAGAGGAGCTGCCAGACGCCATTGGGAAGTTAGAGTCGTTGGTATGGCTTGACCTTGAGAACACTCTCTTGAAAAGAATTCCAGATTCCATCAACAGTTTGACATCGTTGAAACTGTTGAAATTGTCTCGTACCAAACTAGAGGAGCTGCCAGACGCCATTGGGAAGTTAGAGTCATTGGAATGGCTTGATCTTGAGAACACTCTCTTGAAAAGAATTCCAGATTCCATCAACAGTTTGACATCGTTGAAACTGTTGAAATTGTCTCGTACCAAACTAGAGGAGCTGCCAGACGCCATTGGGAAGTTAGAGTCCTTGGAATGGCTTGACCTTGAGAACACTCTCTTGAAAAGAATTCCAGATTCCATCAACGGTTTGACATCCTTGAAAGAGTTGAACTTGCCTAGTACCAAACTAGAGGAGCTGCCAGACGCCATTTGGAGGTTAGGGTCGTTGGAACGGCTTGACCTTGATTACACTCCCTTGAAAAGAATTCCAAATTCCATCAACGGTTTGACATCCTTGAAAGAGATGCACTTGTCTAGTACCAAACTAGAGGAGCTGCCAGACGCCATTTGGAAGTTAGAGTCGTTGGAACGGCTTTACCTTGGCTACTCTCCCTTGAAAAGAATTCCAGATTCCATCAACGGTTTGACATCCTTGAAAGAGATGCACTTGTCTAGTACCAAACTAGAGGAGCTGCCAGACGCCATTTGGAAGTTAGAGTCGTTGGAACGGCATTACCTTGGCTACTATCCCTGGAAAAGAATTCCAGATTCCATCAACGGTTTGACATCCTTGAAAGGGTTGGACTTGTTTTATACCAAACTAGAGGAGCTGCCAGACGCCATTTGGAAGTTAGGGTCGTTGGAAGGGCTTGACCTTGAGAACACTCTCTTGAAAAGAATTCCAGATTCCATCAACAGTTTGACATCGTTGAAACTGTTGAAATTGTCTCGTACCAAACTAGAGGAGCTGCCAGATGCCATTGGGAAGTTAGAGTCGTTGGAATGGCTTGACCTTGAGAACACTCTCTTGAAAAGAATTCCAGATTCCATCAACGGTTTGAAATCGTTGAAAGGGTTGAAATTGTCCAGTACCAAACTAGAGGAGCTGCCAGACGCCATTGGGAAGTTAGAGTCGTTGGAATGGCTTGACCTTGAGAACACTCTCTTGAAAAGAATTCCAGATTCCATCAACGGTTTGACATCGTTGAAAGGGTTGAAATTGTCTAGTACCAAACTAGAGGAGCTGCCAGACGCCATTGGGAAGTTAGAGTCGTTGGAATGGCTTTACCTTGAGAACACTCCCTTGAAAAGAATTCCAGATTCCATCAACGGTTTGACATCCTTGAAAGAGTTGAACTTGCCTAGTACCAAACTAGAGGAGCTGCCAGACGCCATTTGGAAGTTAGGGTCGTTGGAACGGCTTGACCTTGATTACACTCCCTTGAAAAGAATTCCAAATTCCATCAACGGTTTGACATCCTTGAAAGAGTTGCACTTGTCTAGTACCAAACTAGAGGAGCTGCCAGACGTCATTTGGAAGTTAGGGTCGTTGGAACGGCTTTACCTTGAGAACACTCTCTTGAAAAGAATTCCAAATTCCATCAACGGTTTGACATCCTTGAAAGAGTTGCACTTGTCTAGTACCAAACTAGAGGAGCTGCCAGACGCCATTTGGAAGTTAGGGTCGTTGGAACGGCTTTACCTTGGCTACTCTCCCTTGAAAAGAATTCCAGATTCCATCAACGGTTTGACATCCTTGAAAGTGTTGCACTTGTCTAGTACCAAACTAGAGGAGCTGCCAGACGCCATTTGGAAGTTAGAGTCGTTGGAACGGCTTTACCTTGTCTACTCTCCCTTGAAAAGAATTCCAGATTCCATCAACGGTTTGACATCCTTGAAAGGGTTGCACTTGTTTTATACCAAACTAGAGGAGCTGCCAGACGCCATTTGGAAGTTAGGGTCGTTGGAAGGGCTTGACCTTGAGAACACTCTCTTGAAAAGAATTCCAGATTCCATCAACAGTTTGACATCGTTGAAACTGTTGAAATTGTCTCGTACCAAACTAGAGGAGCTGCCAGACGCCATTGGGAAGTTAGAGTCGTTGGAATGGCTTGACCTTGAGAACACTCTCTTGAAAAGAATTCCAGATTCCATCAACGGTTTGACATCGTTGAAAAGGTTGAAATTGTCCAGTACCAAACTAGAGGAGCTGCCAGACGCCATTGGGAAGTTAGGGTCGTTGGAATGGCTTGACCTTGAGAACACTCTCTTGAAAAGAATTCCAGATTCCATCAACGGTTTGACATCCTTGAAAGAGTTGCACTTGTCTAGTACCAAACTAGAGGAGCTGCCAGACGCCATTGGGAAGTTAGAGTTGTTGGAACGGCTTTACCTTGATTACACTCCCTTGAAAAGAATTCCAAATTCCATCAACGGTTTGACATCCTTGAAAGAGTTGCACTTGTTTTATACCAAACTAGAGGAGCTGCCAGACGTCATTTGGAAGTTAGGGTCGTTGGAACGGCTTTACCTTGAGAACATTCTCTTGAAAAGAATTCCAGATTCCATCAACAGTTTGACATCGTTGAAACTGTTGAAATTGTCTCGTACCAAACTAGAGGAGCTGCCAGACGCCATTGGGAAGTTAGAGTCGTTGGAATGGCTTGACCTTGAGAACACTCTCTTGAAAAGAATTCCAGATTCCATCAACGGTTTGACATCGTTGAAAGGGTTGAAATTGTCTAGTACCAAACTAGAGGAGCTGCCAGACGCCATTGGGAAGTTAGAGTCGTTGGAACGGCTTTACCTTGAGAACACTCCCTTGAAAAGAATTCCAGATTCCATCAACAGTTTGACATCGTTGAAACTGTTGAAATTGTCTCGTACCAAACTAGAGGAGCTGCCAGACGCCATTGGGAAGTTAGAGTCGTTGGTATGGCTTGACCTTGAGAACACTCTCTTGAAAAGAATTCCAGATTCCATCAACAGTTTGACATCGTTGAAACTGTTGAAATTGTCTCGTACCAAACTAGAGGAGCTGCCAGACGCCATTGGGAAGTTAGAGTCGTTGGAATGGCTTGATCTTGAGAACACTCTCTTGAAAAGAATTCCAGATTCCATCAACAGTTTGACATCGTTGAAACTGTTGAAATTGTCTCGTACCAAACTAGAGGAGCTGCCAGACGCCATTGGGAAGTTAGAGTCCTTGGAATGGCTTGACCTTGAGAACACTCTCTTGAAAAGAATTCCAGATTCCATCAACGGTTTGACATCCTTGAAAGAGTTGAACTTGCCTAGTACCAAACTAGAGGAGCTGCCAGACGCCATTTGGAGGTTAGGGTCGTTGGAACGGCTTGACCTTGATTACACTCCCTTGAAAAGAATTCCAAATTCCATCAACGGTTTGACATCCTTGAAAGAGATGCACTTGTCTAGTACCAAACTAGAGGAGCTGCCAGACGCCATTTGGAAGTTAGAGTCGTTGGAACGGCTTTACCTTGGCTACTCTCCCTTGAAAAGAATTCCAGATTCCATCAACGGTTTGACATCCTTGAAAGAGATGCACTTGTCTAGTACCAAACTAGAGGAGCTGCCAGACGCCATTTGGAAGTTAGAGTCGTTGGAACGGCATTACCTTGGCTACTATCCCTGGAAAAGAATTCCAGATTCCATCAACGGTTTGACATCCTTGAAAGGGTTGGACTTGTTTTATACCAAACTAGAGGAGCTGCCAGACGCCATTTGGAAGTTAGGGTCGTTGGAAGGGCTTGACCTTGAGAACACTCTCTTGAAAAGAATTCCAGATTCCATCAACAGTTTGACATCGTTGAAACTGTTGAAATTGTCTCGTACCAAACTAGAGGAGCTGCCAGATGCCATTGGGAAGTTAGAGTCGTTGGAATGGCTTGACCTTGAGAACACTCTCTTGAAAAGAATTCCAGATTCCATCAACGGTTTGAAATCGTTGAAAGGGTTGAAATTGTCCAGTACCAAACTAGAGGAGCTGCCAGACGCCATTGGGAAGTTAGAGTCGTTGGAATGGCTTGACCTTGAGAACACTCTCTTGAAAAGAATTCCAGATTCCATCAACGGTTTGACATCGTTGAAAGGGTTGAAATTGTCTAGTACCAAACTAGAGGAGCTGCCAGACGCCATTGGGAAGTTAGAGTCGTTGGAATGGCTTTACCTTGAGAACACTCCCTTGAAAAGAATTCCAGATTCCATCAACGGTTTGACATCCTTGAAAGAGTTGAACTTGCCTAGTACCAAACTAGAGGAGCTGCCAGACGCCATTTGGAAGTTAGGGTCGTTGGAAGGGCTTGACCTTGAGAACACTCTCTTGAAAAGAATTCCAGATTCCATCAACAGTTTGACATCGTTGAAACTGTTGAAATTGTCTCATACCAAACTAGAGGAGCTGCCAGACGCCATTGGGAAGTTAGAGTCGTTGGAATGGCTTGACCTTGAGAACACTCTCTTGAAAAGAATTCCAGATTCCATCAACGGTTTGACATCGTTGAAAGGGTTGAAATTGTCTAGTACCAAACTAGAGGAGCTGCCAGACGCCATTGGGAAGTTAGAGTCGTTGGAACGGCTTTACCTTGAGAACACTCCGTTGAAAAGAATTCCAGATTCCATCAACGGTTTGACATCCTTGAAAGAGTTGAACTTGCCTAGTACCAAACTAGAGGAGCTGCCAGACGCCATTGGGAAGTTAGAGTCGTTGGAACGGCTTTACCTTGAGAACACTCCCTTGAAAAGAATTCCAGATTCCATCAACGGTTTGACATCCTTGAAAGAGTTGAACTTGCCTAGTACCAAACTAGAGGAGCTGCCAGACGCCATTTGGAAGTTAGGGTCATTGGAAGGGCTTGACCTTGAGAACACTCTCTTGAAAAGAATTCCAGATTCCATCAACAGTGTGACATCGTTGAAACTGTTGAAATTGTCTCGTACCAAACTAGAGGAGCTGCCAGACGCCATTGGGAAGTTAGAGTCGTTGGAACGGCTTTACCTTGAGAACACTCCCTTGAAAAGAATTCCAGATTCCATCAACGGTTTGACATCCTTGAAAGAGTTGAACTTGCCTAGTACCAAACTAGAGGAGCTGCCAGACGCCATTGGGAAGTTAGAGTCGTTGGAACAGCTTTACCTTGAGAACACTCCCTTGAAAAGAATTCCAGATTCCATCAACGGTTTGACATCCTTGAAAGAGTTGAACTTGCCTAGTACCAAACTAGAGGAGCTGCCAGACGCCATTTGGAAGTTAGGGTCGTTGGAAGGGCTTGACCTTGAGAACACTCTCTTGAAAAGAATTCCTGATTCCATCAACAGTTTGACATCGTTGAAACTGTTGAAATTGTCTCGTACCAAACTAGAGGAGCTGCCAGACGCCATTGGGAAGTTAGAGTCGTTGGAATGGCTTGACCTTGAGAACACTCTCTTGAAAAGAATTCCAGATTCCATCAACGGTTTGACATCGTTGAAAGGGTTGAAATTGTCTAGTACCAAACTAGAGGAGCTGCCAGACGCCATTGGGAAGTTAGAGTCGTTGGAACGGCTTTACCTTGAGAACACTCCCTTGAAAAGAATTCCAGATTCCATCAACGGTTTGACATCCTTGAAAGAGTTGAACTTGCCTAGTACCAAACTAGAGGAGCTGCCAGACGCCATTTGGAAGTTAGGGTCGTTGGAAGGGCTTGACCTTGAGAACACTCTCTTGAAAAGAATTCCAGATTCCATCAACAGTTTGACATCGTTGAAACTGTTGAAATTGTCTCGTACCAAACTAGAGGAGCTGCCAGACGCCATTGGGAAGTTAGAGTCGTTGGAATGGCTTGACCTTGAGAACACTCTCTTGAAAAGAATTCCAGATTCCATCAACGGTTTGACATCGTTGAAAGGGTTGAAATTGTCTAGTACCAAACTAGAGGAGCTGCCAGACGCCATTGGGAAGTTAGAGTCGTTGGAACGGCTTTACCTTGAGAACACTCCCTTGAAAAGAATTCCAGATTCCATCAACGGTTTGACATCCTTGAAAGAGTTGAACTTGCCTAGTACCAAACTAGAGGAGCTGCCATACGCCATTTGGAAGTTAGGGTCGTTGGAAGGGCTTGACCTTGAGAACACTCTCTTGAAAAGAATTCCAGATTCCATCAACAGTTTGACATTGTTGAAACTGTTGAAATTGTCTCATACCAAACTAGAGGAGCTGGCAGACGCCATTGGGAAGTTAGAGTCGTTGGAATGGCTTGACCTTGAGAACACTCTCTTGAAAAGAATTCCAGATTCCATCAACGGTTTGACATCGTTGAAAGGGTTGAAATTGTCTAGTACCAAACTAGAGGAGCTGCCAGACGCCATTGGGAAATTAGAGTCGTTGGAACGGCTTGACCTTAAGAGAACTCTCTGGAAAAGAATTCCAGATTCCATCAACAGTTTGACATCGTTGAAACTGTTGAAATTGTCTCGTACCAAACTAGAGGAGCTGCCAGACGCCATTGGGAAGTTAGAGTCGTTGGAATGGCTTGACCTTGAGAACACTCTCTTGAAAAGAATTCCAGATTCCATCAACGGTTTGACATCGTTTAAAGGGTTGAAATTGTCTTGTACCAAACTAGAGGAGCTGCCAGACGCCATTGGGAAGTTAGGGTCGTTGGAAGGGCTTGACCTTGAGAACACTCTCTTGAAAAGAATTCCAGATTCCACCAACGGTTTGACATCCTTGAAAGAGTTGAACTTGTCTTGTACCAAACTAGAGGAGCTGCCAGACGCCATTTGGAAGTTAGGGTCGTTGGAACGGCTTGACCTTGAGAACACTCCCTTGAAAAGAATCCCAGATTCCATCAACGGTTTTCTTTCTCTCTCTCTCTCTCTCTCTCTCTCTCTCTCTCTCTCGAGTTGGTTTATTTGCAGCATCGTCATGTTTTCTTTTCTTTTCTAGTCAGCGGATTGTGTGTGTGGCTTGGTTTCCAGGAAAATTTTCTGACAAACTAACCTCGAATATCTTTGTCTTGTTAGGAGCGACGCAAAACTAATCGATGTGATACTGAAGGATGTGCAAAGTCGATTAGGCAAGATCAGAATGGAAGTTGCGAAGCATCCCGTCGGCATTGAGTCACGCGTTGATCATATGGTGAAGCTGTTGGACGTAAACAGTATCAGCGATGTCCGCATGGTTGGCATCCACGGTGAGGGTGGGTTGGGGAAGACCACCATTTCCAAAGCTGTGTACAATCAACTGCTTCAGAGATTCGAGGACCGTTGTTGCTTCCTTCTTAATGTCAGAGAAACGGCAAACCGGTCCAACGGACTTGCATCACTACTGGCACAGCTCATTAAAGACATATTACATGAAGCCGATGTAACGGTGAGTGATGTTGAACATGGAATTGCCACCATTAAGGAAAGGATCAAATCAAAGAGAATTCTTCTCATCCTCGATGATGTCGACTCTAAAGAGCAACTTGACAAGCTTGCTGGTGATGCGGTATGGTTTGGTGCAGGCAGTCGGATCATCATTTCCACTAGAAATAAAGATATTTTGGATCAGCATAGGGTAGTTCTTAGATATGAACCGGCAGAACTTGACCCGAACGAATCACTTAAGTTGTTCAGCCGTCATGCATTCGAGAATGATCAACCACACCTTGACTACGTTGAGTTATCAAAGGAAGTTGTAGAATATGCAGGGGGACTGCCTTTGGCTCTAGAAGTCTTCGGTCCAATCTTCTTCACCATAAGGAATAAGCAACAGTGGATGGAGAGGTTGCGAGATTTGCATCTTGTTCAACATGAAGATCTATCGAAGAGGTTGAGAATAAGTTACGTAGCTCTGGATCGGCAAGAACAGTGCGTTTTCTTGGACATTGCTTGTTGTCTCATCGGGTGGAAAACAGAGGGTCCACAGTATATGTGGAAGGCCATGAAATTCCAAAGTGTAACCATAAAAGCTCTCGAGCAGAAGTCACTCGTCAAAATTGATAAAGATGGTTTGTTCGCAATGCACGATCAGATTAGGGACATGGGGAGAAACATTGTGGAGGAGGAATCCTCCTTTGATGACACTGGAAACCGCAGCAGGTTGTGGGATGCAAGTGAAATATCGAAAGTACTAGAAACTGTACTTCCTCTCTCTGTCTCTCACAAACACACATCCACCGAACTTAGATTTTTTATGTTTTCTTCGATGTTTCACTAGGAACGAAGAGATAATATTCAAGTCATCACTCTGAATAGTGACGTGGCGGTGAGTGGTGGAGCATTTGAAGAGATGCCAAACTTAGATTTCTCTCTGCAACGAATTTAACGAGTAAAGAAGACGAGGTTCTGCGCTTTCCACGAAATATTAAATGCTTGCTTCTAGAAGGATGTCACTCGAAGAAGAAACTTGCGTTCGAGACAAGTGGCCTTCAAGAACTTGTTGAACTTGATCTGACGAAAAGTGTGTTCTCGGAGATATCGTGGAATCATCAAGCCATGGGAGCCAAGGTGGAGAAAAGGCAACCATTCGATAAGGTCAGTGACTATTAACTATTACGGTTGACGTATGAATCTTAAAGCCAAGTTGGAGAAAAGGAAATTTTTTTGGCATTTCGCATATGAAAGGTGCATTATATTCTTGTGAAACAAGTGGAATTAAGTTTGTTTCAAAGAACTGATTTTGGTTGTTCGCATATGAAAGGCGCATTATATCCTGCAAAAGGTTATGTTTTATTGTTGTTCCCTCCCAACAATTGAAAACTCTATAAGCAATTCCACTATTGTCGCTAAATTTCCTAGCTTGAGTAAATTAATTTTGCAAGTACGTACATTTTGTGGTTGAAGGAAAAACTCTGCAGAGACTGACCGAGTGCCATGTTCATTTCAGATGCCAAATCTCAAGCTTCTCACTCTAAATAAAAGTCAGTCTCACCGCGATTCCGGACTTAAGCGGTTTCCCGAGATTAGAGAAGCTGGTCATTCGTAACTGCTCAAGTTTGGCCCAAGTTGATGGTTCCATTGGCCTGCTCCACATCACCTATTTGAGCATAATCTATTGTCGGAGCGTGACACATCTGCCTGAGAACTGTGGGAGGTTAGAGTCGTTGTAAAATCTTGACCTTAGCCACACTCCCTTGAAAAAAATTCCAGATTCCATCAACGGTTTGTCATCCTTGAAAGAGTTGGACTTGTCTTATACTGAACTAGAGGAGCTGCCAGACACCATTGGGAAGTTAGAGTCGTTGGAACCCAGCATTCTAGATGAGTTGGGTTGTTATGCAAACCTGTATAACCATTAAGGAACCCAGCATAAAAATAAGATTTATATGATATTATGAGCCTACGGCATGATGAACACTTTGTTCTTTTGGATGAGCTTCATGATCCGTGCTTACCTGAACATACACTTTTCATGTTGAACTCAGTTTAAGGTTACAAACCATACACGAACAAGCTAAAACAAGCCGATCTTCAATAAGTTGGATTCGAATAAGTTGGATTCGTATGAAAGCCTGTCCTCCCACACTAAGAAGTGCTCGGTTGAGAGAGACATTCGAACTACAAATGAGAGGCACCGTGGGTGAACATACAATGATGTATATATGTTGGAAATGAGAGAATTTCAGCAATAGAATTAGTTCAGCAGGTTTTTGTGAATTTCTCTTTGTTTTGTAAACAATATTTTCTTTTTGGCCTCCTTAAAACGAGAAAGGAGTTGTCTCTCAATTTTATTTATAGGAAGCAGGTAACTACTTTTAGGATTACTATTCCCACGCCCTCTTTACCATCTATTCAATCCATTTTTCTAAAAAGGATCCAAATTAACTTCCATCACTCTCTCCTCTCACATCCAATTCCAATATTTTTCTTTCCTCTTAGACCCAATTCTAATAAAGGTATCTCTTGTCTGTCTCCTTGTTCCGACGATCGATATGCATTCGTCTTTAGAGTTGTTACATACTTCTCAACTAGACAATGCATACTTTGCCTCTAGCTGTGTACCGGTTGTTCCATCCCTTCTATCGGCGACGCGCTCCTGGCCTTAACTGGTCGGGTTGTGCCTCCGGTACTATTAATTTGAAGAAATTAGAGTGCTCAAAGCAAGCCTACGCTATGCATACATTAGCATGGGATAATATCACAGGATTTCGGTCCTATTGTGTTGGCCTTCGGGATCAGAGTAATGATTAAGAGGGATAGTCAGAAACATTCGTATTTCATAGTGAGGTGAAATTCTTGGATTTATGAAAAACGAACAACTGTGAAAGCATTTGCAAGGATGTTAATGAAAGTTGAGGGATCGAAGACAATTAGATACGTCCTAGTCTCAACCATAAATGATGCTGACTAGGGATCGATGGATGTTTCCCTTAGGACTCTACCGACACCTTATGAGAAATCAAAGTCTTTGGGTTCAAGGGGGAGTATGGTCGCAAGGCTGAAACTTAAAGGAATTGACAGAAGGGCATCAACAGGAGTGGAGCCTATGACTTAATTTGACTCAACACGAAGAAACATACCAAGTCCACACATAGTAAGCATTGACAGACTAAGAGCTCTTTCTTGATTCTATGAGTGGTGGCCATTCTTAGTTGATGGAGCGATTTGTCTGGTTAATTTCGTTAGCGAACGAGACCTCAGCCTGTTAACTAGCTACGTGGAGGTACCCCTCTACGACCAGCTTCTTAGACTGACTATGGCCATTTAGGCCATGAAAGTTTGAGGCAATACCAGGTTTGTGATGCCCTTAGATGTTTTGGGCCGCACGTGCACTACGCTAGTGTATTCAACGAGTTTATAGCATTGACCAATAGGCCCTGATAATCTTGGGAAACTACATCGTGACGGGGATAGACCATTCCAATTGTTTGTCTCCAACGAAGAATTCCTAGTAAGCGTGAGTCATCAGCTCGCGTTGACTACGTCCCTACCCTTTGTACACACCGCGGAATCTCATTGAAGAAAAAGAAAGAAAAATAAGAAAATAAGAAAATAAAAAGAAATCAATAATAAGAATAATATCAACATAAGAATTACAAAGAAAAAGAAAAAGAAATGAAGAAACAAAAAAAATAAAAAGGTCATCAAGTTCCCAACTTGGGATGTGGCACACGCACATCTCCCAGCA
The DNA here is from genome assembly GCA_036023115.1 of Brasenia schreberi. Classification (NCBI taxonomy): domain Eukaryota; kingdom Viridiplantae; phylum Streptophyta; class Magnoliopsida; order Nymphaeales; family Cabombaceae; genus Brasenia; species Brasenia schreberi. Next base: position 19,073,951 of record JAYKKT010000066.1, read on the forward strand.
AGAGAAAGGTGCCTCATCTACGTCTCGAATAATTTTTTTTTTATTCCTCTCATAAATGAAATTAATACATCAAATCAATGGCAAAAGATACACGAAATCAACAAAATACCTTGCCAAATCACTAAAACCCTCTTTGAATCGGTCATCTCCTCTCTCTTTCTCTTCTTTTTCTTAAGTCCGATTCAAAGCATTCTGAGGCAGTATGAGGTTCAGTATCATACATTGAATCGAGTTTTGAGACGTGGATCACTAAAGAAATGGTGTGGGATGATCGATCGTAAGGTGGGAACCCACGAAAAAAATCTCATCGATGGAGCTCTTTATCATATATGAGAGAGGGAGGGTGACTAAGTTATGGATCTTAATTAGTTGCCTCTGTTAGTGTAGTACAACTGAGATTATTTCATCTTTCGTTTTTTTTTTTTCTCTCTCTCTCTCTCTATTGAATAAAATCTCATCGATGGAGCTCTTTATCATATATATATATATATATATATATATAACAAAATTCATCTTTCAAAATTATTTTCTCTTTCCCTCTCTCTCTCTCTATAGAGAGAAAGAGAGAAATAAAAAATTCTATGTAAAGGGCATATTATTTACTTGATTTTCGTGGTGATCTTTATATGCTTAATGAAATTATGGTTATTTGACTAGCATTTGAAATGCCGTGTTGAAATGTGATTATGAATCGAGCATGTATTGCTTGTTCTCTCATCGGGTGGAAAACAGAGGGTCCACAGTATATGTGGAAGGCCATGAAATTCCAAAGTGTAACCATAAAAGCTCTCCAGCAGAAGTCACTCGTCAAATTTGATAAAGATGGTTTGTTCGCAATGCACGATCAGATTAGGGACATGGGGAGAAACATTGTGGAACATGAATCCTTTTACGACCCTGGAAACCGCAGCAGGCTGTGGGATGCAAGTGAAATATCGAAAGTACTAGAAACTGTACTTCCTCTCTCTGTCTCTCACAAACACACATCCAACGAACTTAATGATAATCCTGATCTTTAATTGTTGATTTTTTATGTTTTCTTCGATGTTTCACTAGGAACGAAGAGATAATATTCAAGTCATCACTCTGAATAGTGACGTGGCGGTGAGTGGTGGAGCATTTGAAGGGATGCCCAAACTTAGATTTCTCTCTGCAACGAATTTAACTTGTAAAGAAGACGAGGTTCTGCGCTTTCCACGAAATATTAAATGCTTGCTTCTAAACGGATGTCACTCGAAGAAGACACTTGCGTTCGAGACAAGTGGCCTTCAAGAACTTGTTGAACTTGATCTGACGAAAAGTGAATTCTCGGAGATATCGTGGAATCATCAAGCCATGGGAGCCAAGGTGGAGAAAAGGCAACCATTCGATAAGGTCAGTGACTATTAACGATTACGGTTGACGTATGAATCTTAAAGCCAAGGTGGAGAAAAACAAATTTTTTTGGCATTTCTCATATGAAAGTTGCATTATATTCTTGTCAAACAAGTGGAATTAAGTCTGTTTCAAAGAACTGATTTTGGTTGTTCCAGCAAAAGGTTATGTTTTATTGTTGTTCCCTCCCAACAATAACTCTATAAGCAAGTTGGTAGGCTGACTTACAAGTTGGAGCCTGGAGTAGCATGGTCTGCTCCGGTTACCCCTAAACCTGAGGCTGTAACCGAATTGACCCCCACCCAGTTGTTGTTATGGTTCTAGGACCGCCAGTTCTGGAGTGGTTTCGGTTTGAGCATTAAACCATCAAGAACATACAAAAACATTAAAATTTAAGGAAGAAATTAAAGATATCAAAATCACTAGTTTTGGTTTGGGGATAGTTCCGGTTCTATCGAAGGTGAAACCATAACCAAACTGAGTGTCTCCTTGGTTTCATTGATTCCCAGTCCGGTTCGGTTCTAGTCGAAACTGCAGGGTCAGTTCCAAACCGACCATCCTCAAACTGACTGCAAAAGTGAAGTTAAATTTTTTCAATCAAGTTGTATTTTCCACGTCAAAGACATATTTACATTTCCTCCTTTTCTACAAACTCAGCAAAATAAAAAATTATTCCTCTGGCAAAGCTTGAATGGTCGGTCTCGTGTGGCTCTTTAGTTTTGCTGTTATTTTGACGAGAAAGTATACCATCTTGGTCTCTCAAGCACATGTGCATCCCTAGGGATGCCCCCATTATGAGGGCATGAATATGACCATAACCTTGATGTTGATAGCTACCCAACTGTATATCATGCTAATTAAATCCACTTTAAGACTGTATAATAATTATGAATAAATTATTAAAATACAAACATCGATATCATGTGTTCATTTTCATATATCTAAATGTTACCTTTTATTGGTACAATGGGGAATGTGGATACTATGCACATGCATAGTATTGAACTCACGACCTTTAACTTGTGGGCTGACCCCCTCATTAGTTGAGTTATTGAGCTTTGTGCTACATGTTGTCCTTTTTACTCGAAATTAACATTTTTCATAAATATTATTGTAATATACTCAAAATGTAACAAAATTGTCAACAAATTTGGTACATACATTGAACAATCTCAAAGTATGAATATACTTCTAAAAATATACTTTGTTGGTATCAACTTTCATAAAAAGAAGAAATACATGATAAGTTTTTACTCAAACAATAAAGTTTCTTCCAAGTATGTCATGCATGATAGGATGTCATATTCCTTCCTCTAGGGTCCATTGCCAACAAGAAGCTTGTCAAGACTTGGCTGGACCATTCTTCTATGGGGCCAAGCATCAATTTGTTTATATTATCAAACAAGTTTCAATTTCAATAATTCTGAAAAAAGACTTACCATGAACATTAATCTTATATAAATAGAATCTTTTGCCTACCACAATATTCTTTTGCTTTTAAATATAGATCTTGTAGCTAGCTTAGACTTAAAATCCATGTACAACTTGCAAATACATGACATAGAGAAAATACATCATCAAAAGAGGACTCTAATTCATCATATTTTATTTATTAGGGTTAATAACAAATCCAAGCCTTCTCCCACAGCAAATGGGTTGTGTACATGGTGTGTATGTATACATGTGTGTGCATGCGGACTAGCTTTACGCTTAAACTTTGTTGGATCCATTACCATGGATTATAGAACTTTATTCATTAATCAATCTAACTACACATAAATGGTAATTTCGATTAGAAATGCTTTATACGGAAAAGGTATATATGTACATACATGTATGTGTATATCCGTGGATGAATGTAATGGTAGGTATTTGAATATCGTATACCTAAGAATTTAATGGATAAACTCTAATATATTATTAGTTTTGTATTATCTTTTAGGAATTAAACGTGGTGATAATAAAAGCGGACCCATTCTTTAAGGACTGGATTTGATTGTGCCTTCGGGTAGCGGGCTATAGCACTCTCAATGAATGTATCTAAAAGTGCCTTTTCATTTTTTGATATTTGTTAAGAGCATACTTTTAAATGTTCTCTATGTAGATTGATATATGACAATGTGTTATTAGATTGGTGTTTGAAATATTGAAATTCAATTATGGCGAATTCAAAGTGGGAACCTTGGCACTCTGTCGTCTGAGTTGGCATTAAAACTATCAATGATGGGGTTATCATCTACATTGAGAGGGCTGGACGACTCCTGGTACTTAGTGTGGACAGGTATTGTATGGTAATTTAAATATCGAAATTAATGTGATCCGTTTGTGTGATTGAGAAATCTTTATTTGAATATTAAATGCGTTTGTAAAACATTCATGCCTTATAGATTATCGTTTATTGTGAAGATATACCTTCTACATGGTAATATGCTGGTGAGCAAATAAAATGAGTGGAAGTTCATTGTGATTCTTGTAGTTACCATGCTTAGTTCGTGATGTTACGTACTCTTAAAGAGATTAGATTTCTTTTATTTTTATTATTAACTGTCCTTAGGACTTTGTTAGTGGGGCCCACATTGAGAGATAGGTTTTATTACTAAGGTTTCAAAAACTTAGGATCAATCCTTCAAAATGATGGAAAAATCGATGGAAATGTCACTCATAAAATTAGGGTGGGTGAATTAAAATAGAAAGGTGAATCCAGTGTATTATGTGATAAAATGATACCACTAAAGTTGAAAGGAAAATATTATAGAGTTGCAGTTAGACCCGCTATCTTATACGATGGTGAATGTTGGGTCATTAATTATCAAAGTAAAAGACGATGTCTCTAAAATAAATGAAAATTTTAAGATGGATGGGCGGTTATACAAGAAAAGATCGTATTCGTAATGAAATTATTAGAAAAATGTAGACGACTCAAACTAGATCCAAATATCGTGTTGAGATCATGTTGTGCTGTGACATCACCCTGATGTCATCCGTTTATGTCTGTGCTATATTAAATTATTGCAAAAGAATTCTTGTTTTACTTTACACGAGAGCCAAGTCTTCGTTGATGATAAGGATCCCCGTTTTGTGCAGAAGAACAGGTTGAAGGCTTTGAAGTGTTCAGATCTGAAATCGAGGCTGCGGTCATACCATTCCTAAAAAGGAGGAACTGATTCTAACAATCGCGGCTGTGGCACTTGCTTGGTTCGCGATGAAGCATTTTCGCAAAAACGACGCGACCAACAACCCAGAAGCGGAGGAGCTGCCCCTCTCAACATCGTCCTCTTCGCAGGTACCTTCGGAGGTTGAAAAACAAGCCTTTGATTATGATGTGTTCCTCAGTTTTCGCGGTGAAGATACTCGATGGGGGTTCACCAGCCATCTCTATCATAAATTGGAGGAGCGCGGCTTACGAGCCTTCATAGACGAAGTCGATTTGAAGAAGGGAGAGATGATCACTACACTGCCGCAACACATTGAGAGATCTAACATCTGCATACCCATCTTGTCTAAGCGCTATGCAGAGTCTCGGTGGTGTCTGATGGAGATCGCCAAGATGGTCGAGTACCAGCGGATCATCATTCCTGTATTCTACGATGTTGTTCCGTCGGATGTTAGAAGTCAAGGAGGACCGTTGAAGGAGGAATTCGCCAAGCATGAGAAAGGAGAAGATGCGAAGAAAGTGAAAGAATGGAGGAAAGTACTAAGCCAAGTGGGGGATATCGCCGGCTACGATCTCACCGACAAAGCTATGGGGTCTCTCTCTCTCTCTCTCTCTCTCTCTCTCTCTCTCTCTCTCTCTCTCTCTCTCTCTCTCTCTCTCTCTCTCTCGGACGAGTTGGTTAATTTGCAGCATCGTCATGTTTTCTTTTCTTTTCTAAGTCATCGGCAAATTTTCTAACAAACTAACCTGGAATATCTTTATCTTGTTAGGAGCGAAGCAAAACTAATCAATGAGATACTTAAGGATGTGCAAAGTCGATTAGGCAAGATCCAATTGGAAGTTGCGAATCATCCCGTCGGCATTGAATCACGCGTTGATCATATGCTGAAGCTGTTGGACCTAAACAGTATCAGCGATGTCCGCATGGTTGGCATCCACGGTGAGGGTGGGTTGGGGAAGACCACCATTTCCAAAGCTGTGTATAATCAACTGCTTCAGAGATTCGAGGACCGTTGCTTCCTTCTTGATATCAGAGGTAAGGCAAACCAGTCTAACGGACTTGCATCACTACAGGCACGGCTCATTGAAGACATATTACATCATACCGTGCGTTTTCTTGGACATTGCTTGTTGCCTCATCGGGTGTAAAACAGAGGGTCCACAGTATATGTGGCAGGCCATGAAATGCCCAAAAAGAACAATTGAAGCTCTCCAGCAGAAGTCACTCGTCAAAATTGATAAAGATGGTTTGTTCGCAATGCACGATCAGATTAGGGACATGGGGAGAAACATTGTGGAGGAGGAACCCTTTGACGACCCTGGAAACCGCAGCAGGCTGTGGGATGCAAGTGAAATATCGAAAGTACTAGAAACTGTACTTCCTCTCTCTGTCTCTCACAAACACACATCCAACGAACTTAATGATTATCCTGATCTTTAATTGTTGATTTTTTATGTTTTCTTCGATGTTTCACTAGGAACGAAGAGATAATATTCAAGTCATCACTCTGAATAGTGACGTGGCGGTGAGTGGTGGAGCATTTGAAGGGATGCCCAAACTTTGATTTCTCTCTGCAACGAATTTAACTTGTAAAGAAGACGAGGTTCTGCGCTTTCCACGAAATATTAAATGCTTGCTTCTAAACGGATGTCACTCGAAGAAGACACTTGCGCTCGAGACAAGTGACCTTCAAGAACTTGTTGAACTTGATCTGACGAAAAGTGAGTTCTCGGAGATATCCTGGAATCATCAAGCCATGGGAGCCAAGGTGGAGAAAAGGCAACCATTCGATAAGGTCAGTGACTATTAATTGTTAACCATTACGATTGACATATGAATCTTAAAGCGAAGGTGGAGAAAAGCAAAACTTTTTGGCATTTCGCAAATGAAAGGTGCATTATATTCTTGTCAAACAAGTGGAATTAAGACTGTTTCAAAGAACTGATTTTGGTTGTTCCAGAAAAGGTTATGTTTTATAGGTTTGCCCGCACAACAATTGAAAACTCTATGAGCAATTCCACTATTGTCGCTAAATTTCCTAGCTTCAATAAATTAATTTTGCAAGAACGTACATTTTGTGGTTGAAGGAAAAACTCTGCAGAGACTGACCGAGTGCCATGTTCATTTCAGATGCCAAATCTCAAGCTTCTCACTCTAAATAAAAGTCAGAGTCTCACCGCGATTCCGGACTTAAGCGGTTTCCCGAGGTTAGAGAAGCTGGTCATTCGTAACTGCTCAAGTTTGGCCCAAGTTGATGGTTCCATTGGCCTGCTCCACATCACCTATTTGAGCATAATCTATTGTCGGAGCGTGACACATCTGCCTGAGAACTGTGGGAGGTTAGAGTCGTTGGAAAATCTTGACCTTAGCCACACTCCCTTGAAAAAAATTCCAGATTCCATCAACGGTTTGTCATCCTTGAAAGTGTTGGACTTGTCTTTATAGATTGTGAAGATATACCTCCTACGTGGTAATATGCTGGTGAGCAAATAAAATGAGTGGATGTTCACCCCCTAACCTTCTCTTTGTTTTTCTTTTACATTGAGATTCTTGTAGTTATCAAGGAGACCACTACTTGGAAAGTATGAGTAGGGAGTAGCGAGTTGCCATGCTTAGTTCGTGATAGTACGAGTCTTTAAAAAGATTAGATTTCCTTTATTTTTATTATTAAGTGTCCTTGGGACTTTGCTAGTAAGGCCGACAATGAGAGAGGATTTATTACTAAAGTTTCAAAAACATAGGATCAATCCTTTAAATGATGGAAGAATCGATGGAAATGTCACTCACAGAATTAAGGTGGGTGAATTAGAAAGTTAAATGGAGTGTATTATGTGATAAAATGATATCATTAAAGTTGAAAGAAAAATATTATATAGTTGCAGCTAGACTCGTTATCTTATATGGTGGTGAATGTTGGGTTATACAAGATGTGTCTAACGTAAATGAAAATTTTAAGATGAATGGGTGGTTATACAAGAAAAAATAGTATTCGGAATCAAATTATTAGAAAAATGTAGGAGACTCAAACTAGATCCAAATATCCTGTTGAGATCCTGTTGTGCTGTGACATCACCCTGATGTCATCCGTTTATGTCTGTGCTATATTAAATTATTGCAAAAGATAAGAATTCTTGTTTTGCTTTACACGAGAGCCAAGTCTTCATTGATGATAAGGATCCGCGTTTTGTGCAGAAGAACAGGTTGAAGGCTTTGAGGTGTTCGGATCTGAAATCGAGGCTGCGGTCATACCATTCCTAAAATGAAGGAACTGATTCTAACAATCGAGGCTGCGGTCTTCATCATATTTGCTTGGTTCGCGATGAAGCATTTTCGCAAAAAAAACGCGACCAACAACCCAGAATCGGAGGAGCTGCCCCTCTCAACATCGTCCTCTTCGCAGGTACCTTCGGAGCTTGAAAAACCAGCCTTTGATTATGATGTGTTCCTCAGTTTTCGCGGTGAAGATACTCGAAGGGGGTTCACCAGCCATCTCTATCATAAATTGGAGGAGCGCGGTTTACGAGCCTTCATAGACGAAGTCGATTTGAAGAAGGGAGAGAGGATCACTACACTGTTGCAACACATTAAGAGATCGAACATCTGCATACCCATCTTGTCTAAGCGCTATGCAGAGTCTCGGTGGTGTCTGATGGAGATCGCAAAGATGGTCGAGTGCCAGCGGATCATCATTCCTGTATTCTATGATGTTGTTCCGTCGGATGTTAGGCGTCAACGAGGACAGTTTGCGGAGGAATTCGCGAAGCATCAGAAAAGAGAAGACGCGAAGAAAGTGAAGGAATGGAGGAAAGTACTAAGCCATGTGGGGGATATCGCCGGCTACGATCTCACCGACAAAGCTATGGGGTCTCTCTCTCTCTCTCGGACAAGTTGGTTTATTTGCAGCAATGTACGGGTACGCCTATTTGGGCGTTGTACCCGTATCCGGTAAGTACGGGTACGGATACGGGTACGGGTACGCGTATGGGTATGTACCCATACACGTTTTAACGTACCGGTACGCCGTATGCGGATACGTTGGTTTATTTGCAGCAATGTAGCTGGAATTGAGTTGTTTCCATTTGAAAAAAAAGTCTTAACAAGGACTCTTTACAACCATTGAATTGTTGCATACGCATATAAAAGTTCTTGTAAGGAGCATATATGCATATATCAAACGGCAGAAAAAAATGGTATACAATTAAGTGAGGTGGAGGACAAACCGGTAATGTAAGACAAGTCACGAAATCAAGTTATCCATAGAAAATTGTATACCGTCTCTGCTCCCAAACGGCAGAAAAGAATGGTATACAATTAAGTGAGGTGAGACTGCATCCAGAAACACAAAATTGTACATTGCCACGAGATCAAGTTATCCATAGAAACAATATAGAAGCGGCATTTCATGGATACCGTCTCTGCTCCCAAACAGCAGCAATTGACGGCATTTTAGGATCAATGCTAAAATACAACAGTTGAACGTAACAACCGGTAAAAGTTTGACAATGACAACCCAAGACAATGTTTTAAAAATATCTGATCTAGAATGGTATGGCAATGTGGTTCTGAGTACCGAAATGCAAGGCCAATTTTAATCCAAAGACAGTGTTTTGGCAACATTGCACCCAAATCTCAACACTCCCTTTAACAAAATTCCAAATTCCGCCAATGGTTTGTCATCCTTGAAATGTTTGTACCTGTCTAGTACCGAATAATCAATCCATGTTCTCAGCCCACCTAATACGTGAAAAAGGCTTGGTGATGATTAGTTTGACTGGATTTGGATGGGAGTGGATGTCCCTTATTTGAAGAAGGGAAGTGTTTTATTTGTGGAAATTGAGGGAAAAAAAGCAGCCACTGCGTCAATTTGTTGTATGAAGGAGTTGTTTCCATATCAAAGAAGCCTCGGATCCACCATGGTAGTGGATGGTCAGTTCGATCCTGGGGTTTAGTGTAAACTTGAACGAATGCAGTCGAGGGAGCATTTCAGTTGGAATAAGGCAAGAAGACAGCACAAAGTGGTCCATTTAAGTTAGATAGAGCAAGAAAGCAAGCGAGAGACAAGCAGTTTTAACGTCACGCTATTAGAAAATTCAAAGCAACTCAACCTATCCCTTAACGTCATGAAAGCTAATTTCTTCAACTTGATGCTGTATCACCTCAACCCTTTGTTTTTTCAATTATATAGAAATTGTCAGTCTGAAAATGACAATCCAACAGTCCAACAGATCAAGTTATCCATGGAAACAATATAGAAGCGGCATTTCATGGATACCGTCTCTGCTCCCAAACAGCAGCAATTGACGGCATTTTAGGATCAATGCTAAAATACAACAGTTGAACGTAACAACTGGTAAAAGTTTGACAATGACAACCCAAGACAATGATTTAAAAATGACTGATCTAGAATGGTATAGAAATGTGGTTCTGAGTATCCAAATGCAAGGCCAATTTTAATCGAAAGACAGTGCTTTGGTAACATTGCACCCAAATGACAGAGGGTGCTATTAGAAAATTCAAAGCAACTTAAGCTATCCCGTAACGTCATGAAAGCTAATTTCTTCAACATGATGTTGTATCACCTCCACCCTTTCTTTTTTCAATTATATAGAAATTGTCAGTCTGAAAATGGCAGTCCAATAGTCTACAACATAAAAAAGTAGAATCAGCCATTGGCGAAGAACATATCAAACCTTGTAAAGGAAGCAATACGTATGATACTTCAGTTAACATAGTCTACAGAAACCACCGAACAGACAAGAAAAGCACATGGTATGTGAAAGCTGCAGTTGCATGCAAATCTGTATCAAGATACATCCATCAACAAACTAGGAGACTCAACCACTGATCCTTGATTAGCCAAAACCGACAATGTCGAGTTTCGAACCACATGCCCAGTAATGAAAAATGTAGCACAAACTAGGAGACTCAACTAGATCCAAATATCCTGTTGAGATCATGTTGACGTCGCTTGTGCTGTGACATCATTCGTTTATGTATGTGCTATATTAAATTATTGCAAAAGATAAGAATTCTTGTTTTGCTTTACAAGAGGAGAGTCAAGTCTTTAACAATCCAGCTGGGCCTTCTCTCTCTCCCTCTCTCTCTCTCACACAGAAGAGAGAGAGGTAGTAGTCTGCGCTCAATTGACTACAATGCTCAATTCTCATGTGTATTGATGATAGCCTTCATTGTTTTAAAAAAAGTATGATACTGAATCACATGATTAATGTGGTTTTCCTACCCTCTCTCACAATATAGAGAGAGAGAGAGCATGGTAAATGTGCACATGAATCCATCTAATCATCTCTATGGCTTGAATCACATGATTAATAGTGGAGATTTTGAATTTAAAAAATAAAAGTATCATCAGATTTTGTATTTAAAACTTTTAAATTCAAATCTCTAATGTTGATCATACAAATCTAATAATGAAAATGTTAAGTGGATTTATGCATATACACACACACACACACATATATATATATATATATGTGAAGGTGGCAGGTTTTCAACATACAATAACACTCATAATGTCAATAAATACATGTAAACATTTCACCATATTTTAATTTCATGACTCTATTCCCGAGTTGTTTTGTCCCTCAACATCAAACTTAGATATGGTATACTTTTTCTCCTAAGATTCTCGCGAGCTTATGACGAACATATGTTCAAATGGCATGAAAGATGATATTTGTGGTCGATCTAAAATACTAATTATACCATTATTTCAACAAATATCTATGGCATTACTAAGCGTGAGATACATGAGGCAATTTGAAAGATTGTTAGAGAGAGAGAGAAATGAAGCCTTATGTAATCATTCCTAAGAGTGATTACGTAACTCAAGTAAGAGATGTTTCTACATATTTTAATAGTATAGATATGGAAATTTTACATGATAATATAAAAACATAAGTTTATGTACTTATAAGTTATATCCATAATATTTCTCGTCTATGTACTTATGGATATAGTATATAAATATATATATAAAGAGAGAGAGAATATGGTATATGATAGCACCTTATGTGTTAGCAACATGCAAATAACTCTCAACTCTTCATCTTTGAAAGATAGAGGGTTGAAATTTAAAGTTAAAAAGCAAAAAGTACTCACTTTTTCTAAGTGTAATTAATGTACTTCATTTTTTAACTTCAAATCTCAATCATAATCAAAATTATAATTTGTTGATGTAAATCCTCATTTTAGCGTGATTATGCTCCACCCTAAGCAAATCATTATTCCCATGATTTCTTGGAGAACCACAGTCTCAAGGAAAGAGAACATGGAGAACGAACGGGATCTGAAGTTGGTGGTAGACAAGATCAAAACAATTCTTCCTAGCACAGGATGTGCAGCACACTTGTGTGCCAACACCGTCATGACGGTAGGGATGTCTTCCCTGACCAAGGGTGGGGGTTGATGCTCCAATTTGATTGGGTTCTCGTGTTCTCGTTTGAGCTATGAAACATGAGAGTTGGGGTAGAACTTCAACATGTGTGGCAATTCTAGTTTGTAAGCTACTTGACCAATACATTGTATCATCATGAAAAGTTCATCAAATTTTAGTTTTATCTCCATATGTTTGCCTTTGTAAACTTGTTCTCAGATATACTCAGATATGTTTTCGAACTGTCATGGTTGTTACGGTCTTCTTTTCCGCAATCTTTCACAAATAACGGTTGAACGGTCAATCAAAGCATTTTTGTGTTGCAATTGCCGAGAATGACCACTATTTCCGTATATCTCCCACTTAGCTATTCGAGCTAAGTGAATTGACATACTGGTTTTCCTTTCACTTTTATGAGGTTTTCTTAGTAGTGTCATTTTATGATTGTTGTTGTAATCACTACCCATTGTGTCATTTTTTACCTACATAACAATCAAACATATCTCAAACCCATATTTGTAACATGTTTTGAGAAAAGATCCTTTATTATACTTTAGTCAAGGGATCTACCAACATATCATGAGTTGGCATGTATGAGATGGATATTTCCTTTCTCATAACTATATCATGAAAATAGTGGTATTTAACCATTATATGCTCTCTTGGAGTTGTCACCTCCACTCTTGATTAGAGTAATTCCTAAGTTATTGTCATAGCTTCAAATCTCGTATGAAGCGGCTTATTTAGACGATACTTGTTGCAACCATACAGTAAGCCACATACTCAATTTTTTGTGTATACAATGCTATATAGCCTTGTTTCTTACATGCACGAAAACAACACCATCTCCAAATAAGAATATTTGTCCCAAGATTGATTTGTTATCATTTTTGCTCCTAAAAAAGTCAACAACTAAGTATCCTACAACTTTCAATTCATCTGCTTGAAAACACAATTTCAAGTCTTTTGATCCTTTCAAATATCTTAAAATCTTTTTTACAACTATACAATGTTGTTGCTATGTAGGAGTACTTTGATATCGTTACAAGACCAATAGCAAAGATGATATCAAATCTTGTACACAGCATAACATACATCAAGTTACCCATAGTTTGTGTACAAGCAACATTAGGCTTTTCTTCTCCTTCATCGGGACAATCAACTTGACTAAGTTTGACCCTTTTGCAATAGGTGTTATAGCAAACTTGCATTCAACTATTTTGAACTTCTTAAGGATATAATTAGTATATTTTTCCTAACCTAGGTATAAGAGTTTAGATTCTCTACCTTGAGAAATCTTTATATTAAGGATATAGGATGCTTCTCCCAAATCCTTCATTTCAATCCTTGAGTTTAACTATGACTTGGTTTTGACAATCATCTCACTATCATTCTCAATCAATAATATGTCATCTAAATATCATGATACGACTTTATATTTCTTTTTTAAAACTCATTTACATCCTATGACTTTCCTTCTTTTGGCAAATCAGCGAGTTCCTAAATTTTGTTTTTCTCAATGAATTCAATTTCCTCATCTATAACTTTCTCTCATTTTGTCACTTCTGATAACTTTATATCTTGTTGATAAGTCAAGTTACAAGTCAATTCATCTAAATCTTCCGAATTACATACTTTTTCTACAAGATAAGTGTAATAATCATTTAAGTACTACGGTGTGGCCCTAGGACTTTTAAAGTGTGGAAAAGCATAGAAAAGCCATCGTTTCTCTCTCTCTCTCTCTCTCTCTCTCTCTCTCTCTCTCTCTCTCTCTCTCTTTGTTCTCCGGTCCCGGGAGTCGAACTCGTGGTCTATAACAAGCTGCTAGTTGGGCTAATGCCCCGAGTGTAGAGTTTGCTAAATTTAAAAGTAAGCATTTTCTATATACTTAAATAAAATCTAAAACTTCATATTTCTTTCATAATTAATGATTTCTAATAAAAAACATGGCTTATAAAAAAAAAGCCGAAATTGAAATGTTCCTTGTTTTGGATATGGTTCTTCCTCCTTTGGATCCAGCTCCTTTTTTTTCTTTTCTTTTTTCTAATTGTTGTATTTGTTGACAGTTTGGTTAGGTTGGGGTTTACCAAAACTGGAAATAGAATGGCTCGACTAGCCTCACTCCAGTTCATGGTTGCAGGCAAATCAGACCGTGTGTTTCGGTTTATTCGAAACCAAACATGACTAATTCGTGATATCGTTCGGTGAACTCATATAGTTGAAATTTGTAATACTAAAAAATCATGCAAAACCAATTAATTGGACATGTGTGCATGTTCGAAAGAACTGTATGGGTGAATATTATGGGATAAATATGAGTTAATGACACTAAAGAATGTCTTTAAAGAAAGATGAAGAAAAAGAAGAGAAAATTTGAACTGAGACTTCTACGGAGCAACAAGTGAGAGTTGAGGGGAGCGACTAGCGAAACAACTTTAAAATTCTTAGACTCCCTCGTGCGAATGATAGGCCCAACCATCTCAGCCCCGTCGTTGCAACCACTAACATGGGACCATTATTTTCAACTCGAACTAATAACTCTTATTAGAGTTTTTATGACCATATTTGATCTCTTAATTGTAGGAGTTAAATCAAATTGATTGTGATTTAATCTTAAAAATGTTTTAATTAAAATAATTAAATAAGACAAGTAAAGAGGCACCAGTTGAGTTGTTTCTATTTTAGTAAAACAGATCCAATGGTAGGAAGACTTCTTCGAATCTATAGGAGTAAAAAAAGCAGGTCGTGCCTGCGATGCAAACAGGCCCAAGACCCAACCAATCTGGTCTGAGCTGGTCTGAACTGGGTTAGGAACCAGCTGAAACCGGAACCAAGAACCACTCGATTCAGTTTTGAGTATTTCTGGACTCAAATTGGAATCGGCAATTCTAAACCGCCGCTTCCTTTTCTCAACTTTTTTTCTGTAAATCTTATTTTTTAATAAAATGGCTAGTTTTGAGCATTTCTGGACTCAAATCGGAACTGCCTGGAACCACCCTGGTTACAGTTCTAGTTTATGGACTAACCGGAACCCGATATGTTTATACATATTCAACTTCAGCATGGGTCAAGAAATTTCTTTTCATAATAAATATCATAATCAATTATAATTATTAAGTAACACGAGTATGAAATACATTTTTTTCAATAAAAAAACACAAATAAAACTTAAGTTCTTTAAGTTTAATGAGCAAGATCCGTTTAGATGTAAACCGGATCAATTTTGGTTATATTGTTATTCATACACTCCATTTTACTAAACACAACACCCTTTTTTCAAAAATACTGAAACTGCTTTAATACACTTTATCTCTTCTCACACCCTCTTCACATTAACAATACTACTGCCAGTTCTACACCACCATCAGTGTTTTCCTTCTGCCTTCATGCATGCACTCTCATATCCAACCTTCTATCCATTTTGGATATATTAAATCCGATAAGCGGAGTCTTAATGCAGGTCTCTAAGACCAAAACCGAATCGCCATAGTAAAGTGAGATAGGATTCAAATACCAATATGTCCAAAATCTGAACCATATAAGAACCAAATTAGTAATATCATTTGGTTTCTGATGCCAAATTTTAATAATGGAGTTCAAACAAAATTGAATCTGATTAACCTAATTGCAATTAGTTAAATTCAGCTTAAACCATTGTTAATCTATTTACCCGCTACCCGAGATATGTGATGGTTGTGCTCTTGAATCCGAAACCCGGACTGTTATCTCTAACCGAATTGATACAATATTACTGTTTAACATAGACTTGGAATCCAAGACCCCTACCCAATACCAAAACCAAGTCTTTCCTTCACTAAGTGTGCTTGGCTATGTGGATTTTTAGTGACTATTTATAAATGACTCTCATGAATAAGATAATAAATGTCTATGAGGAACTCTTTAATGAAAATTATTGATTTACGCTTGATTGGATCAAGTTAGACATGGTTTGGTTTGAGACCAACCCAGCAGTAACCAGGAACCAACCGGAACTGAAACTGCTAAAACCAGGCCTGGAACCGGGGACCACCTGGTTCGGTTCTCGGTCCACCTTTCAAAACTGAACCAGAACAGGCTCTTCTCGACCGCTGGTTCCAGTACTTTTTTAATCTTTTATCTTTGAATTTTATTTTTTAAATGTTTTTCTGCCAGTTCCAGGTGGTTTAGAACTCGAAGCGGAACCGGCCATGTCTAGATCAAGTGGTTTAGCACTGGTGGTATATCTGGTGATCGATGCTTAATTGAGCATACCTTATCTACAGGAATTCGATGTAGCGAGAGATTATCTAAAAGAATTTACAACTTAACCTAATGAAACTCTAAATGCTGTTTAGGTGAACATCATAAAATTCAAATCCTGGATTTGGTAGATCCGAATTAAAAAGGAGACCTAAATTTAACGTTGGTTTAAGTAAACCTGGTGGTCCTGCCTACCCATATCACTGTTGCTCCTGCTCTGAACCAGCCATTTATAAGTTTAGGTAAATGGGTTGCATATTTGATATCATGAAGGTCCCTTCGTCTTTAATGGTATTCAAATATTCCAACTTAAGAATGGTCCACTATGGGCCTGGATCCAATGATCCAAACCCACCACCATGGCCCAGCACAAGCTCCTCTATTACCTTTCATGATTGATATCCATACAGGCAATGAGGAAGCACACATGATTTTTCCAATCAACCATTAATATGCATTTATTACTACCTCTCTCTCTCTCCACTTATAGACACTCCCTTATTATCACCATTGGATCGCCCTTGATGAAGGGTTCGTCCTTGATTGTTCATCAAGAACGATCTCACAATGGTAGATAAGTATTATATACTTATCATACCATCATTGAATGTGTCAATGGATGTCCTTGCTTTTTAGCATCATGAGTATAATAAGATTGTTATTCATCATTTTTAAATATCATTAAAACTTTTAATTGCATACTTATGTCCCAAAAAAGTAATGATCGAGTATCGGTGAGCAACATCAAGGATAGACATGATTTGATTTTCACATTATATATATAATTGAAATTTAAAAAGCAAAAGCGTTCACATGAATAAAATGTACCTACTAAAAGTACATATGTATATATATATATATATATATATATTTTATATGTTCAAATATTAATCATCCATTATCAAAGATAAATGATTGAAATTCGTTTGAACCTACTTGGTGCTAGCAAAATTGGTTTTAGACAAGAGAGGAGGAGGAGGAGAGAGAGTGTCTACTCTTAGACGGGGTTGCAATTTAAGGGTATGAATTTGTTCTTTTGTGGGTAGTAAATTAAATTATTTGGAATACGCTTCTGGTGAATGTATTGAGTAACCTCTCACCGTTATTTAAATGCACACCTGGTCCCTGACGACGCCTTTAAAGACGAAAGTACTGAATTAAATGATTCATTGAGATGGCATATCAATTCATTGGACCGTCTGTGAGGTTTATATTCCTATATTTTACCCTCGCAACAAAGAACTTAGGGTTTAATTGCATACCGAAGCCTGACCGTTCCCACAGCCAGGATTGTCTCTAAAGACCACCAAACTTGGGCATATCCACTAAAAAACACCAACTAACATATTAAATAGCCCTTACTACCAACTGTCAAATGTGTAATGAGAAAAACCAAGATCTTCACTGCATTCTTCGAGAACTTTAAGTTCAAGGTGAGTAAGTACTCTCTCTCACATGTATGTATATATATATATATAGAGAGAGAGAGAGAGAGAGATTAGATCATAATCATCACTTATGTTGTTTACTCATGCTCGTTCATTGTTTTCTAAGAGCATGAGCATAATAACATTATACTTCATTCTTTTTTAAAAATCGTTATATTTTTAAATTATATTCATATCATTACAAAGTAATAAGTAAGCATGTCAAAAGTGGACATGATCCAGTTTTCATATATATATATATATATATATATATATGTGAAGGGTGCATCTGCTAGCATGCCATTCAATTGCTTCTCATACCTGTAGTTACAGTAAACCATAAGAAGGCCATGAAAAAAATATTGAAGAACCTTATAAAGCAGGATACATTTTGTGAGGATTAAAAGTAGAGATGTCAATATGGGTCAGGCAGGACCATATTTTATATAGGCCTCTAAAGAGTTTTATTATATACATGTAATAAAAAACTATACATCTGTATATGTATCGAAAAAACTATGCATATATATTTAGTGTATATATATATATATATATATATATATATATATGTAAATATGTAATGAAAAAACTATATATGTATAGCTTTTTATAAATATACATATATATATATATATATAAATAAGGATGGACAAGTAAAATGAATATCTAGACCCAATCTATATTATATACATAGATATAACAAATGAATATCTAAGGGAGGTGTACCAGCACAAAAAGAAGCTTGGTGGTGGAGTGAAGTAGTACAAAATAAAATCAAGGCAAAGAGGGCATGTTACAAATTACATTATGCTAAGAAAACTAGTGAAACTTTAGAAGCTTATAAGAAAGCAAAGAAAGAAGCAAAAAAGGCTGTTAGTGAAGCAAAAACTAAGATTTGGGAGGACTTATATAAAAAACTCAACTCAAAAGAGGGTGAAAGAGATATTTTTAGGATAGCTAGAGCTACAGATAAGAAAACTAAAGATCTTAATTATGTTAGATGCATAAAAGACGAGGATGAAAAAATTCTAGTGGCAAATGATGATATAAGAAATAGATGGAAAAACTATTTTTATAATCTTTTTAATGAAAATAAAGATGTTAGTATTAGTTTAGGAGATTTAGCCAAGTCAAAAAAGTATATAAACCACAATTTCTACCGACGTATTCAAAAGAATGAAGTCAAAGAGGCTCTTAAACATATGAAGAGTGGTAAATCGGTAGGACCAGATAATATTCCTATAGAAGTTTGGAAAATACTAGGAGAAATAGGAATCACTTGGCTCACAAGACTATTTAATGAAATATAGAAAAACCAAAAGATGCCCGAGGAATGGAGAGCAAGTACACTTATACCCGTATATAAGAACAAGGAAGACATTCAAAATTGTGCGAATTATCGAGGTATCAAGTTAATGAGTCATACTATGAAATTATGGGAAAGAATTATCGAACGTAGGTTAAGACAAGTATCAAGTACAACAGAGAACCAATTTGGATTTATGCCAGGTAGATCTACTATTGAAGCGATTCACCTTTTGAGACGTCTTATGGAACATTTTAGAGCAAAAAAGAAAGACCTTCACATGATATTTATTGATCTAGAAAAAGCTTATGATAGGGTACCGAGGGAGGTTCTTTGGAGAACTTTGGAAAAAAGAGGTATCCCATTGACATATATTAACCTTATAAGAGACATGTATGATGGTGCAAAAACATGTGTGAGGACTCATGAAGGAACGACAGACTTCTTTGAAGTTAATATTGGGTTACATCAAGGATCAAATTTAAGTCCATACTTATTTATAATGGTGATGGATGAGTTAACAAAACATATTCAAGATGAAGTACCTTGGTGTATGTTATTTGCAGATGACATTGTATTAGTGGAGGAGTCTAAGGAAAAAGTTAATAGAAAATTGGAACTATGGAGAGAAACATTAGAAAACAAAGGCCTCCGACTTAGTAGAACAAAGACAAAATATATGGAATGTAAGTTTGATCATTTGGCTACTTCAGAGGACATAGAAATTAAAATTGGCACACATTGCATTCCCCAAAAGGAAAGTTTTAAATACCTAGGGTCAATTTTTCAAAGTGATGGAAGAATTGATGGAGATGTTACACATAGAATTAATGCTGGTTGGTTAAAATGGAGAGGAGCATCAGGTATTCTTTGTGATAAGAAGATACTATTAAAATTAAAAGGTAAATATTATAGAGCAGCAATTAGGCCTGCCATGTTTTATGGTTCTGAGTGTTGGGCAGTTAATCATCAACATGTACAAAAGATATCTGTGACAGAAATGAAGATGTTGAGATGGATGAGTGGTCATACAAGAAAAGATCGTATACATAATGAGGTTATTAGAAACAAATTAGGAGTGGCAGACGATAGGGATCTGTGGAAACAAAGAATCCATGTAGCCGACCCCGTCTAGTATGGGAAAAGGCTTAGTTGTTGTTGTAATCTAACATCCAACGAACCTCTGATCCTGTGGTATATCTATGTATTTAATATATATATATATATATATATATATATATATATATATATATACACACACTATGTATACACACATGCATATACACCTGGTAGAATAAATCTAACTACAACATTTTATAGACCCAATCTAACATCCAACGAACCTCTGATCCTGTGGTATATCTATGTATTATATATATATATATATATATATATATATATATATATATATATATATATATATATATATATATACACACACATGCATATACACCTGGAAGAATAAATCTAACTACAACATTTTATAGACCCAATCTAACATCCAACGAACCTCTGATCCTGTGGGCCCGGCCAGAGGTCCATTTGACATCTCTGATTAAAAGCATTTAAGAAGCAAAATGATATGCATGTATACATACATAAAGATGACTTAAGAACAGGTAAAACAAAGTAGGTATAAGATCAGGGCTTGTTATAAATAAAACCAAAAGCAAGCTTTCTTCCACACTAACTGAGGTAGGATACATTTATTCTTGTAACCAGCACACTTCTTCACACACTATATTAGCATTTAAAACTAGAAACAAAGCTATCTTTTGTCTTTTTATTCCAATTCTTTTGAGTCCATCTACCTCTTTCCTTTAAAGGTTAGACGATCTAAGTTTTTCATACTTTTTTACTAAAGCTTTATTTTTTTTAACCTAAATATTCAAACACCTCAAGCATCATTTGTATCCTATTTGTGTAAAGCCAACTTATATTTAATAAAAGTAATACATATTAATAAAAAGAATAGGGTATATAGACATTTCATATTCCGATTAGCATGAAACTTGAAACGTAAACCAAACCGCTACAAGATTGGTTCCGATTTTGATTTAAAAACTGTCGGTTTGGGTTTCGACATCAGAATTGTCCTAGAACTAGTTGAAATTTGTTTTTAAAAAAGTGGGTGTAAAAACCTTAGTGACCCCTACCAGGCAACAACGATAGGGGAGATAATCCTTTAGAAGTTGGTAATGGCTTTATTTGGCTTTGGTTTTCGAAGTAATATTTAAGCCATTCCCCTTTCTTGTACCTTTCTTGAAATACAAGAAAGGGGGGAATTGAACTCCCCACCAAAACTGAGGTTGTGTAGCGCCCTACCATCGCGCTAGCAGACTGTTCATGAAAAAGAACTGAAAAACGTATAAACAATATTAATGGTTCGAACTTCTGGTTTTGGCTCCGAGTCGGTTTTTTAAAACATGGAACTATAATCAAGCATAGGACCTTACCTGCATTGTTAGGGTATTAATGTGTAATTTTTATCTAAGAATTGGGTCTGGATGCAGGTTTTAGTTGGACCTGAAATGTCATATTGGATCCACATATGAACCTCTTTATAGTGAAGTCTCGTTATATGACTATATTTGGATTCAATATTCTGGGCGGCAAGCATATTTATGCCAAACCTTGTCATATACTCATAAGGACGGCAAATTAAAGCATTAATTAGTAAGATAATTGGGCTTTCTTAGTTGATCAGCAAGAATCTAAGGCATAGTGTTGCTTTGTGCATTATAAGGAAGCTAGCATTCGGCATACACACAACAAAATAACTAAGCTTTTTCCATTACTAGATGGGGTCAGCTACATGGATTTTTTATTTTTATAGAGCTCGATCATGTAGGGTGCTAACAAATAACTCAAGATAAGCTACATTATTCTTTATTACTTTCTTGCACCACTTTTGTAGTCTTCCTTTTCTCTTTTACATTTTCACTTCTCATACTTTCTTACATGATCTTCCTTCCTTTAGCAGAGTTTCTACGTGTTGAAACTATCTTAAACTATTTTATCTTATTTTATCATCAATTAGTGTTACTCCCAATTTATTTTTAATAACCTCATTATGATATTGTCTTTCCTTGTGTAACCACTCATCCATTTCAAGATTTTCATCTATATATTAATCATTAATTGTCTAGTACTAAAAACTATAAAAATGAGGAAAGGAACACATAATCTATATCTATATACATATAGAAAAACTGGTACATGATAATACACTTAGGTGCTAGTAAATCTAAACAAATCTCAAACCAATCCTTTTCTTTATAATAATGGTTGAAATTCGAAATTTAAAAACAAAATTGTTCATGTAAATAAAGTGTTTACACATTATTTGTTACTTTTAAATTTAAATTTAAATCATTTATTATCAATGATGAATGGTTAAAATTTGTTTAAGTTTGATAGCACTCTTAAGTGCTAGCATATACGGGTTCATACACACACACACACACACACACACACACACATATATATATATATAGAGAGAGAGAGAGAGAGAAGGCATATCTACTCTAACGCACACAAAAGTTGAAGTAATGCTTGACTTCTAAGCACTAACCAAGCAGTATGCCAATTATAACATATTGGAGCTTTCCTTCGCATTGCAAAAAGAAAGCAAAAGAAGGTGGTGGGCACAATTAATCCTTTCTATCGTGCTCCAGTGTTAAAGTTTATGAATCCATTCATTCATTATTTCCACTCGATAATTAATGTCGTGCAAAGTAATGAATAAATATCCCCTAAAAAAATATAAAATCACAATAAAGACGGTAATGCAGATCTTCGTTGCATTCATAGACAGCTCATGCTCCTTTAATCATCAAGATCTTGAGAGTCTTCTTCATCATCCATAGAGAGCATTGATCATTTGGTAGCAACTTGACTTAGCCCTCTCTCTTTATATATGTATATATGTGTGTGTGTGATGTTGTATAAACATTTTTTTCATTCAATTTTTGAGATGGATGATTTACATGATAAAACAAAAATATTTAATGTATAACAATACTTTTAATTCAAATCTCTACTGATCATACTAATCGAACAATAAAAATATTCATTTGCTACTATTTATTATTTATTTATCATTATATATGTGTGAGCAATTGGATTAGCTCATGCTTGACTTGCTTTTTAGAAGCATAAGAATAATAACATTTAAAATACTTTAAAATATTTAAATTACTCTAATACCAAAAGAAATGAATAGACTGAGGTTAACATGAGCATTTTAGAGGAAGGTAAAATCGAGTTCTCCTCTCTCTCTCTTTATTTATTTATATATGTATGTATGTATGTATGTGTATGTATCGGGAATGATCAAATCAGACAATGAGTCCACTGGCATTCGAACACAACCGTGAAGATGGCGCGTACATGATATGACTTATCACTGCCAAGAGTTTAATTTAAGTCATTCCTAAAAAGAGTGACAAGACAATATTGGCACAGAATAGCATGCCGCTAATTAACTATTTATACCTTTTAATATAGCATTGTCAATGGTTTCGGACCAAAAGTTTGGAACCAGAAAGGCCTCACCAGTAAGTATCGGGTTGAACCGATACGATACGATTCACCTTATACATAATAATGCCGTATTAGTGCATGTGCTCATAATTATATGCTTAAAGATCTTAACCAAGTATAAATATATATACACTATTTGTACTTGTATGCTTAAAGATCATATATATATATATATATATATATATATATATATATATATATATATATATATATATATATATATATATATATATATATATATATATATATATATATATATATATATATACACATGCTATTGTACTTGTATGCGCTACGATGCTCTACTTATATTCAAACCCAAGTGGCTCATAAGTTTAAGCTGTTTCCAGTGGATATGGTCTAAACAAGTGGCTTCATTTTGAATCCGGATTAGGACTTCTTGGTGAGATCCGATAGAACGAGACCTAGATTTAGACCTAAATTTGTTCACCTTTTCATTCAACCCAAGGAGTAGGGATGGGAATATTGACTCGACCTCATCAAATTTGGATTCACGAATAAGATGCCCCAATCTGTATTCAATATATATATATATGGAGAAATTAGTACATACTCTCATAATTAGATGCTTAAAGATTTTAACCATTTAATTGACGAGATCAATGGTTAAAATTTAAATTTTTAAGTGAAAAATATCACATGATACTTTTTGATTTTTGAAATTTGAATGTCAACTATTATTCAATCGTTGATCAAACAATTGAGATCCTTAAGTATTTTTAAACACGGATGAGTGTGCACATAGAACAAGGAGGTAGGTATTTTTTAAGTATCTTTGACCTAGAATTGAGATCCTTAAGCTTTGACACCTACAACAAGGAGGTAGGTTATAAGAACTTGACTCAAAGGGTTTGTACGAGAACCAAATTATCGGCCTAGCTGACTTTCGATCGTAGCTTTATCGGCCGAACGCTCTCACTTGCGTCCCTTATCCGTTTCAATGTGTGTTTGATCCATAGGCAGCACGGTACTTGTTGACGTAGACTATTTTATATGCTCAATTTAAGTAAAAAACTTTGACACCTACAACAAGGAGGTAGGTTATAAGAACTTGACTCTCTCTTTCCTCATGTTATTATGTCTCAAACAAAAACTCAAGCATTAGTATAAGTCACGCAATCACGAATCAAATATGAAACTATGGTTCCTTCAAACCATGATTACATGACTACATGGGTTTAGGCTTGAAGTTTTAGTATCAAGGGCTTAGTACTAAAAATCAAATACACCTCGAAGTTCGTGTTCTGACACCAACATGAACAAACACCACACCTACACGACCCAAAACCCGAAATGCAGGTCCTTTGCCAGTAACAGAAGCATGAAGATGCCTTCATTCTGCAACTAAAATAGGTACATTCTGTGTTCCAATACGTTTAATAGTAATTTATTGAGAGAATGACCCAAAACTTTGATCTCTTCATACTTTTGCTTTGACACCCTTTCCCCATGCTACCAACCACCCCATTCTCTTTAAAGAAAAACTATTTACATGCTTATGTGGGGACGCCATTAAAGTCTCACGAACCATGTCTACTGAGGCATGGTAATGGGGCTGACTGGAGCGGGTCCGGAACCCAGCAAAACCTGACCTGCATTCACCAAAGGTGCATAGAACTTAGACATGACCGGTTCCAAACTGACCCATCGGATTGAACAGAAATAGAACTGCCCATGGAACCCACGGTAACCGGAACCGCTCTTACCAGGGATCTATTGGTTTAGTTACGATTCATGGTTTCTGAAAACCGACTAAAACTGGAACTAACAGTTTCAAACCACCTGTATGTTTTGAATACTTTTTTTGAAAATCTCTTATCACAAACAGATTGTTCGAATGCTTTCTACCATTGCAACTGGTTTACACAGAACTTGCTCTTCCAAGTTACGATTAGCGGTGATAACAATTATTTTTTATCATTGTAGGATTATTTTGAAAATCATAACAGTAATAGAAAGTGATGAAAGATGATGATCGATAATTGAAGTGACGGAACCATGTAAACCACGAGATCGAGTATAATACTCAATTATACTCACTCTCTCTCTATGTAAAAAAAAAATTCAATACTGTAAAGGAGGAGACCAGGCTAGGTTTATTTGCAAGTTGAATGCGACGTAATAGTTGAAGGAGGGGGGTGGACCTTGGATGCCATTTACCATATACACGAAAGGTACCCAAATGGATGATACATACATCATGTGCCTGTGCATTGCCCTTCATAGATAGCTATGCCCTTAAGTTTAGGGATATCAATCAATGGTGTCAGATCTGTCATCGGGTCTTTGAATCAAATCGTCTTCCAAGAAGGATTCAGAGAATCGGCCCAATGTTAAATAAAAGTTACATGTAAATAAATTGAGGGGGAAAAAGCTTATGAAAAAAAAGAATTAGAATCGTATCATTGATTTCTAAAGGCAATTTTTTCGTTTTGGTTCTTTCTGGTATTTGAGTCTGATCCAATTCAAAAAGGCAAAGATAAAAGAAAATCAAATCGACTTTAGGGCATCCGGATCCGGTATGAATGCACATGCACATCTCGCTTTAGGCATCTGAATCTCAAAATAACTGGCATCTAAGTTGGATCAGGTATCTATCAATATCCTACCCAATCCCGCACCCAAACTTTAATTTGCCTTTATGCCATAACATCTAGGCATATGCTTAGAGATGTTCATGATGTAGGGATCCCCTGCTCCCATCAGAGCCCCGCCGGTTAAGAGTTGCAGATGGGCGAGGTAGGAGAATTCTCACAGAAAACAGTAGGTCCCCTCCGCCACGAACTCCGCCCCGACACTCCCTTACTGCCCCGTGATTTCAAACCCATCGCGGGGACGGGGACCTTGATCTCCCCCCCCACTATGGACCTGTTTTGGATCTACACTAAGATAAGGTGAGGCATACGCCCTGGCTAGAATCTTAAAAATTAAATTACACCACGATTAACCATGGGATAGTAACGTTATAATGATGGTACGATATATAATACAAAATAACGTGAAATTGAGGGAGGGACTGTAAATACATGCAAGGCAATTTAAGAGTATTTTTGAATTGTCTCACCGAGGCTTTCTTTGCCTCAAAGTGTAAAAGAAAGAAGAGAAAGAGAAAAAGATAAAGATATTTCTGAATAATGTCCCGTTGCCAATGTGATCAAAGCCTTTTCATATGATTGATCCAATCAAAGATCGAAACCAAATATGACGAGAACCAGCAACTCCAAACCACTACTTTCTGTTTACTCAAAACAATGAACCAGAAGTGAATTGACTGTCAGGAACCAAAAAACACATTAAAAGATTGAAATTTAAGCAAAATTTTAGAAAATGAAACCACTTTCATAATAAAGCTTGGCGACGAGCCAACCCCGTTTTTGAATGGCTTAATTTCTTAAACCACCTTAAAAAGGATTTAATTAGTACAATATTCTTACAACATAAACACAACAATAAGGCAAACTCAATAATAAATCCTTCTTTTAACATATCTAATTCTTTTTCTTTAAAAGATATCTAATTCTATGATCTTGATTAATTAATGTAGGTTGAGTAAGATCAACGGCAGAGGCTACAGACATGCTCACCGATGGCGTAAGTGTGCATGAGGTTTAATGGTGATTTGAAATCATTAATCTTGTCACGAGAATGAACAAGGAATTCAAAGGGAAGAATCCTTCCTCTCCCTTTTTTTTTTCTTTCTCCGTTTGGTTGCCTTGCGTGTCCTCCTCTTTTCATGGATGCTCGTTGGTGCGGGTGCGGGCCCCACCGAACCTCCTCCTTTCTCTCCACGTGGCAGGCGACCCCACCAAAGACGAGAGATACCATGAGAGGAAGGAGGACAAGCACACCATATAAAATATGGTATTTCGGGTTTTGGTTCCGTTAATTGTTTGAAAATGTATTAATTATGTTATATGATAAGCACATTATTGCTCGAAAATGTACTAATTATGTTATATGATAAGCACATTATAATGTATTAATTAATACATTTTCAAACAATTAACCGAACCAAAACCAAAACCCAAAATACCATATTTTATATGGTGTCTTTTTTATGCTTTCAGAAATTTATTCTCATCTTTCGAATTTTATTTATAGAAAGATGGCCAAAAGAAACCCTAACAAGAAGATATCAAAAACTACGTTATAAAAATATTAAAAGATAAAAAGACAATAAAAATAATAGAGTTTATGTTGAATTAACTTCTAGAATAATACATGATCCAACTATATAAAAACAACAATTTTATGTAACCGATCCCATTTAGTATGGAAAAAAGCTTAGCTGTTGTTATTGTAGTAATGTTTAAAAACGTTATTATTGAATAAGCACATTATAATGAGTTTGAGAGTGTATTTGTGAGGTTAGGGGAGTGTTTGATTCGCTGGACATAAATGTTAGGCTGAACACAAATGCACCAAGTTTGTATGTGCCCATGCATCATCACACAAACAACCAACTCAAGTTTTCTGACTTTGAGGGCCTTCTTTCAACTTACACAAATAAATATTTCACTCAAACAATGCCAACACAAATCAAATGCATTAATGCATAAATTTACTACTGAAGAATTATTAAGAAGCCAATGAAACGATTGATTCGAGGGAGCGCCTCCCGAATCATAGAGATGTCATGTAAAACATAGCTTATTGGTAGCAAAGTCGTGATGATACTCATGAACAAGTAACCACTGATGCATTTTGTACGAAACCGATCCGTCTTGTTTGTTTTCTGGAATTCAGAATCGAACCATCCGCAGAAGCGAATTGGTAGGAAAATTATACTCGAGGAGATCATCGGTAATTTCCCATATTTTCCGAGAAACCATCCAATCGGAAACGGATTCCGATCACCAGAGCTTGAATTCCTAAACATGAGGGACGACCTCACGGCATCACTCCCAATCGGAGGTGCGCACGGACACCACAAATAAATAAACGTCCCGAAATAAATATCCGCATTTAAAGCGTATTATTAGTGATTTCAGCCTCTCGGGGCAGAACTGCTGGTGACGTCACCGTATCCGAATACATGGTCCCCACTCGCTTTGATCCGCGGGGTAATCAGATATTCTAATCATTAAATTAATTTAATCCCACGTAATTAACCACCGTCCTCTGTGTGTGTGTGTTTAACCTTAACCAAGTAAAAGTAAAGAACAGTAAGAATATTCATTTAATGCATTTAATTACAGGACTGAGTCGGACGGACCAGACAGGGCGGTTAATGGCATGTTTGTCAAAGTCACGGTCCGGTTTATGTTTAGTGCCTTAGCCCGTTTTAGCTGACCTGAACCGAATACAAGCGAATTAGAACGAATACAAGCGAATTAGAGCGAATACAAATGAATTAGTGCGCATTGAGCTAATTGTTAAGCCCATTTTTAAGCTCTCTATATGACGTTCCGTAAAATCAAATAGGTTTTGGCGTTTAATTACATTGTTCGTATAGCTTAATGAGTCGATTCATGTTTAGCTCGATGGACCGTGTCTAGACTCGAAATGGGAGCTCACGAATACAGCTTGGTTCGGCCGTAGTTAATTATAAGGTCAGGTGAGGAAGGGAGATTAGTGTTTGCTAATTAATCTTACTTTAGAAAGCAAAGAGGGTGACGTATGAAGGACTTCAGAGTCGATCAGCCCATGCCTGGCGTGCGAAGGGAAAGCTTCGGAGTCTTGAGGACCGTCGGATTCTTCGATCGGACGGCCGATCGCTCGTCGCGAGGAGGAAGAATGGCCACGAGCACGTGGTGGGCCCCGAAGGTACTGACCTTTATGAGCGCTACAATGAAATAGCCAATAGAAGGACGACACGTGTAAAATCGTGTCGATAGGTCATTCGTGGTGCGCACGTGGTAATTACAATTTACCGAGAAGGAAACCCCACAATAAAACAGGCAACGACGGACCGCCACGTGTCGGTCAGCATGTGATGGCTCCGTGCAGTAAACCTAACCCTCGTTCATGCGTGGGTTTCACGCAGAGTCGCGGACCCTCCTCACCTTTCTTCTTTTTCACACTCGGATTGACTCGGTTCGGTTTCTGCAGCACACGAACTCCTCCGGTGTCTGAAATACCTCGGAATCGTAGATCTGGGATTTCAAACCCTCGGATTTTCATTCCCCGTCCTCATTCAATTCCATATTTATGAGTGATTTCTAGTATGAAATCTTTGACCCGGTAAGTTTTCCTTTTTTCTCTAACGAAAGGCAATCTTTGACCCAATATCAACACGAACATGACTTGAAAATTTGTGTTTCTGTGAAATTTTTCCCAAATCAAACACAAAATGACACGAAAAGGAAGATGACAGTATGTACAAATAGACTAAACCATGAATCCCTACCAGAACACTACGGCAAAAATCTGTGTGCTTCCATTCAAACTGATGTAGGTAAGGTTGTGTTTGAGTCGACAAGTTATTGACAAAACACGAAATAACACAAGAAGATCACGAGACTGGCACGAATTACGATTTCGAGCTACAGTGACAACGTTTTATTCACTGCACTCAGTCTTTCCACCTAGTGCCACTAAAATCCTGTCACTATAAATGAATCTTGTCATAGTTGAGGCACGTGAGATTGTTTTTTTTTTTTACATAGATGAAATTTATATACAAGTAGTTTATTACTGACAATTAACAATGAATATTTGAATTGAGTGAATTGTATGATTATATTTTACGTATTTCGTATTTCATTAAAAAAATTTAAGCATAGACGCGTTTGAGTATATATATATATATATATATATATATATATATATATATATATATATATATATAGAGAGAGAGAGAGAGAGAGAGAGAGAGAGAGAGAGAATCCTGTAACTTTTGCCTTTGATAAGCGTATACTGTGCATTTCCTTTCCTGAGAACACAGATGCTGCTGAAAGGCCACAAATTCATGTTTTGCTTGGGATAATATTTAGAACCAAAAATAAGGACCACAGCTCACCTGGGTAGTGGATTGATTCGAGAAAACCTTTAAGTTGGATGTCAGGAGTTTGATGCTGAAGGCAAAGTGATAACCCATCTGGCCGACTAAAAAATATTTACAAATTGTGACAAATATATTACAACAAAGTTCAATATACAGTAAGCAGAAAGATATCACAAACCAATCTTAAGGATCAAAATCTTCACATAATATGCAATAGTTTGAAAATAGAATACATGGTAGTAGGAAAATTCACATTTTTGTGATAAGTTATAGTTCTCGGAGTCTCAAAAAACGATCCGATTTGTGGTAAGAACCGTTTCGTGCCACAAACTGTGGGCAAAGTGGTAGATTAGTTGGTAGTGCTGCTAAATTAGTAGGTGTTACAGTCTCTCTCTCTCTCTCTCGATCTGTTGTTTCTTGCGTGAAAACAGACATTTACAGTGCAGGGGATGATTTCTTTAATATTTTTGTTCTTGTCAGGATAATCATCAATAGAATATTAATATCATTACCGTCTTGACTCCCTTTCACCGCCATCTTCCCTCTCATTTATTATATTGGACCAGGGAAAGAAAGAGAGAGGGAGGACACTGTATCTTACCTTCATTTTCTGTCTCCCTTGCTCTTCCGCCATAAAAAGACGAATAACATACCTTAATTCCTCTCTCAGACACCACATCATTATCTTTCATCTCCCAAACGAAATCTCATCGCCAAACCCGCTCTTGTTTGCCTCTAATCTCCGTCTCACAGCTGCCATCTTTGTCTCCCTCAACCAAACCAAAAAAAAGAGGCGAGGGAGAAAATAACGCAAAAAGCCGAAAAGAGCTGTCATTAGCCATGGAATTAAGCGTGGTTCCGTACGCGCAGATAAAACCGGAGTCAGAATCCAACGGAAGGCTGGCCGGAGGATTTTTGGCCGCCAAGATGGTGAGATACAGAGAGTGCCTAAAGAACCACGCGGCGTCGATCGGCGGCCACGCTAATGACGGGTGTGGCGAGTTCATGCCTGACGGCGAGGAAGGCTCCATGGGTGCGCTGCGCTGCGCGGCTTGCGGTTGTCATCGCAATTTCCACCGGAAGGAGATGTCCGGCTCCCGGGACTGGTGGGATCCGAGGAAGAAGTCGGTGGTGGTGGTTGGTCGTCAACAGCCTCACCCGTCATTGCTGCCTCTTCCGGCGCCGTATCCGGCGAGGGAGTCACCGGAGAGGGGGAGAAAGCGGTTCAGGACGAGGTTCACGCAGGAGCAGAAGGAGAAGATGCAGGCGTTCGCGGAGAGACTGGGATGGCGGATTCAGAAACACGACGACGTGGCGCTACAGGAGTTCTGCATGGAGGTTGGGGTGAAACGCCGCGTCCTCAAGGTTTGGATGCACAACAACAAGCATTCACTCGGCAAGAAGCAACCAGAACCCCTCTTAGCCCAACCCCTTGCAGCCGTCTGATCTTCATCTCACAGATCTTGATCTTCATACACTTCATGGTTGATGATGATAGAAACCATTATGGTCTCATGTTGATTTTCATCATAACGATGCTGATGCATCTCATTGATCATTCATGGTGGGATGGGCTTAGAACCTTGCATCTCTCTCTCTCTCTCGTAAAAGGACTTGGTTGATGACTATGGTTGGTTGGTTTAGGTTCGTTTCTGTTGTATATGATGCACCATCCAACTTCCGTTTTCTTCTACCCTTTCTCCTTCTTCTATTGATTTTAGGCCTTTTCTTCTCTTTTGACTTTTAGTTTGATGAGTAGAAAGAGCGTGTGGGAGAGGATGTGTTTGGGTCTCAATTCTGTGAAGACAATGATGGCTTTGGTCTGAATACATTATATGCTCGTCCAATGATCTTCCATTGTTATACATTAATAAACATGCTCGTATGATCTAACAAATGTGATTGCTGTGTGCATTTGTGTTTGTGTTAGATGAGAGCTTTTGACGTTCGTGTACATTTTTTTTAGATCAAGCCTTATAAGCGGGTTTAATGTGGCGTTTAATGAAGAACGTTTCTTTGAGTTGCAGATTGTGTTGCGCACACAATTTTGTTCTCAGCACTTTTATTGTCAGTCGTAAGAAATACTTTCTGTCATCGGATTGTGTTGTATGAACAATCTTTTCAATGAGTTTAAAGCTCGCTATTGGTATTACTTTGATCAAATGAAGGTTTCAGATAAAGACTTTTATGCGTGTGCGGGCGTGTAATCTACTGTGATCCGACGCTCTTATCTGCAAACTTTATGTGAAGCCATTAGTTATGTGTTTCACTCTGCTGCCAACCTAAAGCTATAATACCCAGAAACTCTTCTTAACCATCTCCCCCTCTTTATGATCCTCTGAACACTTATTCTTGTCACAGAAGTCTTGCACTTAATATTAATAGTAACACTGCAATTTACTTTCTTTCATTATCTTGGCGTAAAACTAAGAACCCTCTCTCCCATTCACAAACACACACAAAACACGGCCTCATCCACTCATTACCTATAGAAATGGATTAAGCTTAGTTTCTGTCGTACTTTCTTGGTATGAAAGCTGAGAAGAAATATTTGCTATCAAAAGTTTCTCTCCCCTTTCCTCTCTCTATCTTTCTATATATATCTATCTATCCATCTCTGTCTCACAAACACGCAGGCGCAGGCGCACAGAGCTTTTCCTGATCCGCTCATTAGCTGATTCGTGGAGAAGGGGAAGTTTAGGGTTTTGAATTTATATCGAATTTCTTCGTGCACTAAGAATCGCCGCATAAATCAAGCATAAAGAACTATTCTGGTTGGAGGAATTGAAAATTCTTTCGGGAGGATAGGAAAATGGTTGAATTATTGCTGGAGAATATGAATGCATAAGAGGGACGCCATTTAAGATAACTATATTATGTTATCTTTAGCCTTTGGTCTGATAGAACGTGTCACGTGCTCTCCCATTCAAGGTTCCCTTGTCTCCTAACATGCATCGAGCTGAATTCAACATCACGTATAACATAATGTGTTGCTCATTTTCATATCAATTCCAATTCAAAAGAAAAGGGAAAAGCTCACCAATGAGTTTTGCTTGCTCTGTAACATATATATCTATATCTATATTTATATATAGAGAGAAAGAGTTTGGATCAATGGGAGATTTAAATCAAATAAATATACCA